>NWBT01000039.1:231269-304334 GCA_003386485.1 Colletotrichum lentis
GGGGGGGGGGAGTTCGAGACCAAGGAGGCGATATCATGCGGATTGGCGAAAGTGGACTCTAATGAAGTTGGGAAAAAGTAAAAAATAGGGCGAAGATGCAAGCGATGGTGCTCGCCCGCCTCCTAGACGACCACAGTCCACAAAGACTAGGTTCACTGGCGGGCGTCGCCGGGCGATGGTATTATCGATGTGGCTACGCATCTCAGTCCGGGCATCAAATAACATTTGATATGAGCGAAGACTACGTCTACATCCTGACAAATGACAACCTGCATGTAGTTGAGACATGTACGTAGCACAGCGAGCATGCTTGCTTCCCCCAGATGTCTCTGTATGTTGTCTCGAATGTCTCGTCTAGCCAGGTTGATGCCGGCGTCGAGTCGCATTGCTGAGGTGCAGGAGACCAAGAAACGCATCACCCCCACTAGTCATCTCGGCCCCAAGGAGAAGATATGGTCGCGTCCAGCCCGCTGCTAACTTTTTGGAAACCGTGGGAGCGATTGGGGCTCCTGACAGACAGGACATGCCGTCTCTGCTGTTCTCCGGCCGGAAACGGAGAGACAGCTCGCATCCGCGTTCGACCCCGGGTCGTCCGTCGGTACGTTTAGTCGCCTGCGACTTGTAGAAGACGATGCCTATAAGTACCACGTTTCTTTCCAGGTTCGTTTCTCCATCTCTCTGGCAAGTGATTATAACTGCCGAATCGTACCAGTGGGCAATTCTCGGTGAAGCGTACTTGGTCACCTTGGGCCAGTTTGGACTCTAAGAAAATAAGTTACCTGTCCTGGCCGGCAATGACATCACTAGCGCCCGACTGGGCCGGGCATACCTGACGTACAACTGGAGGACTTCTGGTTGGTAGTCGCCGGGCGCTTTGCGCTTGTCTTCCCGCGTTGGCTGTAAATCCGGCGACGGCAGCTGTAACCGGACCACACAGTGTGCGGCCAGCTCAGCGCATTCCGATCTTTCTGGAAGGCAGGGACACGAAGTCCCGGCGCCGCCGCATGTTCCCACAGCGTGACAGCGCACACACACCCAGCACAGCACAGCACAGCACACCGCAGTACGGATACAGCACCTGCATAGTACGAGACCAGGGAGAAACGTCGAGAGTAAGTGCGCGTGAGTACTGTTACGTAAGCTTTCGCGGTCTGCGACCTCCGAGCGCGGTGCCCTGTCCGACCAACCAACGCCTTCGCTCTGACTCAAGAAGTGGAGTGCCCAACTGGACACGGATACGTACTCGTTCCAAAGCTCGCCCGCCCGTTCCCGTACCAAAATCTTTTTGTTGCGCCAGTCCAGGTCCGGGCGACCTCTTTCTTTCTCCTCTTCAACCATCACCAAAACCACTACGCGCATCCAACTTCCCTTCTACAAACCTCTCCCCCCCCTCCCCGGCCCCCATTTACGCGGCTCTGCTCCATCAGGCCCTGAGCTGTCGCTGCATCTCCGTCGCGAGACAGGATCTTTGCTTCATCTCCCTGAAACCTTTCTCTCTTCATTACAGCCAAGTCAACACAACAATCATGTCGCGCGGTGGCACCACCTTGTACGTGACTGGCTTCAGCCACGGAACTCGCGCCCGAGACCTCGCCTACGAATTCGAACGGTATGTCAACTGAAGAACTATAAAGAAACCTTCCACGTCGATGCCTCCGTCCGTCCTGTTTCCCCGGCACGCGAGAGCCTTTCCGACATTTCCGATAGTCCATCTCCTTGCCTCGCTCGCTGCCTCCCCGCCCACCGCCTCCGTCCTCCCGCACCTTCGTACTCGCTTCCGCATCCGCTGCTCCTGCCCCTAGCATCAAATATGCTTTCCTCGTCCTACCGTCCCCCTCGTCGATGCGTCCTGCCCTCGTTCGCTCCGGCTGCCTTCCAACCCACCGCCCGCCCGTTCCGCGCCGCCGTGGCCTGCCAGCGCTTTCGCGGCAGCTCGAACACATGTCAGCACGTCCTGCTATGCCGACGACGGCCGACGCTTCGGTTTTGAATGAACGGACGGGTCCCCAGTGTATGTATCGGCATGCTGACGTTCTGACTCGATTATAGCTATGGACACCTTGTTCGCTGCGACATCCCTGCCCCTCGTTCAGCCTCTAGCAGACTGTGAGTTCTCCACCTTGCCCTCGGTCAGCTTTCTATGCACTTGGACTGACCTCTGTTGCCAAGCTTCGCCTTTGTCGAGTATGAGGACCGTCGGGATGCCGATGATGCTTACCATGAGATGCACAACAAGCGCATCGGCCGTGACGACATTCTGAAGATTGAGGTAAGGATCACGTCGACTTGGCTATGTAACTGGTTCCCACGCTGACTTCACGTCCTCCAGTGGGCTCGCACACCTCCTAGTGCGTCGTGGCGATTCGACTCTGGCCGGGATCGTGAGCGCGCTCCCCGCCGCTCTTCTCCTCGTCGCGGACGCTCTCCTTCTCCTCGCCGCAGCACACGCGACTACTCTCCCAGGAAGGACGAACGCCGTGACCGCGACCGCGACTACGAACGCGGCGACCGACGTGACACCCGCGAGCGCTCCCGCAGCCCTGACCGACGGTTCGTGCTCTCTCCGCGCGGTAGCATATGCATATGATGAGTAGAGGACACTGACTCGGGAACAGCGACCGGGACCCAAAGGACGATCGTGACGACCGGGAACACCGTGAAAACGGTACCAACGGTGACGATAGAAAGGGTACGTTCGTCCGTGCCCAAATAGAAGACTTGCTCGCAGGCAAACTAACATTGATGTCTTCACAGCCCTGGACAGCCCTCCCCCTGCCCATGACGATCTGGATATCGCTGCGGAGTGATAAGTATACTTGGCAATTTCTCTTGTCGGGTTGTGCGCGGCTATGCCAAAAGTTTTCTGATTTCTCTCCCGGTTCCAATCATTTGAACCTGGATCTGTAAAGTGTCCTCACCTTCTGGGAGCTTTTTAGGCTCGATGCGACCGATCCGGCTTCTCCGAGCTCAGCGCGCAAGGCCTGGGCCGTTCGACATAAACAACACTCGAGTCGTCAAAGCACATCGGAAACTCGACAATCGGCGGCACAACCCCATTCGGCGACGAGCTCGAGGCGACGCATGTTTTTGACAGGCGGCCTTTTGATAGCATTACCCCCATAGTAGTTAGAAATTGAATGTAGGTCTTTGCAGAAGCACTTGCCCATGCAATGGTCTGACTTTGATCCTCGCGAGATGCGGAGGTACGCCGTCTGTGTTCGATTAGTTGACGCTGCAACCCGGGGCCTGCGCCAACATTGGTCTGGCGTTCCCAGTCTTCGGCAATCGTTTGTCGTTGGGAAACCGTATCATCAGCACCCCCTGGCAGGCAGTCAGAGAGGGCACTGGAAGCTCAAGCAATACAGGCGCCGGGGAAACAGACGCCTTCTTCTAGCCAAATCCTTGCCTCTTCAGGCATGGGCCCTGCCGCATCGGGTCACCCAGCATGCCTCAGCACTCGCTTGTGACCCGGGTTCACAAGCGTATTGCGCAGGTCTCCGGGGGCTCGTCCTCCATTGAGCTCGTGGGAGACGTGGTATATGCTTAATTGCGACGATGAAACCGGGTTCCCTCCGGACGGCGTGGTGAACGTTTAACGTAAGATGGATGTAGATTCGAGCTTTCTTAGGCGAAGACGTCCCAGGCTCAAGAAGCAGATGGGTCAGGACCTGATGGTGATACGTAAAGATCCAGTCCGCTAGGGTCACGTTCGATCAGGGCGGAGACGCTCTTTCTACCTCGGGGAACGTCGTTAACGTGCTTGGTGTGGAGAGCAGTCGTTATGTATTGAGCGTCCCAAGAGGAGTTGGAGCTCTGAAGTCAGGACTCGGTGGTGAAGCGGGGAAGATGGAGGCAGGGGGTTCTTTTCGGAATCTCGAGGCGCGGTCGTCGGCGTTGATAGGGACGATCCGGAGGCTTGGAAGGAGGGGATTCGGCAAACTCGCTTCGATGTAGCCCGGTTGAAGCCGAGATGCAGGGGACCCAAGGCTCACATTCGACGTCGAGAATGGGGATATTGTGGCGTCGGGGGAAGCGGTGACGGAGGAGATTTAATAGTCCAAAAGAAATACTAAACCGTTATGGAATACTTAGGTAAACGGGCGGCTTTGTTTGCGCAGGCTTGCCTGGACAGAAATCGGGAACCGGCCCAATGAGGCGTTGGCATCCTCTCTGAGTGTGTATCTGTACAGACAGGAGGATCATCCGCATTCTTGCTACGTACCAAGGCGAGGCAGTTACGGACTGTCGGTTTAGGTAAAAGCCGACAACGATGTGTTGCTGACGAAAATGTCGGACCATCAAACTCGCCATTAGCGTTTAGCCAAGGCTTGCCAAACACACTTGGTCGCGTGAGGCTTGTCCCAGAGTATTCCACAGCCTCCTGTCATGTTCTGCCATCCAGTTCGATGAGCACGTGGGGATTTTCAACGATGATCTGCAGACGCTGTTGGCGGGCGAAGAGGAGGAGTAATGCGATACATTTTACGGACAATACGTGTTCAGTTGTCGTCATTAGTGTGGAGAGGCCAAGGAGTGAAAAAGTCATAGGAGAATGTGTTCTCGAATCAGATACACAAGTTGCAGTACATAACGCCCTTTCCGGGTTCGTCTCCAAGTCGGTAGGGAAGCTGGAGCTGAGCCTCGCCAGCGGGTGAAGGATTGCTGTAATTGGTCCCCAGAGCTGTGTCATTCGTTCCCTGTTCTCCAAATAATGTACCGATACTTGTGTTCTTCCTCCTCGATCAGGGGAGCTGCCATGGCCGATCCACAGCCGCTTGGGTCCCCGGCGGGCTTGTTCCCCCCAAAAAGCTGTCACTGCTGCCACTGTCGCTGACTGTCCAGTGTCAGCCGCCCGTTAGTGTATGCCCTGTCCGTGCTCTTCCGCCGGCCGAATGTGGCATCCACGTCTTCGTCTTCGTTCGGCGCCTTTCACGACCGGCTAGCCGACTCCTTCCTCACGAACTCGTCCTCCGCCACTCATTGACCACTACCATTGTCAAAGGTCGCGGCGCAAAACATCGCCTTTTCTCGACATCTGTTTTCTACATCTCGCGCACCTTTTTTCGTCTTTCGCCTCCTTCCATTCCCCCTCCCTCTCCCGCACAACCGCTCCGAATCCCTGTCTCGAAGCATCTGCGAGGCTCGACCTCCAACTCTTCCTTCCCCCGACCTTTACGGCGCGCGCCTCTCCTCAACTCTCGTCGGCTCGAAGAAAACACACGTCCCGTGGAACACTTGTTGGCAATCACCGCCGCCTTCGAAGCCTCCCTTTCTTATCGTACTGCCCTTGTTTGCCGACCCTGGGCCTGCCTGCGCCTTAGCCGCGGCATATGAGAGACACCCTTGACGAATATCTTGGGCAAAAAAAACCCCCCCCCCCGCGATACACAAAACCGCCAACAACACCACTTCCGACTCGCCCACGAGACGCCTCTGATGCTTAGAAAAAACCCCTCTCTATCGGACGTCTACTCGATTATGCTGCCATCGCCTTTCCACTTCTCCTACTAGACGTGAACAATCCTTCCTCCAACCTTCATTTTTGGGTCATTCTTTTTGAAAGCAAGCATCCTTTTGCCCCTCGACTCGTCTACGTGCACACGGGGGTCGCAAACATTTTTTGAACACGAGCCTTTCAAAACTTCCTCCTCAAAAGCCTTAAATGCAAGCAACGTCATAGCAACAAGGTGGCTTCGGAGGTTCAGCAGTGGTCGGTCGTTCGCCGAGCATATTGTAGTCGCAAAGAGAAGGAAACCCCTCCATACATCCGCACTGCTCGTTGACCAGACTCTGAAGTCATGTCGTCTGTAAGTACACATTTGCACACATACGCCCGAGGTCACTCCTCATAGCCCCCAGCTGTCCCCTGAATTGCCTGTTTTGATTGCAATAAGAGGCAGAAGGCAACAGACTGCAGCTGACGTTTGGTATGCACCTCTAGTCTCCGAACAATGCGGCGGTCCCTGCCGCAGCTGCTCCGGCCCCGCCCCCGATGCAGTTCGTCCGCCTTCGCGAAACTGTCTCCCAGCCCGTCATTGCGGCCTTCTGCGCCGGAGGTGTCGCCGGCGCTGTGTCACGAACCGTTGTGTCGCCCCTCGAGCGCCTCAAAATTCTTTTCCAAGTCCAGAGCGTCGGAAGAGATGCCTACAAGCTGTCTGTAGGCCACGGTCTAGCAAAGATGTGGAGAGAGGAAGGCTGGAGAGGGTTCATGAGAGGCAACGGAACCAACTGTGTCCGCATTGTGCCCTACTCAGCCGTTCAATTCGGAAGCTACAACTTTTACAAGAAGGCGAGTATTAGTCTCTTTGACAGTTATGCTGCTTTGTCAGCTGCACTTGTTGTCGTGTGCTGCTTGCTTGCTTGCACGCACCTGAGTGTGTGTGTGTGTGTGCGTATTTGTGAATGCTAGGCTAACAGCTTACAGAGCATATTTGAGAACACCCCTGGTGCAGACCTCTCTCCGCTTGCCCGTCTGACCTGCGGTGGCATTGCAGGCATCACTTCTGTCTTCTTCACATACCCCCTTGACATTGTTCGCACCCGACTTTCCATTCAGTCTGCGTCCTTTGCCGAGCTGGGCCCCAAGTCTGAGCAGCTCCCTGGCATGTGGGCCACCATGACCAAGATGTACCAGACTGAAGGCGGCGTCTCTGCCCTGTACAGAGGCATTGTTCCCACTGTTGCTGGTGTCGCTCCCTACGTAAGTGGTTTCCCTGGCCTGTATAAGATGATGCTCTGACACCGCATGGATAGGTCGGCCTTAACTTCATGGTCTATGAATGGGTTCGTAAATACCTAACCCCTGAGGGCGACAAGAACCCCAGCGCTGTCCGGAAGCTGCTTGCTGGTGCCATCTCTGGCGCTGTTGCTCAGACCTGCACCTACCCCTTGTAAGTTGTCATGTGGGGAAAAGGCCATACCTGCTCTGCTGACATCAGACTGCCTTTAGCGACGTCCTGCGTCGACGATTTCAGATCAACACCATGACGGGCATGGGCTACCAGTACAAGTCCATTTCCGATGCCGTCAAGGTTATTGTTGCCCAAGAGGGCATCAAGGGCATGTACAAAGGCATTGTCCCTAATCTTCTCAAGGTCGCCCCCAGCATGGCTTCCAGCTGGCTCAGCTTCGAGCTGTCTCGCGACTTCTTGGTCTCTCTGAAGCCCGAGGCTGACTCGGAAGCGACCCTTTGACGCGCAAGGCGTCTAAACTTATCTTACAACTTTTTCCTTGGCACAGCCGAGGGACAATGGGCGGAAGGATTGCGAAAAAGGATTGAGCATGGGGGAGGTTACTATTAGACAGTGCTCCACAACAGCCACAGCGAGACAGAGAGACTGTCTCCCGGGGTTGCGTTTGGCAGCCCGGCATTTCATCCATCAGTGTTTTTATAATGTATTACAACAACAAGACTAGCACGTGCATTCTGGACCGGAGGCAGGGGGTTTCCCCTACCTGCATACATACAGAGAGATATACGCACCCACGCTAACTCACACCGGCAGCATGGGAAGGTTGGACTTATCGCACAGCGGATATTTCAGATGGACCCGGTGTCACGGGACCAGGTAGATAGACCAAGGATTGCCTTGATAAGAGGACACGGATCGAGCCTCTCTGGGGTCCAGAAATGTAGCCTTCAATCATGGCTCGTTATAGATGGTTGTACTATGCTGGATTGAGGTTCTCTTGCTCTTCCGCCTTCCAAGGTTCTGCGAAGTCCACAAGTGGTACTGGCATAGGTACCTTGGGCTCACTCACCGTTGCTGACCGAGATCTGGCTGTTCTCCTGGTTTCGTACGGAATACATAGTACCTATCAAGGTACGTACCTGGTTCCTTCTACAGCTGGCCCAGCCCAGCCCACTTCAACCGACCCAGTTGTGCCAGCCTCGGCCTAGCGGCCTCCACCGGGAATTTCATTGATCCACTAAGTCGGTACGAGCTGATTGGCCTACTGCTTGCCGCTGTTGCCCTAAGCCCACACTCGATTTTTCCCGTGTGGGAGGGCGTAATTGTTGGTGCAGCTTGGGAAATATTCTGAAAGTTTTCCTTTCGCATCACGACGACAACATCACGGCCGCCCATTTGACTCAGTTCGCCAACTCCGGGAGTCTTTCGACAAAATGGGTACGTAGGAACTCCCATTCCAAGCCTTTACATGCGAGTGGATTGTGCACGCGGTTCTCTCCCTGCATCTTGTGTGTCCGCCCTCCCGGTGAGGAGACACATTGAGAGAGCGGTGGACTGGACTCGCTGTTGCTATTCTGCGAACTGGGCGCGCGAAAAATCAGATCCTCTCCTCCCACGAGAAGAGTTGCGTCGCTTCTCCTGCGCTCTGCGGGGAGTGGTTGCGGACTCTTCCTCTGTGGTCGACGGATTGACGGACTTTCCGCCTCATTCAGAGCATGCTTGAACCTAAAGGCTGACGATGGGTTCTTCACCCGACTCTAGGTATCGATCTCGACCGCCACCACGTGCGCAGCACTCACCGCAAGGCTCCCAAGAGCGACAATGTGTACCTTAAGCTCCTCGTGAAGCTTTACCGCTTCTTGACCCGTACGTTTTTCTCACTTCCCATCGTGGCTGCCATCTCCTAGTACCCGCCGCCTAGAGAAACCCTTGCCAAGCTGCGAGACGCCCACTGACTTTCTTCTCTCTTCATCAGGTCGCACCGACGCCAGCTTCAACAAGGTCATCCTGCGCCGCCTCTTCATGTCGCGCATCAACCGCCCTCCCGTCTCCATCTCCCGCATTGTCGGCAACCTGGACAAGGAGGACAAGCGCACCGTCGTCGTTGTCGGCACCGTCACTGACGACAACCGTCTCCTGACCGTCCCCAAGCTGACCGTCGCCGCTCTGCGCTTCACCGCCACCGCCCGCGCTCGCATCATTGCCGCCGGCGGCGAGGCCATCACCCTCGACCAGCTTGCTCTCCGCGCCCCTACCGGCAGCAACACCCTGCTGCTCCGCGGACCCAAGAACTCCCGTGAGGCCGTCAAGCACTTCGGCTTCGGTCCCCACAAGCACAAGGTCCGGATCTTCTGTCTAGTGTGCTTTCGTTGTTCGAGGATGTGTACTAATTCCCTCTATAGAAGCCCTACGTCGAGTCCAAGGGCCGCAAGTTCGAGAAGGCCCGTGGTCGCAGACGCTCCCGCGGCTTCAAGGTCTAAGCGTTGGTGGTATGATAACCAACATCGTTCGTATCTTGACAAAAACATGGGGGCTTGGTCGTGCACGCTCTCGTCGCGTTGGTGGACACGCTATGGTATGCCGATGGGCATGAAAATGCTCCGTCGTGCTCTACAGGGAACTTTCTGCATGGTACTGGCGTGTTTAGGTATCCAAAAAAAGAATTGACGACTACGAAACTCGCACGGCGTCGAATGGCATCTCTTGGGCAGCCTCAGGGCTGGGTTTTTTTTTTTCACTTTTCACATCTCCTCGCTCTCGTTTGTGACGTGTGCATAGCCGGGCAAGTGGTTCAACATGATTCATTCCAATAATTTCTTCGTGTTTTGATGTAGTGGATTGGCGATTCGATTCTATTCTTCCCTTGCATTACAATTCTTCGTCTTTCCCCAATTGCACGTTGCCCCTCCTCCTGAGCGCCACAAAGTACGCCTCTTTCGAGTCCTGTGAATTTAGAGGTGTCAGCATCCAACATGTGTTCCAACCCGACCCTGGTGGCCGATGTGACGTACACTGCGCGACGACTCGGGCTTCTCCCGAAAGACCTTGGCGAAGAGGACCTTGAGCCTCTTCTCAAAGGCCCTGTCCTCGGAGCCCTGGTAGAACTTGCAGACAAAGTGCCCGCCGTTCTTGAGCGTGTCGTTGGCGAACTGGAGCGCGGCGCCACAGAGGTCCTGGTGTTCGGCGTCAGCGAAGCCCCCGAGTTTCCAGAGCGGCGAAGGGAGAAGATGGGGATGGGAGACGCACCATGCTCCCGGCGTGGTCTCGAAACGCCACTCCGCTCGTGTTCATCATCCTATGATAGGGATTACTAAGACTGTTCACGCCGAAGCCGGATGTTTGGTCCCAAGGTGCTGACATGTCACTCAACACAATCTGTTCCGCGTCAGTCTTTCTTCGTTACCGAGTTCCCATCCCCCGCGAGAGAGAGAGAGAGAGAGAGAGAGAGGGAGAGAGAGACAGAAGAAAGGGGGAAGGGGGGAATACTCACATCCACCAACCGCCCCTTCTTGGTTTCCGCCATGTCCATGGCGCTCGGAGGCGCCTCCGTAGTCGCGGCCTCGGACGACGCTGCTCTCTCCATGTCGATGTAGCTTGGCTTGTCCTCCACCATCGTAGAAGCCTCACCGTCATCTTCGGCGGAGGATTCGTCGTCCTGCTCGTCCTCTGACAGCGGCGGCGGGCTCGGCGTCCGGCTCTTGGTCCTGGAGAGGTGCTCCTTGACCATTTCCTGGACGTCGGGCGAGAGGAAGTTGCCCTGGATCGTCGAGACGCCCTTGGGCGGCTGCGCAGGGATGATGTCGATGCCCAGGATCCGGCCGTTGGGCTTCGTCCGTTCGACGGCCACCTATTTGACACGTCATACGTCGTTGGGTACGAAATCTGGAAAGGGGATCTTCGTACCTGTGACCAACTTCCCGGGGCGTATCCCTTCGTACAGCTCGATCTTTAGTATCTCGTGCAGCAGCTCTGGTCACGCATGGGAAGACATACCAGGTCCACGACCGTCTGCCCCTTGCGGAAAATTCTGTACTTGGCGTCCATCTACGTACGGGATACGGGTCAGGAACTGGTCTCCGCAAGGCTCTCATACTTCGGGGCAAGCCGTACCTCGAGAAGCTTGAACGCAGCACGGCTTTTGAGCCCCTGCACCTTGGCCTCGCGCGCAAACACGTCCTTGCCCTGCCTCATCTTCCACCGCGAGTTGGACGACGATGCCCTCGTCTGGTGGCGGACGGCGAGTTCAAGCTGGCACTTCACACATTCCAGGGCCGCGATGACGGCTGTTCGACGTCTCGCCGCGCCCAGAAGAGCGCGACATGCCGCTTTTGACATGATGCCGGGCGGGAGTGTGATATTAGGGAAACGAGAGCGGCACGATGGTTCACTCGGCAACTTGTCCGAGTTAAACTGTTTCAAAGTAAATAACAAATCGCTGGTAAAAGCATGTATAGGACCTGTCTGCACTTGACAACAATCACTTTCCGCTGCGCTGGTCGGAAATCGAGACATGGACCCTGAGATGCTGGAGTGAAGCTTCTGCAAATGAAGCTGAGCTGAGGACGATGATTGGTCCAAGCTCATGCATGACCAGGGGTTTGTTGGTAGCAGGGTAGATGGTATTGTCTTTCAGGTACCTTCGACCTCGGTCAGCTTCTCAACGTCGCCTCACATAAACAAGCCGGGCACTGTTCCACTCATCCATTAACATCACAACAAAAGTATGTCGAATTTCAGTCATCATGGGCCTCTTCAGTCGGCCAAGTTCAAACATATCTGTACACCGGCCTCGCCCAGTAACCCTAAACAAACCAAGACCTTGTAACGCCACCCATGCACGATGGTCCCGTTTACCCTTTTGCGCCGTCTCTCCGAGCCGAAATCACAGGCACAACCAGCCTCATGCGCTTGAAAGCTGCAACGGCACAGCTTCGTTTAGGCCAAAAAGCTCGCGCCAACTCCTCTCCTCTCCTTCTTGAGAGGCGAGAACGTCTTCTTGCCAAAGGCGCCATTATTGCGCACCATACTCAGATGGGTTTTGCCGAGGGCCGTCCCGGCACCTAGGGCAACCTTGCTGGGCCGCTTGGTAGCAGCAGGAGCAGCCTCGCCATCGTCATCGTCGAACAGAGTCGCCGCTTCGCCGCCAAGCTTACGCTTCTTCTTTTTGTTTTCCGGCTCGCCTCCTCCCGCGGTGGTAGTCGCAGATACGGCTGTCTTATTGCTGACAGCCTTGGGAGGCGCTACTACCTCCTCCTCCTTCTCCTTCTCCTGCTGCTGCTGCATATTGGTTTCGGGTTCCTCCAACACCTGCTCCAGCGGTGAGCTCGACTTGGTCGACTGTTTGCTGGCTGCGGCCGAGGCCGCCTGTACGGGCATGTTCGGGGACGCCTCTGCCAGCACCTTCTTGGGTCGGCCACGAGGCTTCTTCGCTTCCCCGTCCGCCTTGGCTTTCGACTTGGTCTTCGTGGCTTTGGTGGGTTTCTTCTTTGGTACTTCAGCCTCCTCTGTCTCTTCCGGCGCAGCTTCGGCCTCCGGCTCCGATTCGTCCCCAGCCTCGTCATCATGAGCTTGTGACTGGGACTGATGGGAGAGAGGGATATAGCTGACGTCAGCCTCGTTCTCCTCTTCATCCTCTTCGGCGACTGCGCCTTCAACATTAAGCGTCTTGGACTTTGCCAAGAAAGGGGTAATGGAGAACAGCGACTTCTCGCCCAAAAGAGTTTGCTCAAGGCCCTTCTTCTTAGCAGGGCGCCTGCCACGAGTGATGTCTTCTGGAGTTCCGATGCTCATGTCGTTGATGGTGAGTTCCTCCACTCTTCGCTTTCGGCCGGCCTGCGCCTTTGCGCCTCCTGCGCGTCCTGTGGGTTGCGCAGTTGGTGCGGCGACAGGCCGAGCAACTAATTCCGCTCGAACTGCCTTCAGTTCTTCCTGTGTATTCCGCAACTTGGACTTGACCGTGTCGAGACGCTGCTCCATTATTTCGTTCTGCGCCTGGGCTTCAGACAGAGAAATCTCACTCTCTTTACGTATCTTCTCCCTCTCGCGCTTCTCGGCCAAGAGCGTCTTCTCCAACTCCTGGAGCTTCTTGGCCAGATCGCGATCGGCCTTTGCGTTTTCCTGTCCAACCTTCGCGGTAGACACGGCCGCCTCTAGGTCTTCTTGTAATCGTTCCTTCTCGCGCCTTTCGGCGGTCAACTTCTTCTCCGAATCCTTGAGTTTTCGTCGCAGCTCGTCTTCGGTTGTTCTGTCCCCTTCCGCTTGCGCTGCTTGTTGCTCTCGTGCTCGTTTCTCGGCAGCCAGCTCCATTTCGGCCATGTTGAGCTGACGCTCAAGTTCCAGCTTTTCGGCGATTGCGTTTTGCTGGTGGGCGACTTGTGACCGCATGTGTTCCAGCTCGGGCTTGATGGAGTTTAGCTCTCGGGACAGAGCCAGCTTCTCGGCCAGGACCTTTGTCGACTCCTGAGATAGGCTATTGAGGGATTCAAGTTCGGCCTGTCACGTTCGGGGTTAGGAAAGCTCGTCAGGGACTGCGGAATCCGTGTGCACACCGACCTTGATGTGATCAAACTCCCTTTTCTGGGCTTTCAACTGAGTCTCCTGGTCTCGATTTGTAGCCTTCACCGAATCTAGGTCATCGAGCGTCTGGTCGAGTTTGACCGAGAGTTGGTTGAGCTCGGCCTCCTTCTCGGCAAGTTGCTCGCGCAATTTCGAGTTCTCGTCAAGAAGAACTTGTTTGGTTACCCGTTGTCGTCTGGTTTCTTCCTCTTTCACAATGAGCCGAGCGTTGTGGATGTGGTTTTGGTGCTTCATTTCCAGCTCGTGAGCCGCAGTGATGCGCTGTACAACTGGTCAGAAGAATTCGGGATGCGTCGAGTGTCCCCGCTTGGAGTTTTGAGCACTTGCCTCATTCGAGTCCATGTTCCTCGTCTTGCAAGGCATTGTGAAATTTGTGTGTATGCTTCTGCGCGTGAGCGCGTCGAGACCTGGGTTGAACAGCCTTCTGAATAGGCGATGACTTGTTCAAGGGCTGCGCGAATGAAGTACGTTTTCAGTATTGCGATAAAAGCGCGATGTTGTTGATGCCCGCACCTATGTCGTCTGAGATGCGGAATGTTACTGTCGAGATGGGAGTTGACGGCGGTGTGTTTGCGGACGGCTTTGAAATGGAGGACTCGTGAGGTAAACATGGTTCCCCAAGCGGTTAGCCCGTCAACGCCGCTGTGAGAGCGCCCCCACTCCAAGGCAGGACTGCCCCACCGTAGGTATCTCTTTGGTCCGCCTCACAGGCGCCACATCTTGGAGGCTCAAAGGCTAAGGTTCCCCGAACGAACAGGGACAAACAATTCCCGGCGCCGGGAAAGCTTCGGTGGTTCTCATTCCGGTACGTATCCCCAGCTTGCAAACGCAACTCCCACCAGGATCCACACCTCAGTGGGCTGAACCCGCTGATGAGAGCTGTCCAGTTCGAGCTTGTACCACTGAATGGACCCTTCGCTCAGTGTGTGTGATCTTGACGACGACGACGACGACGACGACGAACACTCTCAAGGCGCACCCATTCGTTACCTCCGCCAAATTCACCACCCAAACAAGGCCAATTGGCCACGATTTTCTACGCCGCAACCATTATCGGTTCTTTCTTTTCCTCCCGTCCGAATATTCGACAATCCCTCAAGATGCGCTTCTTCCAATCCCTCCTGGTTGCGACCAGCTTCGCTGCCGGGGCCTTTGCAGCCAAGAAGACCACCGAGGAACGCTTCAATGAATTCCACGCAAAGGCCCTCACCTCGTCTCCTATCAAGCTTGCCGACACCAGCTACAAATCCTTGACCTCTGCGCCTCGCGACTACAGTGCCGCTGTCCTCCTCACTGCGCTCGAGAACCGCTTCGGCTGCCAGCTGTGTCGGGAGTTCCAGCCGGAATGGGATCTTCTGGGTAAGACCTGGACCAAGGGTGACAAGAAGGGCGAGTCCCGCCTTCTTTTCGGTACCCTGGACTTCTCTGATGGGCGCGAAATCTTTATGTCGGTACGTTTACTCCTGGAAGAGGCAACCGCCAGCTGTGTCCACGAAGAAACTAACATGACAATCACCAGCTCGGGCTCCAAACCGCCCCCGTCCTGCTCCTGTTCCCGCCCACCGTCGGCCCTCACGCTGTCGCTGTTGCGGATCCTCTGCAATACGACTTCACCAACGGGTGAGTTGCCCGTTTACAAAACACCGCAGCCCGCGGATATTCTAACAAGCAATAGAGCCCAATCCGCCGAGCAAGTCCACGCCTGGCTCTCGCGACACCTCACTGACCGACCACACCCCCCGGTGTCGCGTCCCATCAACTGGATACGCTTGATCTCGATTACCACCATCGTTCTTGGTGCTGGAACCGTCCTCGTTACTGCCTCGCCTTACATCCTTCCCGTCATCCAGAACCGCAACTTGTGGGCCGCCATTAGTCTCATTGCCATTTTGCTCTTCACCAGTGGCCACATGTTCAACCACATCCGCAAAGTGCCTTATGTCGCCGGAGATGGTCGTGGTGGCATCAGCTATTTTGCTGGTGGCTTCCAGAACCAGTTCGGCTTGGAGACTCAGATTGTTGCCGCCATCTGTATGTTTCCCCCTTTTTGAGTGATACGGCCAAAGCTAACAAAGTCCAGACGGCGTCTTGGCTTTCTGCGCCATCTCTCTAACTGTCAAGGTCCCCCGCATCGGTGACAACAAGAGACAGCAGGTTGCTGTCATCGCTTGGGGTGGTGTCCTGTTCCTCATGTACAGCTTCCTGCTGAGCGTTTTCCGCATCAAGAACGGCGGCTACCCCTTCTCCCTCCCCCCTTTCATGTAAGGAGACACAGAATAAGCCGGCACCACCGGAGGCAATACCTCACGCTAGCAGCATCTCGCCTCCTTCCGAATTGCCTCCGTTACGCCGCTACGCCGCTGCTCGCGAAGATAACTAGCTATACCTGCGGCCAAAAGGCCCAATGTCCCCGTAGGCACGAATGTAAAATACGAGATAGAGGGACCGATCAAGACTCTTAGAGAGAGGCTATTGGACCCGGAGAAAATGGTATTCGACAAATTGAAATACACTACTACCGCTATGCACTGTCCGGGTGGTTGGAGCTCAGGCATCCGATCCCTATCCGTGACTCTTGAGTGAGGGGGGTGACGGCAGCTGATAATCATGAGAATGATGTGTTAGAACTTCTTCCAATAGCCGATACTTTGAAACACCCGGCCGTCTTTGCGGTTATGATCAAGCTTCCTTGACCCGCGCTTGAAGGGCAATAGCATCAGAGTCTTCTGGGTGCTCCAACTCTCTATCCGTGGGCTTTGGCTAGCGCCCCAGCGGCTCCGACAGTTCGTCTCGTCAAAATTTATCATTTGTGAGAAAATCTAGATATTAGTCTGCTGGTAGTCGGGGAAAAAGACAGGGCCGCGGAATAAGTCAGCAGCTGTGTTAACCCGAGTGAAGTGACTCGATCTGAATGGACGACACTAGAGTATGGCTTGACTTCCACGGCGCTCGCAACCCCGCAGTGTTCCGAATGAAATTGGAGTATCGCTCCGAAACTGCTGAAGGAATGATACGCGGCAGCCCAATGTGTTCGTATGTGTCATCCATGGTAAGCGATGTCGACGTCGTACTTACACATGCCTCCTCATCCGCGGAGCTGAACAGCGCCATGTCCTCCATCTTGATGGATTGTCTCCACATCTTGACCTCTTTGCAGGCAGACATCTCTCCCAGGGGGGTAGTAGCCGGTCGTTCTGCCTATCGAGACGGTCTCAACGTCCAGCCAGGGTACCGAGAACCTGGCCTGCTAAAGACAGTTGAAGCATAGTACCAGCTTTCAACGGACGTCACTCGTATAGGGTCACGACACCGTGCTCACTGGTGGGTGAGCAGCTTACTCTTACATCCTAGATAGCACAAACTACGATTTCGTTGACCAATCTCGATGAGTGGTGGGTCTGTCGGAACGATATGTGGTACGAACTGTGCAGAACTGGGACCAATGCGTTCTCGCCATTGCATTGATGCGGGAGGTCCTGGAAGAGATACCGCGTCTGGCATTTTCAAATGGGGCACAGAGTTGACCCTTTTCATTATGACCGTTATGGCTTGTATGCCAATGGGAATCCCGGGCTGTGGGAAAGTTTTATCCTTCTGATACTCTCGTCGTAAATGGTCTGCGGTGTTGAGTTCTGTTCATGTCCTCGAATCCCGACGGCCTATGCTGGCTTTTCGCCTCACCCCTTGCCCGGAGTTGCGAGTGCCTCAAACATGATGTTTCCTCTCCTTCCTCGAAGTTAACATCAGGGGTGATATCCCTAGAGGTGATCGATACAGGGGGAGATCGTTCAAAGGACCACACGCAAAGGCAAGATGCGTCGAGGTGTACCAAATTGCTGCTCCTCGGACCTCGATACCCAGACCCAGGCAGTAGACTTGTAGCGTAATGACCTTCACGTGGCTCATGGATTTGATGTTGGATCTCATCCAATCCCTTTCGATCATGACGGCTGTGCCGGGAACGCCTGAGTATAACGGCCACCCCTTGGAGTCTCTGTTCTTTCCATCGGTTCATTGGGTACTTCCCAATATCACACAGCGGAGAGGTCTGGACGAAGTTACTGCTGTCGTCGAGTTTGCCCCTTGGTCATCTTGACTCGTAGTTCTCGAGAGAGAATCTTGAGATGGCCGGAGAATCGATAGTCGCTGTGAGAATCCTTCTGGATGCTTGGTGCGAGCGAGCCAAGTAGGTAGGGGTGCCACTATCTCTTCGTGAACACAACACACCACCAGGGGAGAATTCATGCCATTGCGTTCCCTTCCAATAAAGCTCACTGTCACCACATTCATGACTCTAGACTCCACGTTCATCACATCCCTTCTCGCAACGACCGAGGGATAGCCTTGTCAGACCGTTGCTGTCTGTTCCGTCTCACTCATCGTTGATAACCTTAAACCCGCCAGCACGCCCAACCATCCCATATTAGTTAACTCGGGACCGCAACGGCAGCTAGGGCCTCCGACAGAGATGGGGCCACTGGGGCAACGTCAACGGCGCCGATGTCGGCTTCGTCCGGGAACGCCTCAAGTCCACCGACGCCTTCGCAAGGATCAAGCCCGGCGGCGAGCGACGACACCAGCGACTCAAAGACCGCTCATTGCGACTCGGGATACGGCAAGCCCGGTGCTAATAAGCCCTGGACCGAGGCTGGCAGTTGGGACCAGGCCTAGTCAGTTACTTTTGAGATGCTTCTCGAGAACACCAAAAAGGTGTTCTTACATAGAGAGGTGTTGTTCCCTCGACACACCAACGAATCATTAGGTGTAAGTAAATAAGCGCAAGGAATGGAGTGGATTAGACGCAAGGTACATACATGTTCTGCTACCTTCTTTCACACCAGATGGCCGATACACGTTTTCTGTTTACACATAGCATCGAAGAAGCGTCCACTTTACATACCAGTCTATATCTTCGTCCAAGCGCACTTCACAGTTTTCAGTCATACTCAGCGTCTGGCCCACATGAACCGATGATGGAGTTGACCTTGGCATTTCACTTACAAGAAGAAAGCGTGTCGGTGATCTGCCTCAAACGCTTTAAATCTAGCAGTACGATGCACAAACACAAGTTGCGCGTCCCTGCAGGGAACTTCACAGCCATCTCTCGAAGAGGAACCATGCATGTGCGCTGACTAAGCCAACATCACAAGTTGAACGATAAACACGGGTTTCTTTTTTTTTTTTGAAGTTTGCCAGGATCTTTTGATTTGGGCGTTACGTGGGTTGATGTCCAGAGTCCTTTCGTAGGCTACCTATAAGCCAGCAATGCAGTCTCATCCCCAATTTTTTCACAAATCGATTTGACCCTGCGCATCCCGAAAGACATAACGAGGAAGCCAGCCTAGGACGCCCGCCATGATCTACCATCTCAGAGCCCTTTCCCCACCACACATCGTCACCATCATCGCATAACCCAGAAAGAGAACAGAAGAGAGCTTCACGCCCTTTATGCTCTCGACATGACACCCCAGGCACGGATGATGTTGTCGGTGTAACCGGCGAACAGGGTCTGGCCGTCGGCGGACCAGGCCAAGCTCACGCACTCAGGCTCACGGCTCTTCTTGCCGACAGCGGTGAACTCGGGCTTGAGCTCGTCAACCTTGCTCTTCTTCTCGAGGTCGAAGATGATGATGCTGCTGGCGGTGGCAGCGCAGAGCCAGTAGCGGTTGGGGGAGAAGACGAGAGCGTGGATCTCGTCGTTGGCGTTGAGGGAGTAGAGGTGCTTGGACTCGTTAAGGTCCCAGAGCATGGTGGTACCGTCCTTGCCACCGGAGGCGCAGAGGGAGCCGTCGGGGGAGATGGTGACGGTGTTGATGTAGCCAGTGTGGCCAATATGGTCAGTCTGCAGCTTGCAGGTGCTGAGCTCCCAGACCTATCGTCATTGCCAATTCGTTAGTGTGACTAGCCCAGTACAACGACTTTTCTGAAAGGCAAAGTGGATATGAGGGTGCGAGATCAGTGCATTGGTGAATAGTGGTCTCATGGCCTGCAGAACAGGCTCTGAAGTAGCAAATACTTTTTGTTGCAAAGCATCATGTCGAAGTGTTTGGGGTCTCCCTTTTCCGCAAACGGATAGGGAATGGTGTAAACTGAGGGGGATGAGTATCTCAAACTGACCTTGACGAGCTTGTCCCAGCCGGAGGAGACAATGACGGGGTTCTGGGGGTTGGGGCTGAAGCGGACGCAAGAAACCCACTCGGAGTGACCCTTCTCGGAGATGGTGTACTTGCAGTCACCGAGGGTGTTCCAGAGCTTGATGGTGCGGTCGCGGGAGCCGGAAACGATTTGTCTGTTGTCGGCAGAGAAGGAGACGGACAGAACATCGTTGGTGTGGCCGACGAAACGGCGAGTGGTGGTGCCGGTGGCAAGCTCCCAAAGGCGGAGAGTCTTGTCCCAAGAGGCAGACAGGGCGTAGGCGCCGTCCGAGGAGATGACCTATTCCTTCCCATCAGCCCACAGTTCCCAACGAAGCAGCGGAAGCTGAAAATTCCTCGCGCGGTTCGGAGGGGTTCGAGAGACGTACGCAGTCGGAGACGATGTGGGAGTGGCCCTTGAGGGAGCGCTTGGGGTAACCGTACTGGGACTCGTCACGGGTGAGGTTCCAGATGATCAGAGTCTTGTCACGGGAAGCGGACAGGAGCATGTTGGGGCTGATAAATAGTTAGCGATCGTGGTTCTTTCCGCGGTGTCTCGGCCCACGCGGCCCTCTCCGTCTCGAACTCGATGCCGCATGTCGATTCTGGGGAACACGCCGCCCCTCAAGCTAATGTCGAGAACGTCGCCGGCAGGGGATTCGAACGGGAGGGAAAGCGGAGGAAAGGGAGAAGGGGGTAGTGTAGTCGTACTTCTCCATGGAGGTAGCCAGGCTGGTGACCCAGCCATTCTGCAAAAAAAAAAAAAAGCATCAACCGTCAGCCATCGCGAAAATTGCCAAAGAAATCAAATCGCAGCGCCGACGCAACGGCGTGCGGGCAGACGACGGGACAGCAACTTACGTGGCCCTCGAGGGTACCCTTGAGAATCAACTGCTCAGCCATTGGGAAATGAGGCAATCAGGTCGATTGAGTGGTGAGGGAAAGGTAGAAAGGTTGGAGTTGAATCTGAGCGTCACACCTTTGACCCTTGAGAGCTTGAGCTGAGAATTCCAGATTTTGGTGTGGGTGGGAAAAATTAGGAACCTTCGGTTAGGGCCTGGCAGGGAAGGAAGGAGCGCAGCCTTGCGCTGCACAGGTGGGGCAGCGACCAATGGGACGCGACCTTGGCTGCGAGGCTGACACGACCCACCACGCAGTGTTCCCGACGGAAGTTGCATGTCACTTGCTGCAGGGGCTCCTGCAGAATAGGACTTGGGTTGGCAACAAGTCTTCATTTTATCGTTATTTTGGAGTTATCTTTCCCCTTTCGTTGCGCTCCTTACCTAGGCATCCGCGAATGACATAGCAATACGGACGGGCACTCATGGCGCCAGATTGCATCTGAGACCTCTCATCCATGATACTGCTGCCCCCTCTCTCTTTCTCACTCCATATGGAAGTCCGTAAGCCCATTGCCGCCTGTTATCTGCCTTCCCGTCGGTTAGAAAGACGACAAGAATACATAAATGCTGCCATCAACGGCTCCACCAGAAGCGAGACTCGAGAATCGTGAGGCCAAGTCGCGTATTCATTCGTACGTACTCACGACGAGGGCGCAAACGTCCACTTCGAGGCCACGAAAGGGCATCATCCTCATCGCCCCCAGTGCTATGAGTATAGAGTCTGTTATTGTTTACCCTCAGGCCGGCTCTATCTCGGTGGAATGCCCGCAGATCCAACCTGAGCATGCTGCTTTTTGAGCCATGCGACCGCTGTATGATGTGCTTCGAAAATGCATAATGGTAAAAAACTGATAGTAGTAGCGACGAGTCCTCTCCAAAAAAGTGTTCCTGCACAGCCCGCGGTTTGAAGCCCCCAACGCCTTGCTGAATGCCCTGTTTTGCAAGAATAAAGAGCCTTTGCCCACCATCATGGACATATCCCTTGCGACTCCTGCCCGCCCGACAAGTCTCTTCCAATGTGACCTGGCTGGCCGGTCGTCGCTTGCTCTCTCACTCGCTCATCTCTTGAACTCGTCAGGGGATATCACGGGTTCGCGTTCAACCCAGGTGGTTGAGCGACTAGCCCTTACCAGCGGCTCGTTTGCTCTGTCGCTGTACCTCCCTGCGCAGATACCGCGCATCCGAGTTGACAATCATGCTATGATCGGCAATCTCGAGATACCCTGTTGCGCTGCCTTCCTGCTTAAAGAAGCCCTCCATAGCGGCTGCCCAAAGTGAGTAGCGCTCTTTGGTCGTTGGGTCACGCTCCGACAACGACCTGATTTCCTTTTGCTTGCGAACCTTTGCCGCCCGTACCAACCCCCTGAGGGCCTCCTCGCCCTGCTTGGACGCCTTGGCCGCTTCTTCTCTTGTCTTCTGTGGATCCCGCCCGCTGTTGTCTTCCTGGGGCGTGTATTTGTAGGTGTGCTTGCTGGGGAAATCGGGGAACGATTTGGGAATGTACGCCTTGGCTTCTTTTTCCGCCTTGCCGCTCAGTTCCTCGCCGAGGAGTGGCAAAGTTGTGTAGGCGTCCGGGTCTTCGATCAATGGGTTAAAGTAGCCCGTCTCGAGTTTGGCTTTTGGCACGGGATGGCGGATATGAGGCTTGAGCGCCTTGGTCTTGAGGGTGAAGCGTCGCATCGTGGACTCGAAGTCGGCGGGTGTCGGCTGCTCGCGGCGCGCGGAAAGAGCGACACGCTTGAGATCTTCGATAAAAGAGGCCATGTCTGGAGGCGACGTTAGCGCCCCAAGAACGCAAAGCGACGGCGGGCTTGGAGACGAATCTCACAGGTCTCTACAGTCCCCAAGAAGCTCTCCATGGCTTCGGGGGTAGCGGCATCAAAGCCGACGTGCTGCAGCGCCAGTCCAATACTGCGTTCGAGACCACTCTTGGCCTGGTAATCAAGAGAAGGAATAGTGACCTTGGTCGCGCAGGCCAGTAACGGCCCGTCGTCATCGACAGCGGCGGATGCGGGGGCTTGTGTGTCGGTCTTCTGGCGCTTGCTGCTGGGCTCTACATCCTGAACCGAGAAGCTACGCTTGCGCGGCGTTGTTGTCGAAGTCGGGGGTGAAGGCGTGGTTGACATCGTGGGAAGCTCGGGAGAAAAAGAGGTGTGTATCGTTGGTGCTGTGAAGTCGGAAGGCGCACGCGCAAAGTAAACGCGTTGTATGGCGGAAGTCCCAGAAGCGATCTGAAGGTCAAGTGAGAGTGGACGCACCAGTGACGGGGAGGGCGGGCGGTCTGGATGGCGATGGCGATGGAAACGGGCGACGGGTTGACGAGGAGCCCGGAAGAGAGTGAATCGTAGCTGAAGCTATCGCGCGAGAGGATGCCCTGGATGTTAGTTAGGTGCCGCGGCCCTGCTCTAAACACCCCAGTACCTAGGTAGGTAGGCAGGTACGTAGTAGGTACTCCGTAGTAGCGAGGAAGAGGAGGTGGAAAATTGGGATTGCAGCTCGGACCACCGAACCAAGCTCGTTCCTCTGGGGTTGCGGTACGTACCTTAGGTTGGTCAAGCGCTGAAGGGCAGATCGATCTTGCCAGACTTTAGTGGGCAAAGCGCCGTAACTATCGAGAAGAGCCCTCTCTTTCGGCGGCGAGATTTAACGCATTTCGTCCAATGGCACCGGCGTTTGGTCTCCCCGCACCCCATGGACATCTTGCGGCAAGGTTCACTAGGGTGCATCCCATTTTTATCTGTCAGTCTCCCTGTCAGTTGGACTCGATTCTGTCAACTTCAACTTCATGTTCCGGCAATTGGCCGGAAAGCCATATTGCCCTCTCGTAATCTTAGGCAGGTAGTTTCGAACAGCCCTGTTTTCCCTGCGAACTCGGCCCGCGCCTCGACCCCGGAGCGTTGGTATATCGCAAGGTGTTCCATGTGGCTGGACAAGCTCCGACTTTCTTTTGTTTGATCGCTCTCGTCACCTTTTTGTTACATTACACGTGTACGGATACTTGGCTTTTGGTGGTTTGGCCAATTTGAGTGAGACCCGTCCCCGCCGAGCGCGGGCTCAGGCTGTGCCCATTATCTTATCTGGGTTAGACGCCAGGGGTCCCAAACAATCGCTAGTTGTCTTGATCTATCCCTCATGGTATCGCAGCTTTCCAACTCTAACCTCTTCAGACCTCTCTACATAAGTGTCAAGTGTATATACCCTCGGTGGAGTCAAGCCTAGCCAACGGCCAAACCCATCCCCAGTCCGACCCCCAAACACGCCCGCCTGCCCCTGGATCGAGACAATGCAGGACTTGGAGACCCTGCGAAGGGGAGGCTACCGCGCCCAAGGCCTCCAGAAGTTCAAACTCGTTGGGCCCTTGAATGGATTCCCCCGCGAGATTCTAGACCTGGCCGACACCCTTGAGCATCTAGATCTCTCAGGCACTGGCCTCTCAAATCTCCCCGAGGACTTTGGCCAGCTGCAGAAGCTCAAGGTCGCCTTTTTCTCGGATTGCCACTTCACCGTCTTCCCCAGGCAACTCGCGGCATGCCCCGAGCTCGAGATGGTGGCATTTCGATCCAATGGCATGACGGCCATACCGGAAGACGCATTGCCGCCCAGGCTTCGCTGGCTCATCCTTACCAACAACCGTATCGAGACACTGCCCAGGGGCATTGGCCGCTGCTCGCGCCTCCAGAAGTGCATGCTTGCTGGCAACAACCTCACCAGCCTGCCGGATGACATGTCGGCATGCCGCAAGCTCGGCTTGCTTCGTCTGTCTGCCAACAAACTCGCCGACTTGCCGCCCTGGCTCTTTGAGATGCCCGAGCTCGCCTTCCTGTCGGTTGCGGGCAACCCATGCTGCGCTGTAAGCCTCGCGGAGGAGCTTGCCCTGCTTCGCAAGGTGGGTTGGCACGATCTTGAGATTGGTGGTCTGCTTGGTCATGGGGCTTCCGGCGACATTTTCGAGGCGAGGTGGATGGTAGCTGACGCAGTGATGGAACATGTGGCCGTGAAGCTGTTCAAGGGCGAGGTGACGAGCGACGGGACGCCTCTCGATGAGATGGCCGCATGTCTGGCCGCGGGCTCGCACGACAACCTCATTAGCACACTCGCGAGCATCCAAGACCACCCTGAGAAGCACGGGCTGATCATGCAGCTCATCCCGCCTCACTACCAGGCTCTTGGTCTTCCGCCTTCGCTGCAGACCTGCACTCGAGACAGATACGAGCCGGAGAAATCACTGTCTCTCGAGACCGTCTCAGAGGTCCTGCGCGGAGTCGCCGCGGCTGCGCGTCACCTGCACCAAAGGAACGTTTCCCACTGCGACCTGTATGCTCATAACATACTCTTCAACGAGACGGGCCATGCGATGCTCGGTGATTTCGGCGCGGCGACAATCTACGAGCACCTCGACAGGTTTGACTTTGAAAAGCTAGAGATGCTCGCATTTGGCCATCTCGTGGAAGACATGCTTGGGTTGGTAAAGGTCCGAGATGAGGACGGCGGCAGGCACACGGCTCTTCAGGAGCTGCATGCGCTGCACACTCGTTGCTCAACTTCGATTGTCCGTGAAAGACCAACTTTCGCGGAAGCATTGGAAGAGCTGGAGGCGATTGCCGGCCGGTAACGCGTTTTGTCTCCTTCTCTAGGATGCCACGTTCCATCACGCCGGTAGTTAGTTGCATGGCAGCAAGTAACTGGTCATGATGACAACAGCAAGAACAAGACCACATCCGGACACGAGGTCCATGATTGAAGGGTACTTCAAGGGAGGAGATGGAATGGAACGAAACGACAGCGGCCATGGATATAGACAGTCCTGTAGAAACAACATAGAAAGCAATACGAATAGACACTTTGCTGAGTCCAGAGTCCTTACGTTCTGCCTTACACGCTGGCCCAAACTTGTGTATATCCGTACCCGTTGTCGAACCCCGATTGAGCCTCCTTCCCCCAGTCCAGCCCCGGCGACCTCCGCTACTGGTCCACCTGAGTATAGACCCACCTTCTCCGCCGGCCGGACGAAAGCCGATTCGATGACACTCGCTGTCCCTTGTCCGTCCAACGCGCAAAGCCTCCATTCAGAAGACACTAAAATACCGCACCCGCATTACTCTCCACCTCCACCAACAGGCCAACACCACATTGAACTAAGGGACCAACGACATGCTCTTCATGTTCAGGTTTGACTGCCCCCCCCGTCGTCACCCTTTGATCCTCTTCTGCATATTTGTATGCACACTATACATTCTCTCATGCTGGCCTTTTGTTGTTGATCACCTCACAACGTGTAACGACTTCCCTTCGCGTTGGATATCTTCACCGTCTTTCTACACCCCGTGATTTGATGGAAACAACCCGCTTCTCACTCACTGCATAATTGCTCTGACTGCATCTTCATCGTTACATATTGATCTCTTGCCGTCGTCCAAGTGAGGTGAGTTGTTGAGGTTTAAGCAACGCCAGCAAGTCCCAAGAACTCGGGTCACCTCTCCCTCCGTCGCCATTCGCCTCCACTTCCACCGACATGTTTCCCTTCGATGTGAGCGCCATTCCCACGCTGCCCACCCGCAAGGGTCTGCTGGTAGTCGATTTCCAGAACGACTTCTTGTCCGCCGACGGCGTCCTCCCCGTCACCGACCACGAAGACCTCGTGGCCCGAACCGTCGAGCTGGTCAAGGCCTTTCGCATGGTTGGCGACGTCATCTGGGTGCGCACCGAGTTCGACCAGTTCCGCCGCGCTGCCGACGAGCAGATCTGGGCCACCGATGCCCTGCCGAAACCCCAGGCCCTCAAGTCGCGTGCGAGCAAGAGGCTTAAAGGCGCACCCAACCAGCGGGAGCCCGAAGAAACCTCGGATGCCGACCCCGAGGCCTTTCTAAGCCAGCCCGGCCCCGCCATCGTTTGCCCCGCAACCCGCGGCGCCGATTTCCCGGACGCCATCAAGGAAGTCATGGGTAAGAGGGACGTCACCCTCGTCAAATCGCATTACTCGGCCTTCACCTCGGGCCAGTTGCTGCAAATCTTGCGCGTCAAGTTTGTGCACGAGCTCTACATCTGTGGCTCCCTCGCCAACATAGGCGTGTATGCCACGGCCATGGACGCCGCCAAGTTCGGGCACTCCATCACCCTGATCGAGGACTGCTGTGGTTTCCGTTCCGACGTGCGCCATACCAGTGCCACACGAAGCCTTGTAGACGTGACTGGTTGCAAGCTCGAAGACGGCGAGACCGTCATTGAGAGCCTGCAGCCCAAGACCGGCCGGGAGTCTACCCCAACATCCGCTTCACTATCCCCTGTCGTGCCCAAAAGGGTCGCGGAGGCTGGCGATGGTAAAGTGCCTCCCTCGGCTGATGCATACAAAGCGACGCTCGAGAAGCAGTTGGCCAAACTCTCACTCGGTAGTTCGGGAGGTGGCCCGTCTAATTCGTGGTCCCGCAACATCATGGGCGATTCCGAGTCTATCGTGTCCGATACTTTGGAGGTTGATCCGGCCGTCAGCGGGTCACCCGGCAAAGGAGCTTGGAGGAAACAACCGGGCAAGGCGGTTCCCAAGTCGAGTTCGTCTAGTAGAACAGAGACGGGTCACCGGAAGGAAGTCCGGACTCTCAAGATATTGTCTGCACACGACCTCGAACTCGAACCGGACCTGACGCCTGATGCCGAGATTGATACCAAGCCCGAGCCTGAGACAGTATCACAACCGGAGCCGAAGTCGTCGAAACCAGACACCAAGCTTGAGCAGGCCGAAAAGCAGGCGACCATACACGGCCAAGCCGATGCGAAGGAATCCTCCCCGCAGGTTACCGGGCCTCTCTGCGAGGGCGACACAACCGTCATTCACAACCTCCTCCCTGCCCCCTTGGCCGAGAACATCTTTGAGAAGGTGAGAGACGAGGTTCTTTGGCAGAGAATGTCACACCAGGGCGGCGAGGTGCCGCGCCTGGTGGCCGTTCAGGGCGAGGTGGCAGAGGATGGGAGTGTGCCGGTCTACCGACACCCATCCGACGAGTCGCCGCCTCTCCTCGATTTCTCGCCGACCGTCCGGAAAATCAAGGCCGAGGTCGAGAAACAACTCGGCCACCCGCTGAACCACGCCCTGATCCAGTTCTACCGCGACGGCACGGACTACATATCCGAGCATAGCGACAAGACCCTGGACATCGCCAATGGCTCGTTCATCGCCAACGTCAGCCTGGGAGCCGAGCGGACCATGGTGTTCAGGACCAAGAGGCGAGAAAGGGACTCGTCCAGCACCGAATCACCGTTGGCGGAGGACTCGAAGCAGCGCAGAACCTCGCGCGCGAAGCTACCGCACAACTCACTGTGCCGGATGGGCTTGGTGACCAACATGCGCTGGCTGCACGCCATTCGGCAGGACAAGAGGGCGGAACGGGATAAGACCGAACCAGAGCTGGCCTTCTCCGGCGGGCGCATCTCTCTCACCTTCAGGCAGATAGGCACGTTCTTGGATCGGGATGGCACCATGATCTGGGGCCAGGGCGCCACCGGCAAGACGAGACAGGAGGCCCACCCTGTCATCAACGGGCAGAGTCCCGAGGCCGTGGGTATGCTCCAAGCCTTTGGCACAGAGAACCACTCGACCGAGTTTGACTGGGAAAAGTACTATGGCAAGGGCTTCGACGTGCTCCACATGAGCAACTCTCCCCGTCTCTGCGTTTCGTCTGACCCCGTCGTTAACATGCGCATCGCCTTGATGCTGGCCGAGTATGGCGTTAAGTACGCCAAGGGCAGAATGTCACCGTCATTCCAGTTGAATGATGGCAACCCGGGCGCCAGTTGTGCCACCGCCGCGCCCGAGTCTTTGCCGATCAGGTTTGTCGACAACGACGAGGCAAAGTCAACGGTGCAGGGCGAACTAGCCATCATACTGTACCTTGATGCAGTGTATGGCCCGGGCAAGACTACTGGTGCGGCGGACAGATCGAAGCCCGAAACCGCGCGGGTCTTGACCCGGTTCCAGCAAGGCGTCTCCCTTCTCGACAAATGGCGCCGGCTGGAACGCAACGGCGGCGACAAGACGCGCGACCTCAAACCGTTGAAGCGGGAGCTGGCCATCTGGGAGGGGTACGCAGCCGAGGCGGACTCGATCGCAGGGCCGGACATCTCGGTGGCGGATTTTGCCGTCTGGCCGGTGCTTCACGCCATTGTAACGGAATCTGGCGCCGGGGCGCTGGATGCGACCAGGAAGCTGAAGGAGTACTACGAAAGGATTAAAACCAGGGAGTCCGCTCTCAAGGTTCTTGGCGCAAAGCAGCCCGAGAATACGGATGCCAAGCAGACCTAGATCTTGAGATTCGTCATGTCATAGTGACATTGTGGGACGGGGCATGCGAGGTCTAGAGGTTCGTGGGAAAGGGGGGAGACAAGTAACCCTGGGTGGGAAAAGGTGGGAGCGATGGGGCTACTTTCGTGATAGTCTTTGAATAACTCACTGGAGCTTTTGGCAAGTCGGCGCAGGGTGGGTTTTTATTTTTTGTTTTGTAGGTGGGTGTAACAAGTCAGCGCATGGAAAGAAGTCGACATTGGTGATTTGAGGGCTGGATTACTTTGCCATGTCACTCCCTTCCCAGGCGGTAATACCTCAGCATCTACACACGCATGTACAAATACTCAATGGCTAGCTCCATATCATCATCCTCATCAGAGCATGCTAAGCGGGCTGATTCAGTTTTCTAAAACTTCCCATTTCTCCATATCGTTGAGTATGGCCAAGTCAGCTAGTGGTTGGTGCGTAGATGTGTAACGGCCCCTTCCCCCCCGGTGATACATGCATGACGGGACTAGTAGAAATAATCCGTGATCGTAATATAAAATGACAGTAGAAGGCTGAGACGATCAAGGTATGAACCCCTCTCGCATAGCCTGGTAACGTATAAGTTCCTTTAAACGCCGTTGAGGGACGAAAGACCCTCGTTTGATAACCCCCAAGGATGAGTGTTCCATGTCCGTCAAATCCGTATAGTACGCCCTCTCCCCTCAACGCTCAGGTAGAGTGAACATCCCAAGGCAGCGGGTAGGTGCCCACCCAGTCGGCCACCTCGGACCTCAGCTGGACAATCTCGGGGTCATTCTCTCCGTCACCGAGATGCTCCATGTAGTGTCTCAGCAGGCCGGGCTTCTTCTCGCCCTTCTCCTCGGCCGCCTTCTTGGCGCCCTTGTTGACCCGGACGGCAATGGTGACGGCGCGGTCAATGATGTCGGCCACGCGGCCGAAGTCCTCCTCAGTGAAACCCCTTGTCGTCATGGCGGGGGTACCGATGCGCAGTCCACCGGGCACCAGGGCCGACTTGTCGCCAGGCACAGTGTTCTTGTTGGAGGCAACGCCGACGAGCTCCAGCACACGCTCGACACGACTACCGTCGATACCCTGGGGCTTCAGATCCACCAGGATAAGGTGGTTGTCGGTGCCTCCGGACACGATACTGTATCCCAAGCCTCCCTTCTCCTTGGGGGCGCCCAATCTCTGGGACAGCGCCTTGGCGTTGGCGAGGACCTGCGTTTGGTAGGCGCGGAACTCGGGGGCCTGAGCTTGCTTCAAAGCGACAGCCAAGGCGGTGATTGTGTGATTATGGGGGCCTCCCTGGTGGCCGGGGAAGACGGAGGCGTTGATAGGTCCTTCGAGGTTGTACAATTCGTCCTCCTTCTTGGCATTTTGCCGGCGTACGCCCTTACGGAAGAAGATCATGGCACCACGGGGTCCTCGCAAGCTCTTGTGGCTCGTAGTGGTAACGATATCGGCGTAGGCGAAGGGGCTCGGCAAAACCTTGGCAGCAACCAGACCCGAGATGTGCGCCATATCGGCGACGAGGTAAGCGTTGGTCTTGTCGCAAATCTCGCGCATGCGCTTGTAGTCGATCAACCTGCTGTAGGCGCTAGCTCCCGCAACAATGATCTTGGGTCTGTAGAGCGTAGCCAGCTCCTCCAGCTTGTTGTAATCGATCTGGCCAGTGGCCTCGTCGAGTCTGTAGGGAACCGTCTCGAAGTACTTTGAGATGGCAGAGATCTTCTTGGTCGGCGTCTGGTAGCCATGCGACAAGTGCCCACCGTGAGGGAGGTCCAACCCCATAAGACGGTCGTGAGTATCCATCAAGGCGGAATAGACGTACAAGTTGGCCGGGGCGCCGGAGAGGGCTACGGCATCGTTAACAACGGCTCCGAGAGCAACACTGCCTGCGGCGGTGAAAAGTAAAGAAATGCGTACCTTGAACGTTGACCCCCCATTGCTTCGCATCGAGGCCGAATGTCTCGAGAGCTCGCTGCTGGCAGAGACGCTCTGACTGATCGATGAACTCGTTTCCGCCGTAGTATCTCGCGCCGGGGTAACCCTCGGAGTACTTGTCTAGGAAACTGTGTTAGCTTCCAAGTATTGGCCAGTGCCAGCCAGGTAGGAGATGCGCCTACTTTGCATAACACTGCCCAAGGCATCGAGGACGGCCTGAGAAGTAAAGTTCTCGGAAGGGATGAGGTTGATGAAGTGCTTTTGTCTGGTTTTCTCCTACGAGCCGGTACATGTTAGTGACCAAGTTCAAATTCGAGAGCGATCGGTCTTGCGCAGCATAGGGTGCATGGGTTGACATTGGAGTCGAGCATATCGCCGGTCGGCGACAGGAGGAGGGTCGGCCGAGGTGGAGTTGTACCTTCTCAATGATGTCGTACACGGCGGGATCGGCTTGTTGGAGTTTAGCAGACAAGAGCTAGATTTGCCAAGAGTCAGTACACAATGAGAGGCCGCACTATCCAAGAAGCAATTGAGCAGCGGTGCGCACCTGTTGCTGGCCCTCCAAGCTTTTTGTCGAGATCAACCTCCTCACGCCACCTGCAGCTGCGTAAGGGAGAGCCGCCCCTCTGGGCAGGGAGCGGAATGCACGAGTTGTGCCTTGGAATACCGAAAGAGACATGGCGACGACGTGACTGGAGACCTGAGAGCAAAACGGGTCAGTTGGTCAATCGCGCGGTCGTTGTAGGAATTAACGGAGGAAAAGGGCTGTTAAGTCGAAGTGCAAGTTCGGGAACTGGAAGGTTGAGGCGGTTGGGGGGCGGATTAGAAGGAGGATCGCACACCTCGGAGACGGAGCTTACAACAGCAACGTGCGTACCTATCTTGAACCAATTACCCCAGCTGTGACAAGACCATGATGTAGTAGCGGCAGGCGTGCAATGGTGGCGGGGGAGGGCGGTACATAAGGACCCCCCCCCCCCCCCCNTGACCCGAGAGAACAGAGCGGTGCAGCCGCCGAGCTGCTCGAACCGCGCTGTACTCGGCGGTCTCGGCCCAACTCCCGATCCTCGCACTGTATCCGTACTGATACCCTTTCTGCCCGGGCACTTACCGGGGTAAGTAGTGTACCTAGATAGAGACGGGCTTATCGAGACAACTACGGATACGGATACAGAGTATGCGTATCCCATTCTCCCCCCGCCGTCGTTCTAATCTTACCTCATCGGCATCCGTCTTGCCTAAGGCACAAAGTCGCGATCGGGGCACGGGCCCTCGGTCCCCTCCCGCAGCTCCACTCTCCAGCTCAGCCCTTTTTCAAGGCCGTGACGCGGAATCAAGCCCTCCCTTTTCTCTTCTCCTCTTCTTCACACAACTAAATTGGAGATGACGAGCACGCGTTCTTCTCACATCAGCACTTCCGCTTCGGCGGGTGCATGATGATATGTTCTGGCACACCTCACCACCTTGAGCGGGACAATTTGAAACAATCCGATCCAATTCTTTGTTGTGTTTTGAAATATTCTCTTTACATCTCTGCCTTCCTATTCTATTCTCTTACCGCGGAGCAACCGGCTCCGACGTTGATGACCTCGGAAAGCGCATTTCCAAAGAGGCTGGGACGGCGTGGCAAGTGCCTTGGCGGTTTCGCCGAAAAATCATCGACATCGTATCCGGCTGCGTGTGGAGGATTGTATAGATATTTTGGGCATTTTCAGCATTTTCACCTCTCAAGTCGTGGATGCAGCTGCGTCCACAAATAAGCATCATTTGGGCTTGCACGAGGATTCTAACCATGTTGGATTTAAACCATGTTCGCGAGTACGCCCATTGATGCGGACCAACTCGCCACGTTGGACTCTAGATTCATTGAATCCTCGGCCTGAACCAGAATGTTCAACCGGCCTCGGGAGAAACAATCAAGATAGGGGTTTCGCTGAACAATGTTGCGATGTTATTTGCAACATGGCGCGGTCCACCATCCACCATCCACCAGACCACCGAGAGTGGTCTGTCGTGTCGCCAACGGTTAACAATTGAAACAATGTATGACGCATACACCCTTAAGGTCCTATGCCTTTGTTGTGTGCTGCTGAGAATGTGGATGGTTTTGGTGGAAGGAAAAAAGAAAGCGACTCTTTGTGTTGGGTGGTGTAGGGATATCTATGATCGGACATGGTCTCTAGTCATCACACAGAAAATGACTGTAGGTAAAGAAGAAAGAACCGTGTAAGAATTGCTGCTGCTCATTTTTCGTGCCCGTAATTTGCCATGTCATCGATTTCCATTTTTCAATGCTACATGCCAAAGCCCTGCTGCGACAATAGGGACAGTAGGACGCAAAAAAAGAAGACCCAACCCGATGACTCCGAATGCAGCCGCCTAAGGACCGAGATCGATCGTGATCATCTATTTGGCCTCCTCCTCGCCCTCGCCCAACAGAGCGTTTCTCTTCGCCGCCACTCTCTCCAACTTGCGCTCGCGAGCGGCCTTGGTCTTCGCGCGCTTGGCGTCCATCTCGTCCTTGAGGGCCTTCTCGCGGGCCTTCTCGGCCTTGGCACGGTGAATCTGTACAAGCCGTTATGTCAGCCCACCGCTCTTCTCGATGCTGATCATGCTGCTTCGGGATCTTCTCCTCCGAGTCCAAGGGGGTATAACTTACGTGCTCAACGAGAGCACGCTTGTGCTTGAAGGCGTTACCCTTGCTGGAGTGGTAGAGCTCGTGGTAGAGGTGCTTGTCGATCTTGCCGGAGGCGCGGTACTTGACCAGGAGACGACGGAGGACGCGGAGGCGGCGCATCCAGAGGACTTGGCTTCACCGGAAGTCAGCACGGGCATATCCAGTTGTATTGGGCCGGTCTGGCAATCTCGGCTGTTTGTGTGTTTTGTGGTAGTGCCAGTCGATACCCGCACACACAAACCCTCGATGACAGCCCCGGCTGCAGGAATCGGTGTTGACGAACCTGGGCATACGAGCCTCGGCGGTACCCTTGCGCTTACCGAAGCCACGGTGGCGACCGTCGCGGCGGGCAAGGTTCAGCTCGCGAGCGCGGGATCTCGAGTGCATGGTAACGGGCTTGCGGATGATGAGGCCATCGGCGACGAGCTTGCGGATGGTCTGGCGAGAGTTGGCGTTGGAGATCTCGCTGACCTCGTTGGGGTCGAGCCAGATCTTGCGCTGGCCGCAGCCAATGACCGACGCGGCCAGGCGCTTCTGAGTTCGCAGATTGACCCTGCAGAGGAAGCAATCATATCAGTCTCTTATGTCTCCCATCACGATGTGAAAAAACAAAAGGCTCTTGGCCATTCCCCCTCTTCCGGTGCCAAATGCCGTCGTCGTCGGGTTTTCTTTCTCAGTGGCCCCTGTTCGCCCCGCGTGTCCAGGGCATCGCATCGTCCATCAAATCGACGTGCCCGGCACAGAGAAACGATGCAAATCGCATTGGAGTCGGTGTGGAATGTGGTCTGGTGCTCGGATCGTGATAACTTACATCTTGATTGCTGTCCTAGTCGATGGTCGTACCTACCGGGGGAGTCGAGGTGTTGAAATTTCGAGAGGGGTGGACGGGAGGCCAATTTTCAGAAAGGTGAAGGTGTGAGCAAACTCGGGGCTTCCTTCAGTTGTGTGGGCGGAGTGGGGCGATGGGTAAGCGAGCCCGGAAAAAACTCAAAGGCACACCTTGAGCATGAGTGTGTCACGTGATCGAGGCGACACAGGCCCTTTTTAGTAGCGTGAGGCCTGTGACTGTGTACCTGGAACATGAACGCCCGCTGTTGGCGATGACAACGAATTGCAGCCATCCCATCCCTTTCGAACGACCAGCAGGTCTATAATATTACCGACTGTCTGACTGCCCTCAGGTAATTATGGACGACGGACCGTCGATGGCGACCATCAGTCATGCCTGACTTGGCTTTCTTTCGCGGGCGGCACGCTATGGGCACACACCACTAGGATCGAGATCGCTCTAAAGTACCAGTACATCTTGTCATTGTCCCCCAAGTCCACATATTGTCTGTCGCCGCTCAATTCCTGCGGTGAGAGAGAGAAGATAAGAGAGGAGAAGGAAGCCCGTAACAGCGCACCTTCAAATTAAACATTCCCCTCAATGTGTTGGCTCATACCGCGGCGGCAGCTAAACCACTGCTTCTTGCTTGTGACATTATACGTCTGATCAACGTAAACTTTTGTAGCTTCAAATGAACCAACCTCCTATACCCTCGTCCGCCGCCAGAGATTCATCCATCTTGTTTGTCTGATCACTCCTTGCCAAATACGTCTTCGCCCACGTCGACCTTGCCCACACTCCAAATCTCCCTTTCGTCCTCAACCTCATCGTTCGACAGACCCAGGCCTCCTTGGCCACCCTCTGCCTCTCTACGCTCACGCGCTTGCGCGCCCAGTCGCATCGTCACGCGCTTGAAGTAGTCTTGCATGCTCCTCTTGGTGTTCGGCGGCAGGTTGGCACCTTCAACGTACTTGTCAAACACTCTAGTCTCATCGTCCACGACGTTGAAAAGGGCCACAAAAGCAGCTTCCGCCGCCAGCTTGACAGGGATGACGGGGTCTCTGACACTGGCAAAGACGGGACCCGCGAGAGCAGCGACATGCGGCCTCACCATGTCCATGTTCACACGGCTCATGGTTCGGACAATGACCAAAGCGAGTCGGCGGGAGTCAGTAGAGTTCCCGGGTTGGATGACATTGGCGAGCGCCTCGAACATCTTCTTGTTTGTCTCGAAAGTCTTGGTAGACTCGGAAAGAAGATACTTGCCCGTGGCCAGAATGACGTTGTCGGCGATGTAAGGCTGTGTGTGTGTGTGCTGTGTTAGCAATATGTCACTCTTGTTACTGCGCCGAGACGGCAGCACTCACATTTTTGTTGGACATGCCCTGGCTGAGGATATCGGGCAAGTCGTCCACCAGAGGACTCTCTAGTAGGCTCTGGGGGGACTCGACGAGGACGGCGTTCAATGCGAGCGCCGAAGAGTGGCTCCAATGGCTCGTCACCACACGGTTCTTGAGCAGCCCGTTGGCAACCTCTTCGGGCACGTTCTTGATCAGCGCTCCGAGCAACTTGGCGTTGGTGATCGTCATGGCGTCGTCTCTCTCGTCGGCGTCCATGTCAATGAGCCCCAAGACGGCGGTCCGCGACGCCTCGCCCATGTTCGCGCCGGCCTTGCTAATGACTTCGTAGAGCGCGCTGAGCATGGCCGTCTTGACCCCAGGATCCGAAGTCTTGGAGCCCGTAACGAGCTCGGCAATCAGCGGGTCGATGCGCGGCGTGTACTTGATGAGGGTGCCCAATGCCTTGGCAGCGCGCGCCCTCAGGATCTCGCTCGACGTGTCCGCAAGAGACTTGGCAAAAGTACGTTGGAGCTGTGGCAGGAACGGCTTGAGAGCTGCAGGCATCTTCTCCAAGAGGTTGTTCAGAGTCAGCAAGATGGCCGACTTGACGTCGGTGGATCTCTCGGAAACCACACGAATGAGAGGACCTGTAATCTGCGTGACGAACGGCTTCAACGAAGCTTCGCTCGTCCGGTCGACAATGTCGGAGATGGCCAGAGCTGCCTGTGTTCTCTGATCCGGAGTGCCGTTCATGAGGCCCTGCAAGAAAATCGGCAGGATGGCGTTGATGCCCTTGGGAAGCTCGAAACCGGGCAAGTTCGCGCCGGCAACGCCCACCTGTAGCAGAGTCTGCCTAGTCGAGACGACCAAGCCCTCCATCTCCTCCTTCTTGAGCTTCTTGGTGAACTCAGTGAGCGCAGCCCAGGCTCCCTTGACAACATCCTGGTCTCTGTCGTCAAAGGAGATGAGAAGAGACCGGACAATGTCCTGGTTGTAACGCGAGTAGTCCACGTCGCCGGCAGCGAAAAACTTGCACAGGTGGCGGGTGGTGGCGGCGCGTCTGCGGTGGTCGTCGTGCTTTGTGAGTTGCAGCAGAACGTTCATGACCGTATTGAGCCCGTCGTACTCGTCGATGGACAGGATGACGGTATCGAATGATTTCTCGAGATCCTCGGTCAGAGCGTCGTCCTCGCAGTTGATGATGTTGTCCATCAGGGAATTGATGATGTTCGGCAGCCGGCGGTTCATGGCGGCACCGGCCACCCTCGACAGGGACGCCAGAGCCTTGGCGTTGAACGCGGAGATGGGAGGGGTGATGAGCGTAGGAATGAGGTTGGGGAGGATAATGTTGGAGCGAGTCGTCTCCGTGAGAAGGGTGAGCAGGGCCGAGAGCGCGTTGTCGGCGTTCTCGTCGGATCGCAGGAGGTTGAGCAGGTAGGGGAGCACCTGGTCCACGGCCTTCTTGCCCAGAATGTTTTGAAGCGAGTCGAACGCTTCTGCGGCAGCCTCCCTGACGTCCACATCCGAGTCGGTAAGAGCCGTCCTGACGACGGAGATGAGCGTCTTCTCGTGGTCCTCCAGAGCTTCCTCTGACGCCGAAGCAATGAGCTCCTTGAGCGCAAGGCAGATACCCTGCTTCGCGTCTGTATCCGTGGATGTCTGCAAGCCTTCCTCGAGAGTTGGCAGTAGAGTGGACAGGACGCCGTCGCCTGCCTTGCGGATCAACTCGCCGAGAGCATTGCTGGCAATGACCTTGTGTTCCATGTTGGAGCTGCCCAGGCGCCGAATGATGAGCTGGGTAAGAGTCGGCACCAGCTCCTTGAGAATGCGAGGACTCGGGACCAGGGCCTTCCACACGGCAACGGCAGCGGAGCGAACCGCGTTGGCAGTATCGCAGCGACAGACGTAGAGGGCCGAAAGGATCTTGTTCCTCTTCTCCTCGCCGAGAGCTTCGCGTAGGGACGCACCGGCCTCCCTGGCACTTTCCTCGTCCTCGTCTCCGTCCTCTGTCTTGCCGCTAATGCCAGTGAGGTTGAAGAGGAGGTCGCCAACGAGTTCGACGGAGCTGAGTCGGATACGGTAGCTGTCGTCGGCCAAGCCGCGCTCAAGTTCGGGAAGCAGCAAATCGACGGCGCGGACGGCAAAGTTTTTGACGAGGAGACGACCGGCACGAAGGGCGGTCTCGCGGATGGACTCGACGTCGTCGGCAAGACCAGACAGAATAGGCGGGATGATCCTGCCCAGGTAGTTTGCAAAGCTGTTGCCAAAGCAGACGGGAAGGAAGATGAAGAGAGACATGAAGCCCTCGCGAACCGCCGGCTTGGTGGACTCGACGTTTTGCAGAATGGTCGGGAGAGTCTCCTCCAGTCTGGCGGTGCCCAGGCCCGCAAGCACCTCGCTGAGGGCTTGAGCAGAGCCGAGGCGATCTCCGGCGCCGTTGTCTGCCTTGAGGGTTTGCATGAGTCCCGGAATGAGATCCGGCAGCGCGTCTTCTCCCAGCTTCTCCACCAGGGATCCCAGAGCCCTGGAAGCCGTGGCACGGGTCGTGGGGACCGGGTCGACGATGGCGAGCTTGAGTCCTGCGACGAGGATCGGCAAATGCGAGACAAGATCCTTGCGTTCGGTAAGATGCGCCAGACTGCCAATGACTTGTGCCGCCTTGCGCTTGGTGTTGGACCGGTCGCCCAAGCCGCGCTGCAGGATTCTGGTGACCAGCGCCAGGGAGGGCGCGTCCAGGTAGTGCACGAACTGGACCTTGATGAGGGAATCCAAGGCTTCGTCCGTGTACTTGGTCGGGTCGCTGAGCGCCTTGAGCAGGATATCGACGAGGCCCTTGATCTCAGGGTTATTGATGACCTCGCCGAACCTCTTCAGACTCTTGTTGGCGGCGGAGCGAACCTCCTTGTGACTGTCATTGAGGACACCCGTGAGGGGCGGGATGATATCCGGCAGGCTCTGGGCCAGCTGGTTGGGATCGAGATAGGCCATGGCTCCCAGGAGGTCACAGGCTCCCTTCTTACTGCGCCACTGGTCGTCGTCCAGGCCGTTCAGCAGGGTGGGGAGGATCTTCTTGACACCGTATGAGCTCAGCTTGCCAAAGCAGGCCTTTGCCGCCGCCAGGCAGGAGTCTCGGACGTTGGCGTTGCTGTCACCGAACCCGGTGAGCAGCTGCGGGACGATCTGGATGACGTAGGGCTCGAAGAGGCGGCCCAGGATGGTGGAAAGAAGCTCGTATGCGAGGAATGCTGCCTCTCGTTGGTTTGCTTCCTTTTTGTTTTCGATGGCGCCTCTGAGTGTCATCATGATGCGCTGATCCTTGAGGGAGGAAATGCCGCGGCCTTGCACGAGTCCGGCCAGGCCGTAAGCGGCACCTCGCTGCTCGGCATACTTCTTGGACGTCAGCAAGGTCTCGAGGACCTGCGAGAAGTATTTTGATGACTTGTCTCCGTACGCCTGCACCAACGGCGGCAGGCATTCGGCAATGGCGTACTGCACCGTCTCCGACGGCGTGCTCAGGGTTGCCAGCAGGCGGTCAATGACGACCGGGAGTTTGGAGTCGCCCGGGTTCAGATGGCGGGCGAGTGCGCCGTACATGATGATGACGGCTTCGTTAACACGGTCCGAGGACTCTGTGTTCTTGTCAGGCCCTTCCAGCGTGCGCTCAAACACCTTCATCAGCTTCTCAACCATGCCCTTGCCGTGAAGATCAATGGCCCGGATGGCGGCATCCAGCATCTCGCTGCGGACGTTTGCGTTCTGGTCGCCAAGAGGCCCCTTCTCGATGAGGAACTCGAAGAAAGGATCGAGCTGCTGCTTTGCCATGTGGGGCGTCAGCTCCCTGAAGGCTGACCCGATGCCGTGCCGCGATTCCCAGGGATCTGCCAGGTTGGTCTTCTTGGGCATGCCGTACTCGTCCAACTGAGGGACGCGGGGCTTGGCGAGCTCGGTGTACGAGCTTTTGAGAGACTCCAAGGTCGGCTCGAGAGCGGACTTGTGCGCGGTGCAAGCCTCGGCCAGGGATCGTGCTGCTGCCCTTCGGAGCTGGCCATCAACGCTGTCCAGGTAGGGAAGCATCTTGGCCGGGACCTCTTCGGACAAGGCGAAGCCGCTCTCCTCCCATATATCTCGGCCAAGCTCGACGTTCTCCTCGACGTCATCGTGGCAGGCCAGCCATATCTCGTTAGAGAAGTCAAAGTCGCTCATGTCGACTTCCGAGCTGATGGCTTGCAATACGGCGGTTCGCACGCTGACCTGGGGCACAATGGTTCCCTTGGCCAGCGACGCGATTTCCTCGGGGGTCATGTTGGGGGCGACGCATCGACACATGTCAGCGAAGCAATCCTTGATGATCTTGTAATGCTGAGTGTACTGTTGCATGGACATGATCAACGAGGACATGACCTCCAGCCGAGGGGTTGCTAGGTCTTCGCAAGTATTGGTGTGGAAGGATAGGAACTCGATTGCAAGGACGAGCTGTGCGTCTCGGTCGTCGGGGGACGAGCCGAAGCCACCGCTCTCGAGGACGGTGAAGACCAGGGGAAGGACGTAGATGAGAGACACCGTGTCGAAAGGACGCTGCTCTCCGGCAAAACGCAGTCGGTAGAGCACTCTGGTCACAAGCTCGTCGACAGGCTCCTGTTTGTAGTCCTCGGAAAGTGTGGTAACACCTCGAGCACGCAGGGTTGCCGCTCCGACAAAAGGCCTCATGGGACCCAAGCGACTGGTGATTCGGTCCGAGCAAGCCAGGTAGGCAAGGGGAGCAGCATCGCCTGTAAGAAGGCTGGCGCCGGCGTCGATCACGTCCAGAAATGCTTTGACGGCGGGCCCCATCCAGAGGGAGGCTTCGGTTGGAGGACCGGTTGCAAGACTTTGGATGATGCCAATGCCGCGTAGTAATCTTGCTTCGATGCGACGGACCTGCTCTCGGATACCTGCCTCCTTCTTAAGCTGAGCGTTGACCTTGGCTGTCTCCTCCGCCGTGAGCTTCTTCTGCTGACCCTTCTTCAGCGCCAGCTGCGTCCTCAGCTCTGCCTCCCATTTCAGGATGTCGTAGTCCTTGTTGTTCTTGTCAGGTACAGTCGTCTGTGTCTTTTTCGCGAGCACATCCACAAAGGCGGTTCCCTCAGGGGTTCGGAAAATGGCAGCCTCTACGGGACCGATGGTTCGCAGTTCCTCGGGTTCCAGGTCTTTTCGGATAACGTCAACAATCTTAGTGGTCATGGAGTCTGGGGCAACGAAGGCGAGCTCGGCTGCGGCGTTGCAGGCAGCCTGCTTCACGAGATCCGACTGTTGGTCGATGGAGGTTCTGTCCGAGATCTCCCGGAGCAGGCCGCCCTCGATCTGACGAGCCAGATCTCCCGGGTCCCTCTCCACACGCAAGCAGAGTTCAATCCAGCTGGTTCGGGGCACGAGTTCCTGGCGGGCGAGAACGAGCAGCGAGCAAAGCTGCTTGTCCACGACGTCTCTCACGGCGCTCTGTTCCTGCACACCCAGGCCCTTGGGGTTGATGCATATCGCGCGAAGGGCCAAGTGCAGATTGGTCTTGTCAGTCTTGGACAAAACCGCTGCGCTGTCCTTGTCGCCTGTTTCCAAAGTCTCGAGCCAGTGCCAAATGCCGTCGACGACGGCTTGGGAGACAAGGGCCGGTCTGGTGGCGTACACCCGGGACAAGCTATCCGTGGCAGTCTGTCGAACCTTGGGGGTGACAACCGAGGCACCAATGACGTAGATGAATGCTTCGGCCCAGGCGACGGTGACCGGCTTGGAGGTATTCTCAGTCAGATGTTCTGCGGCGGCCGACAGGGCTCGACAGAACCAAATGAGCTCATCCTCCACGATGATCTTGCCGTATATACGAGGGTTCAGCAGGAACGAAGGCTTGGGCTCGAGTGCGAGACACTGGACCGGGATGGAGACCTTGGCGAGTGCCGACTTGACGGTCGAAGACACGTCACTTTGCTGCGATAGAGAGGTGAGGGTGGTTACAATGAAGGCACCAACCGTCAGGTTGTTTTGCGCGGCAATCAAGGGGTTTGCGACGACTTCATTGTAAGTATCTAGAAGCTTGGGCAAAACAGCTTCGGCAAACTTGACCGTGGCCGAAGAGAGATCTGCCGAGCCGGCAGCCGAGTTGAAGATTTCTCCGACGCGCAGTAGCCAGACGCGACGGGTTGGGAACTTTTTGTCAGAAACGCCCTTGACGCATGCATCCACAACGGACTTGGCCACTTCGGCGTCATTCTGCAACAGATAACCAGCCGATCTCGCGAGTGCCGATGTCTCGACGGTGAGCGCGGCCTCGTTTCCCTCCTTGGCCGAGACAGCCGCCAATGCTGTCGCAATCTTATCGGCGGTGGTCTTGGAGAGGGGGATAGCCTCGAGCATCTCACAGTGGAGGATCCTGTGGTCTGCTGATGCCAGCTTTCCGCCCTTGACGGGCGCAACAATCTCTTCCGAGACCTTCTCCAGAGCCTGTTGATCGCGGCTCCGGGCAGCCAGAACGCCGAAGGCCTTGACAGCGCCAGTGCGGGTAACAACGTTGCTCGACTTGACGTTGGAAAGGATAGGCTTCAACAAGTTGCCCGCCAGGACTTGGGAAAGGTCGTACTCCTCGGGAAGGGAGCGAACCAGAGGGATCAGGACGTCACTCAAGACAATCTCAGGGGCTCTGAGCAGACCCTTTTCGAGAGGCGGAATCACCTCCTTGGCGAGCTCGTCGAGAGAGACAAAGTCGTGGAAGAAATCGTGCAGACCCGACGCGACATGCTTGGGCAAGGCCGTCCGTGAGCCAATAATCTCCCTGGTGTAGAAGGTAAAGTATTGAGGCTTTTGGGATTTGAAGGCTGCCTTGACGGCGGGCGTTCTCGAGCTGACACCAGCGATGATGCCAAGAAGAGGAGCGTTCTTCGCCGACGGTTGGGCGGCCTTAGTGGTCAACAGCTGCACGGCGTCCTTGAGGGCCTTCTCGGGGCTTGGGTGGGCGGCAAAGAGTTTGCGCAGTCCTCTGCGGGTAACAACGATAGCGGAATGAGCCATGCCACCCTTGGCGGCGGGCAGCAGGCACTTATCCAGAGCATCAGCGTCACTCAAGAGGACTTGAGGGGCCAGCCTATCCCATTCGGGCGTCTTTGCTAGGTGCTGCATGAGCAGGCTGCACCACTCAACCAGGACGAAGGCATTGCTCGCAGCGATTCCGGATTTCTGCGACTCGGCGCGCACGGCGGCCACAAAAGCAGAGAGGACTTCAGGCTCGAGGCCGTTGGTAAGAAGGGCAGACAGACATTTCTGAACAGCGAGTCGGGAAGGTCTGTCGGTGTAGAAGGCGTGGGTCCAGAACAGCAGCTGGACGAACCTGCGTACCCAGGCCGGGTCCGGGTCGCTGTCTGTAACAAAGGACAACGGCGTCAGCACCCAGGGCGGAAGGGACAGAGATTGGCTGTGCGCCACGGCAGCGCCGCAACAGTACGGAGAAGAGCAGGGCGATTTAGGGAGAACGATGACAGCAGGCATAGGTTCATACCGGTGTTGGATATCCTATCCTCGAGCGTGCGCAGGTGAGCTATCCTGATGGCGGTGGAGGACGATGTCAGAGCTGATCTGGTAGGTGAGAAATCGAGAGTGGCATAGCCGGAGCCGGAGCCAGAGCTAGAGCCATTGGTGACGACTTCAGTCATGTTGGCGGGATTGGGGGCGGACAGAAGATAGCATTGGGGGCAAGTCGGCCAGCTATGCGGTCGACAAGCGGGGGAGGAAGGAGAGTCGTCGTCGTCGTCGTATGCGGACGGGGGGGCGAAGGTGAAGGAGTGGAGGAGGCGGTAGTAACGTCAAGGAGAATGGTATGGTGGTGGTGCTGGTGGTAGTGGTGTTGATATCAACTGAGAGCGAGAACGAGAGACAGAGGAAGGACTGGCGTTGGTTGTTTGTGCTGTTTGCACAATTTGTTGCGGATACGGATACCACCTTGCAAAGAGGAAGGGGGGTAACCTTGAAGTAGATGTCAATGGATTCTAAGGCTTCGGGGGCGCGTTAGGCAGCGGCCAGGGCACTTGTTCGGTACTTTTAACGCCAGGGCATGTTTGGCCTTCGGGTTTAGTGTTCTATCTAATCGCCGTCTGCACCTCCAGGAATTATCTCTCTTTTTTTTCTTAAATTTTTTTTTACCTCTTCTGTTTTTTTCTGCCGGGAGCTACCTACCTTAAGCAACAACACAAGGGAAGCCCGGCGTGTACCTAGGGTACTCCAAGTCCCTGCACAGCCCAGTGGCTACCTACCTACCTATCTATGTGACACCTCTGCCAGAGCTCTTCCAGTACCTCTCCCTAACATAGCGGCAACCTATCTGAACAGCGGGCCACTATCCGCTATCCGGTGCACTAGGTAGCGAATACATACTTTGTGTTCTAGGGTTGTGCGGCCCGGCGTTGCAGGTAGGAGGGGTAGATAGCCTCACCGTAGTAGGTAGGCGGTCAGGAATGTCAGGAATGTGATAGCTCTGCTACCTAGGAATGGCGGGGCACTTGCAGTACACAGGTACTTAGGTATCACCGACCTAAGGTACCTACCTCACCTAGTCCGACTTACCTCTACAACTCCACAGGGATCCCGAACGTTAGGTAGCTCGGGCAGGGCCCATTGTTTACATAAGCTGCAAAAATATCCGCTTATCTAAACAGTGGGCCCCTGGCCAAGCTAACGTCGGGCATCCCTGTGGAGGTGTAGGTACCTAGGTACCTTACCTAACCAGTACCTTATCTGAACTTACACATGCTGCTATCTGGCTTTCTTCTATTCGGTCAACAACTTTCAGATCCAAGGGGAAACAACGTGAAAGAAACCTAGAAAAATTCAATGGGCAAACAATTCTCTTCCTACAAACTCCAGTACTCTGGGGCCCCTCCTCTCTTCTATACTGCCATGCAACGAAGCCTCGATGCAGTCCCAGATCCTGAGCTCCCTCATGCAGCCGTCGCCGGTCTGACTCAAAGAATTCCTTCTCCAGTCTTTCGCCGGATTGGATTGAACTGGATTGCGGATACCATACCCACATCGAGCCCAGCCAACAGACGCAGTCAACGCCAAACCTGGTACCAAGCCGCTTCAAGCTCTACTCTCAGTTGCCTTGCCTCCTCTCTCACCTCACCTCGCCTCGCCTCGCCTTACCCGGATATTCGCAGCACAAACCAACGGTGCATTCACAGTCATCCGACCCCTGGAGAGGGCTACATACATAGCATAGTGTACACTCTGCAAGCCTGGGAACAGAGCCCACACCGTTGACATCACTCCGCGCATGCTGGACTCACTCATCTGTCCGGTCGCTTCCATCACCACCGTACGTTGCTGTACTTTAAAACTCTCAGCGTTGCTCGTCTGCTTCGGACTCAAGGTCTTGCTCACTCACCTCTCTCACTCGTTACAAGTCGCTCACTTAAACCCCCGACATAGGAATACGGGGCAAAACCTGGTTTTCGGCCTTTTTGCCACCACTTGTGTCCTTGTTTACTCTCTTCCGCCGCCCGGTCCCTGAACCATCCATTTTCCGCCCCCCCCCCCCNTCGGCTCCCATTTCTGTCCCTCCCGCATCAACCAAACCAAGTACACTTCTCTTTCTGCCCGGTTTCTAATCCTGCTTTGTTCACTTGCTTTGCTTGCCGCCCTCATTCCTAGGAGCCTAGCCCTTGGTGCACTGTATTCTCGGCTTCGCAGACTCGCGCTGAACCCAAGCCAGGACTGACCTGACCATCTTCTTCTTTGTCCATCTCCCTCCTCTCACCTCGCGAGCCATGGCCGGGGCCAAGAAGAAGAAGAAGCCCGCCGCCAACCCGGCCAGAGGCTTCGCCACCACGTCCGTCGCATCGTCCAAGCCTCGGACCGAACCCGCCGAGGGCGCCGAGACCGTCGCCACGGCCGCTCCGAACGCCGCCCCAAACCAGGATGCAGGCCCGCCCTCCGACCCTCAGTCTACGTCTGCTGGTGCCGGTGACAAGGCTACCAAGACCGAACTGAGCCCCGAGGAATTTGAAATGCAGCTGGACGAGTCTGAGCTGCAGCTTTTGGTTGAAAAGTACGCTCAAAAGACCAAACGGGATGCCCAACGGCAGCGGACGAGGCTGGAGACCGACCGCCGCCTTCTCAGGGGTCAAGCCGACACCGTCAACTCGAAGAAATGGCTGCCTCAAGAGTTGATGGATCAAGTCCTTGATCTGATCCAAGCTGAGAGCCGGTTTGCGTCCTCCAGCGTCTCTACCGAGACTGCTGCTAGTGGGAAGCTGTTGCCGGAGGAGGATATGACCATCAAGTTATGGACTCTGCAACAGACCCTCACCAGTGTTGGCTTTCCCGAAGAGCGCGTGCAGGCCGTCATGCGTCACATCCTCGACATTGCTCCCAATATACCGTCGATTGCTAAGGACAGCCTTTGGGGCCTTGAAGAAGCCCTCGACTGGATGGCCCGTGAATGCCCAAGCGACGAGCTGCCTGACTACGAAGGCAGGGGCAAACAGGGAACCAAGCAACTAGGTGAGCCTACACTTTGCGGCATGCGCGAGTATGATGACTGGAGCTAAACTCGTAATGTTCTAGACACCCCGGCTGAGAGTCCTCTGCCCTCAGGGGCAACCACCCCCAGGGCCTCTGAGCCCAGTGGTCGCCAAGCGGGCGGACAAAGGTCCAAGAAGAAGGCCGTCGTGACTTGTGATAGTGACATTGAACCGGATGACCTGGTCCCAGTCTTTTTAGAAACGAAGGCCAAGTTGTTTGAACTCCAAACGAACCAGCAAGGCAAGAAGAAGCAAAGGAATGGAGACCCTGCGGCGGAAGAAGAGGCGGGAAGACTGGCAAAACTCCGAGCAAAAATTGACAGAATCGAGAAGGATGTCCTGTTCGACAAGTTCGCTGCCGAGCAGCAGTGGAAGACTCAAAAGATGACACTGGAGAAGGAGGCTGCTGCCGCAAGGAAGCAAAGGTTGCAAGAAGAGGCCGAGAAGGAGGCAGAAAACAAGACTGAAGAACCAGCCGCATCCTCCGATGGGGACATCAACGACGAGGCCGAGCGTATTGCTGCCGAAATTCTCGCGCAGGGCGAGGATGACGAGGATGGCGGCCTAAGTGATCTTTTCGCCAATCTTCCTGTTACCGAGGTCGACGCTGCAGGCAACTCAACAACCGTTCTGAATGCCGCAGACGGCGTCAAGATCACGATCCGAGATTTTGGGAAATGGACTGGCGTCAGCCCCATGCGAGCGTTGGAAGAAGCCTGCCGGGCAAGGTTCGTCGTTAGCGTCTCGTTCCAGGCTCTCCAGCTAACCCAGTTACAGAGATGCTGCGGCCAAGACTACCTATCGCCTCATTTCCGAAGTACCATTCGCTAATCGGCATTCTGTATCCATCTCATGGTCCAAGTCCCAAGAGATACCGCCGCCGTCTCAGGACGAAAGTGTTGAAGTTACCGCCTACCCGTCCGGCTTCACCTTCAGCATGAAGTCGGTTGCCACTCCCGACAAGAAACAGTCGGAAGCTTACGTTGCGACCTGGGCCTTGTTCCACATCTTTGGCACCTCGTCCAAGGAGGAAAAGGTCGGGATGAGGCTGCCCGTTGCCTGGCGTGAGCTGTGGGATGAGTTGGCAGAGGCCCGCAAAAGCCGACTGGATGCCAAGGACCGGGAAGCTATCAGAGAGCTGCGGGCTCTCGTACGCCAGAGACAGGATCAAGAGCTCGAAGACGGCGTCATCCTTCAAAGCGCTTTTAAGGGAAGGGGCACGGCCCGCAACCAGACCGACAAGGGAGACGAAACCGCTCAGGAGGCTGCCAAGCGGCTGTCTGGCGGACCCGAATACTACCAGAACATTTGGGCCCTGAAGACCAATACTCCTAGATATCAGGCCATGCTCCAGTCTCGCATGCAACTTCCCATGTGGAACTTCAAGCAGCAGGTCACGGACGTTGTCGACAGAGAACAAGTGGTCATTATCTGCGGAGAGACAGGATGTGGGAAAAGCACCCAGGTGCCGGCCTTTCTACTCGAGCACCAACTAGCCCAAGGCAAGGCGTGCAAGATTTACTGCACCGAGCCGCGGCGAATCTCGGCCATTTCGTTGGCCCGCAGAGTCAGCGAGGAGCTCGGCGAGGGTCGAAACGACTTGGGGACTTCAAGGTCCTTGGTGGGATACTCGATTCGTCTCGAAGCCAACACCTCCCGAGAGACGCGCCTGGTTTTTGCTACCACCGGTATCGTCATGCGAATGCTGGAGGGCTCCAACGACCTACGAGAAGTGACACACTTGGTTCTCGACGAGGTTCATGAGAGATCCATCGACAGCGATTTTCTGCTTATCATCCTGAAGAAGCTTCTGCTGAGACGCCAGGACTTGAAGGTGGTGCTCATGTCAGCCACGGTCGATGCCGAGCGATTCTCCAATTACCTCGGCGGAGCACCAGTCTTGACGGTCCCTGGCCGGACGTTCCCTGTCCAAGTCCGCTACTTGGAGGATGCAATTGAAGCAACCGGCTACACCGTCGGCCAGAACCCCCAGGAGAAGATGGTCGATCTCGACGACGATGTTGTCGAAATGACGGAAGTTGAAGGACCCAAGTCCATCGCCGGGGCCGACCTTTCGGCCTATTCCTCCAAGACCAGAAACGCCTTGGCTCAGATGGACGAGTACCGGATCGACTTTGACTTGATCGTTCAGCTGATTGGCAAAGTCGCTTCTGATTCTGACTATGTAGCTTACAGCAAGGCCATCCTTGTCTTCCTGCCCGGTATTGCCGAGATTCGAACGCTCAACGACCTCCTTTCCGGAGACCCTTCTTTTGCCCGCGACTGGCTCATTTACCCGCTCCATTCGACCATCGCGACTGAGGATCAAGAAGCCGCTTTCCTTGTTCCACCTCCGGGCGTGCGAAAGATCGTGTTGGCGACCAACATCGCGGAGACGGGCATCACCATCCCTGACGTGACATGCGTCATCGACACGGGCAAGCATCGCGAGATGAGATTCGACGAACGGAGACAGCTCTCCCGACTCATCGACACCTTCATATCCCGCGCAAACGCCAAGCAGCGACGCGGAAGAGCCGGCCGTGTTCAGGAGGGGCTTTGCTTCCACATGTTCACGAAGCACAGGCACGACACGATTATGAGCGATCAGCAGACCCCTGAAATGCTGCGTCTTTCGCTCCAAGACCTGGCCATCCGAGTCAAGATTTGCAAGATTGGGGGCATCGAGGAGACACTCAGCGAGGCACTGGATCCCCCTTCGGCCAAGAACATCCGGCGCGCCGTGGATGCGCTTATTGATGTTCGAGCTCTGACTCCTGCCGAGGACCTGACTCCTCTCGGCAATCAGCTTGCTAGGCTGCCTTTGGATGTGTTTCTGGGCAAGCTGATCCTTATGGGCGCCATCTTCAAGTGTTTGGATATGGCTATTACCGTGGCCGCCATCCTCTCGTCCAAGTCGCCTTTCACAGCACCGTTTGGGCAGCGTGCACAAGCCGATCTCGTGCGCAAGGGGTTCCGTCGGGGCGACTCGGACTTGTTGACGGTCTATAACGCGTATCTCGCGTGGAAACGTGTGTGCCAGTCGACCAGCGCTTCTGGCGGGAAGGACTTCCAATTTTGCCGGAAGAACTTCCTCAGCCAGCAGACGCTGGCCAATATAGAAGACCTAAAGGGTCAGCTCCTGGTTTCGGTGGCGGACTCCGGGTTCCTCTTGCTGACTGAGGACGAGAGACGAGCCCTAAATCGATTGCGGTATGGCGCCAACTCGAGAGGAAGACGCCATCAGAACTTCTTCGACATCCCCCAACGCGTGAGCATTAACAGTGAGAACGACGCCATCACAACGGCAGTCATCGCGTGGAGCTTCTACCCTAAGTTGCTGGTTCGTGACAACCCGGGAAGCCGAGGTTTGCGCAATGTCGGCAACAACCAGTCCATTACGCTGCATCCATCCTCCGTCAACAAGGGCCATAATGAGCTGAAATGGCTGTCCTACTATCACATCATGCAGTCCAAGAGGTAACTTACCATCATCACGCGCAGACGTCGTTTCCCGTTGCATTGCTCGAATGAGACGCTGATTTCCCTGTGCTCAGTATTTACCACGCACACGAGACTACGGCTACCGACCCTTTTGCCATTGCTCTGCTGTGTGGCGACGTACGAGCTGACGTGAGTTGATCCTTACAAGACGGGTTTTGTTTGTTTCTCGAACATCGACTATCCCAGTGCTGACTGGTACCCCTTAGATGTTTGCTGGTGTTCTCGTCCTCGATGGCAACCGTTGCAGGTTTGCCCTGCCCGACTGGAAGACGATGCTCGTCATCAAGGTCCTCCGCACCAGGCTCCGAGAGCTCCTCACTCGGTCTTTCAAGCAACCGGGCAAGTTGCCGACGGCACAGCATGAGCGGTGGTTGGCGATTTGGCAAAAGATTTTCTCGCAAGAGACGAACAAGGAAAATGGCACCACAGCCGTCAGCAAGGCATAGAGTGTGGGCAGCGGACGAAAAGCCCGAGCTCGAGCCGCTGATACGGGCATGGGCCTGGCCAGCTGACGTATGAACGAGGGCCGCCTTTCGTATCCCTCTGGCCACGCGGCTTCATGGCGAGTGGCTGGGCGTCGCATGCTGGCGATTGCGTTGTGGCAAGCAACGTCCACGGGGGGGAATAATCTCTCATTACACCTCTGAATTCCCGGCGTAATGCTCTGATGAAGAGTCCAAGACGTGGATCTAGTTTAGCATAAGAGAAACCATCCATAGAGTCGAGGCAGACGAAAACGGCCGATGGAGAGCCCATCGAGGGGCAATAAGCTCTCAATGCTCCTTTTTTGCGATAGCAAAACAAGCTGACGACAACGGGGCCAGGATGAACTCCCCATGAGGGAGGACCTAACTCAGTCCGGCAGTCCTGTCCTCGATAGCGCACAGAAAGACAAGTAGCAAAACATGCACGAAGAGAATAGAAGTCAGTTGCGCAACAGAATCCACACGAGTAAGTATCGTGACAGGTACATTATCATTTTACGGTGTGCGGACGCTCGGCTGCTACATTGTTCAGCCGAGGACACAAAAACAGAGGGACATCCAGGTGGCAGACCAATGGTCATTGGTAATGAGGATCATCTAATGTCAAGACACATGACGAGAAATGTATGCCGGGAAGGGGCAGGGCCCGATCAAACAATGCGATGAGTCATATTTCCCATTTCCCATGGACGCCGTTATTAATTATGGTCTTGCCCAGCCTGGCCGTTACCATTCTTTCCCACGCCCTCTTCTTTGGACGTATTAGTTGTAGTTGTTGTAGCGGCCGCTGGAGCAGCAGCAGCAGTAGTGGTACCACCCAGGAGGAGCGCCTTGAAGTCGGCGTTGCTCTTCATTGGTTTCCGAGCCTCGGTCTCCCCGCTACCGGTGGCACCGTTGTTGGCCTTGGCTTCCGGTTGTGAGGCTGCTGCCTCTCCCTGCCTGCTCCCTCCCGCGCTCACGGCCTTGGCCATGAAACCCAGTCCTCGTTTAGCACCGCCCTTGTTGCCCAACACTGGCCGCTTGATAGTGGTGGATGGCGGGACGAAGGGAGCACCACTGCCGGTGTTCTTGGATGCTGCACGTTTGTCGGCCTGCTTCTTCCCACCGACACCATAGACGATCTTTTCTGTGCGAGTCTCCCCCTTGGATTGCTTGAGCTCCTCGGCGGACCCCGTGCGTAGTTTGCGGCCGTCCAAAATGTAGCCATCAAGCTGAAGCATTGCGCGGCCAGCACTGGGTTCATCTTCGAATTCAATTTTGGCGCCGCCATGACTGGGTTGCAGAATGAGGCTCTTGAAGCCGCCAACTTTGTCCACAATTTCCTTCACTCGTGCATCGTTGACCGTATCGGGGATGCCCAGGAGGGCGATGGTCCGCGAGGCAATCTCAGCCCGGTTGGGTCCAGCCTGACGGGCGACACCATCGGCGTTGCTGTCTGCCATCATTTCGTCGCCCTCCTCGTCACGGCTTGGGGCAGGGGAGGCGCCCTCTTTCGAGACGGCCGCCGTCCTCTTGAAGCTGCTGGGCGTGGAGATCTGTACGGTCATGATGCTGTTGCGCAGCTTGGCCTTGTCGAGCTCGGAAGCAGCAGCCCTAGCCTGCTCCTTGGTTTCCATCTCAACGTATGCCGCGCCATGGCCTCTGCCGGCCTTATTCCGCGGGATGCTGATGCGCTTCACGGTACCGTATTTCGAAAAGGCCTTTTGGACGTCGTCTTCGACGGCCGAAGGGTCCAGGTTGGTGATGTGCAGCTCGCGACCTTCCTCAATGGCTCCTTCGCGCTTTTTCGCACGGGTCGGGTCGGAGTACATGGCCATCAGCTTGAACTTTCCTTCTAGAACAGTACCGTGTTTCTGTGTGGCTTTGGACGAGGCACTACGGTCAAGGAACGTGACGTAGCTAAATCTCCGCCGAACGTTCCCCTTGAGGCTAGGCATTCTGATGCCCAGAATCTTGCCGCAGTCCTTGAAGAGATTGCCAATGTATGCCTTGTCCGCAGTGGGCGGGTAATTAGTGACATAGACGGTTAAATCAGTGCCGGGGTGCACGCTAATCTGGGCCGTCCCAAAGTATTTCCCATCTCTGAGCAGTGCTGACTGCGCCTCCTCTGGAGTTCTGAACTCTACCATGACTGTCTGGGTGTTGTCTTGAGGGTCAATGGCTGGGTCTGTAACGTCGACAATGTGGCCGTACTCCTTGAAATATTGCCGTATCTTGGTTTTGGTGGTCTCAGCAGGGATGTTGCTGACGAGCACCGAAGTGTTTTCTCGGTCTCTTTTCAGACTCTGCTGCTTGAGTGCCGTGTTCGCCTCCGCGGCTTCGCTTTTTGGTCTCTTGCTGGACGTCACATCGGCCCCATCAGCTTCCTCTTCCCGCTTTCTTTTGGAGCTGGAAGTCGAGTCGTCATCTACCGTTTGAGCTGCATGGGCTGCTTGTTGTTCTTGGGCCTGGGCTGCATAGTATTCTGCGGCTTGTGCTGCCTCCCTCTCTCGCCGCTTTGTCACTTCTTTGCGGGTTTCGTAAACTGTGTCGATGGCGATGCGGACCGTGCTCGGGAGCTCATAGTCATTGCAGTGCTGAACGTAGACATCAATGACTCTTTCGGGCCAGTCTAGTGACTTTCTCTTGATTGCTCGTCCAAGTACGGCCGTAGCCACTGACGGCACCCTCAAGCCGATCGCGGCAGTGGACGGCGTAGGGCTACGGTCCTTGCCGTTGGATGCGAAGATCATCATTTCCCACAAGTAGTAGTTGAGCCAGAAGTCGTAGCTGTCGGCGTACAGCTGCTTCTCTGCCAGCTTGTGCCATTCGCTCCTCGCCTCGTCGATATTGCGTTTCTTTTCCGTCAGGTACTGAATATAGATGCGCTCCAGGCGGAAGTTGGGGTCCCCCCTGTAGCTATCACCGTAGCGGTGCTTGGCCTGGTCGACAAACTCAAGGGCAGCGCGCAGTCCCATGTCGGCAATGTCAACATCCTCATCGGTGGCGTTAAGATCCATGGCCTTGCGCTTGAGGAACCCGCACCAGGCCGCGTACATGTCGAGAAGTGCGGCCATGCCGTTCTTATAAAGCTCGGGGTTGCTGGTGGCCTTGTGCTTTATTTGTTCAATTTCATTGAAGGGGAGCTTGGCGTCTTCAGCCGTCAGAATGTAGCGCGACCAGATTGCGCCCGACCAAGGGCAGTGATCAACGGCCCGTCGCAACACATCCACCATTCCTTGCGGTGACTGGGCATATGTGCCGGATGTAGACAAGAAGCGTACGTGTTCATTCCATATGGTATCGTCGAAGGCAAAGACGCCGGTCAAGGCCCTAGCATAGAGACCTCGGCAGAGATCGCCAGTAGCCTCGGCCTGCTTGTTGCTTCGCTTGCTCTGGGCACATTCCCATTCGAGATATTCCTTGAGCAGGTTGCGGTAAACCTCGTCTTTTCCTTCGCGGGAGGCCTCCTTCAGCTTCAATTCGAACATGTCGCGATCCTCGGTAAGCTTTTTGGCCTCCTGTGACTTGGGGTTGGCGGTTATGCTCTGCATCGTCTCTTCCCAGGCAGCCTTGTTGTAGGTCGACAAAAACTCGGAGAAGGCTTGCGCCGTGTTGTCGCGGGTGACATGTGGAACCTGCAGGCGGTCGGTGTACAGGTAGGTGATGCGTCGGATACCCTCGGCGGTGCGCGAGCGGGCGAGAAGGCCGCTCTCGAGAGAGATCCACTGATCCCACAGCTCGTGGCTGTCGCTGATACGGTACTGAATGGCTTCGTAGGCCTGCTGCCAGAGGCTGAGGGCAGCGTTAAGAGAGAAGAGCTCGCAGCCCATGTGCCGTTCCTCGTCTGACCATCCCGACTCGTAGGACTGGCTAGCGATGTAGAGGGACCAAAAGTAGTCGCAGTATGCGCGCCAGACGCGAACACTGTTCGGTTCGGCCTCGACAGCAAGCTTGAAGAGCTCAATAACGTGAACGCGCTTCTCCAAATCGTTGGCGTGCCGACTGTTCTCAGTGACGTAGTCGAGCCATTTGTCCTCCCCTACCGGCAGGGTCGCCATCTTGCAGAGTTCGTGGGGTCGTCAACAGACGAACCATGGGAGAAGCAGTCGCCAGGTAGGTAGTTGCGTGTCTTTGTTTACTTCGGCGCCCTAGCTTAGTGTACGAGCGGGCGAACTTGAGCGATAGTACGTTTTCTGGGAGACTATGATGGCAATGGTGATGGTGGTGGTGGCGGTGGTGGTGGTAATGGTGGAGGGCGTGTGACGAGGGGGACGCGAGCGTGGAGATTTTGTTGAAGAAAAGTCAAGCTTGGACAGCGGTCGGGGGGTTAAGGTACAGGCAGGCCTAGGGAAGTAGGGGGGACGGAATGGAGCTTCGGAAGCTGCTAGGACCCGCGATAATGATGGCAACAGACAGATGGCGATGCGGCGATTCAGCGAGGCAATGGCCGATGCGACACTGGGCAGGCAGGTTTAGTTGGCGCGACCGCGGTTCGGCAGCATTTGGGATTTCGACAACGATACGTTGGAATGGCGAACTGAGACAGGACAGGGCAGGGTGAAGGTTTTGTTGTGTTCTGTTCTGTTCTTATCTGTCGTCTCTGTACCGGGAGGAAGGGGGGATGTTGAATGGTAAAATGATAAAAAATCAAAAAATGGCCGTCAGGATTGGTTCGCGCGCTGGAAGGTACAGAGGAGGCCGAAGGTACGGAGTAGATAGATGGGCAGGTAATAGTAAGCGATATCGTAAGGCGAGGCTAGGGAGGTAGGTACCAATGGTCGGTCACCTTAGGTAAGAGTATCCGCCAACAGCAGGCTTGTTGTCGATCCTCAGGCCTGCCTGCTTCTCAACTGTCTTTTTGTTTTCCCCTCCCTTTTTCTTCTCATTGTTTTCCTCTTCTTGTCGCTAGACCCTCATGAGCGGTATTGGGAGGTTTTTCCCCTTCCAACTGGCTAGGTATCTGTAGCGACTGCAATTCGAAACGACTAGATTTATTTGCATGACCTTTTTACTGTTTTCATTTTTGAGTGTTCTGCCATCTTCACGACGTGTTGGACGAAATAGACTCGCACCGTACGTGGTGTCAAAGTTATCACTGTAGGTCCAGACGCTAGGAGAATCTTTGGGTTGTCCTCTGTGGGACATCACTACATGCTAGGCATGTAGTAGACGACTATCCGGACTGCTTGCTGGCTTACAGACTTGCTGGGCCTCCTCCGATGCCTTGGCTGGACCAGTGGCATTTTTTTAAAAGCCCCGCAGAAAACGCGAGATGGACTGTGGGGATTTAAGGTGGTATCCCGCATGGTTACCCTGACCGGCTCACACTACATGTTACATATCTGTACTGTGCGCTGAATGAGCTAGGCATAGGAGGGAGCTCCGATATTTCATTTCCTGGGACACTGTGTGGCTGTCGGCTCTTTCTGTCAGGTCCGATGACATTTTGTGCGGGGGGACCAGCCGCCAGGCATTGATTCATAGGAATGGGCGGAGTCAGACCCTCCCGATGAAGCAAACGACAATGGGAAACCGGCAGCCGTCTATCGGTTTTGCTACACAAAACGAACCATAAAGCGTTATCCAGGTATCCCTTTTCACTTGACAATGGGCTGATGTGGTTGTTCCCTTACTTTCCCTTACGCTTACATCCTTACCTCATGCCTACGTAAGGCGCAACTCGATATCGGCGAGCCAGACTGGGGTAAGTGGGATACAGGCACCCAGTGTGGAAGCAATACCCGCCTGTGCCCGGGCCAATATTGCAGTACACCTTTACAGGTCTCTGGCCCGCCTGTCTTCGTCTCCTCGGTCCTGGCAATAATTCCTCCAGCCATCTAACTGCCTTCCGCCTTGGGGTGCTCTCCGGCCGGATGCCACAACGATCCGGCTCTTCACGTGAGTAGATCGTACCTATGGAAGATTCCTAGTGGCTGAACTCTATCTCGCTTGTCTTACTTATCTAGTCGTTCCTCAGATTTGAGCGAGACATTCGGCCATTGACCATTGGTGACATTGAAGCTTGGCACTGTGAGGTCATACCGGCGTGCCGTGAGGTGACCGACAGGCGACAACTGCTGCCGGTCTCCTATTTCTTCTACCGGCGCCTCCTGTTCTCTATCACAGCATGCAGAGTTAACAAGTCCCTTACGGCTGGCCTCCCTGCAAGATGAAGTCATTCGCTTGCTGCTGAGTCGCTTCTCAATCGAGTCTGTACCACCAACCCGTCTACCTATCTACCTCTTCATTGATGGATTGCTACCTGATGCAGTATGTTCAGATATCGAGTGCGTGATTGCTAACTTTGGTTTTTCCTCCACACACCAATACACCTGCAAGCGGGTGACAAAAAAGGCCGCACTCATGAATAGGAATTTGATAGAGAATGCCTATGTCAAGTGCAGACAGATCGTTGGAAAGAGGGGAAAGTACCGCTTAGCATCCTTAACCCCAAAGACACCCTAACGAGATCACAGTTTCGAAGAGTCCGGTTTTTTTTTGTCACCCGCCTGACCTGTAACGCAGACCGCCTGGTCTGGCTGTTTTCTATCTCTTCCCCTCTCTTCCTGTCTGTTTCTCCATAAAACCCAGAGAAGGGTCGTTGTGGACACGGTGCACGTGGTCAGCTGCTCTGCGTTTCCATCCGGAGCCCTTAGTCCGGGCCGACGGGCCCGGCCGGTGTGAGACGGTGCGAGACAGGCCTTTCGGCGTCTTGCGCTCTCTCCACCGCTCCGCTCCGCTTCTGTCACGACATGGGATATGATCCGTCAGGGTCAATCAATCGGCTAGATGATGGCCGATGGCGTGGTAGGTGTCGGCAAGAGATGGCCTTCTATTCGTGTGAAGCGTTACCCTCGCCGCATCACATCAGCTAACCAATACAACGGCTCAGTTGGCATGCTAGCATGCTCGAAGCCGCCACTGGTTGATATGCGCAGCTGAAGTCAACCGTCACGAGGTCAGTCTCAAGTGGTCTTCACCCGCTTTTCGTCGCCTTTTGCGGTAGCCGGTAGTTTCCTGGTCTGGATGCCAGATCGACTGCGCATTGCTGTCGACGACGGAGCCCAAAAGAGCATGACGGGCTATGGTGACGGGTCAGCTCCGCCTACAAGCTCGAGACAGAAATGGAGATTTCCAATGCGATGGGACAGTGTTCCAAGGTACGCGACTGTTGCAGCCGTCGTAAAGGCTTCGCCAACCAGCCCTGTGCTGATCTTGCAGCGCTCGCCGACGTCTTCATGCGCAGGGAATGCCTGTCTCGCACCCGCGCCACCCTCACCGCAATGCAGTTATCCGTGAGAATGAGCCCGTTTGGCCATTGGTTTGCCGGCTGCAAACAACTTTTGTCGATTCGCCATGCCATGAAGTATGGATGGATGTGGCTTTTCTCAACTGATTCTTCATAGAGATGACGTCAATGGGGTAGACGACGTCTGCATGATTCAGTGATAAACGAAACCCTCTGTCAAATGCAAGCCTAGATAATGGCCTGTTATGGATGGGACAGAGAGAAGCAAGCGCGCCCGGGCTTGGGCGACTTGGATGCCGATCTGTTGTATGTGAGGGACTCTGCCTGCAACACGCCGTGGTATGAGAGGGTCAATGACAAGGCTGGTATTGCTTCTTCACCCTCGCCATTGCTTCAGCATACTGTTCGGGAGTCATCGTTGTTCAAGCGGCGCGAATGTCCTTTCATTGGCGTTATGCTGTGCGCGGCCTAGGTAGTCTACGGTTTGAACCTCTCGGCCTGTACAAGTCTCAACATTGTTGGCATCACCGGGGAGGCAGAATTGGCTTGACGGCGCGGGTTGCGAAAAGATGACTGGTGGGAGAGGGTGAGGAGAGAGATGATGAGGGACATCGTCGACGAGTGTTCAAGCCGTTGTTCCGAAGGGAGGGGGGGGCTGAAACAGGGGAACGAGGGGCCACNTCCCTCTTCCACATGCGGGGTGGGAGAAAAGGGTTCAGGGAAGTTGACCTTGCGTGTTCGCTGTGTCGCGGAACGACACGGCTGCGAATATATCCTTACCGGGGTTGCAGCGCGGTTGGACACGAGGATACATACCTTGGGCTTTCGCAGGTAAAAACGATGTAGGCGAGCATTCAGCAGTCAGCTCCATCGGATCCTGTTTATGTGTTCGATATACGTTAAACGGGAGGCCAGGAGTGGGCATCCGCACTTCATGCAGGCCGGTGGAACGTACAGCTCCTGCCTCCATCCTTCCTTTTTGGGTGACGGTTTCAGTTTCGCTGCTCCCTTTTCGACCACAATGCCCATAACAGATGCCAACGCCTCGCATAACGAATCTCAGGCCGGGTACCTGACAATTCAAGTTGTTGCCGATACGACGGGTTCCGAGATGGTCAACGACGCGCAGAACGACTCTCACTCCCTCGCCCCTTTTTCCATGGACGTCCGAAGGACAAGAATCAGTGATGTGCAGTGGCTTGGCTCGTCAACGCAGATCATAGTCGGTACCGTTGCTTGTCGACCAGCCACCACCACGTTGCTGTCGTGCTTGCGCTTGCTGACGCCCTCGTTGTTGCCCTCGGGCTCAGGAAGGCGGTCCCGTGAATTAGCCGCTCAGATGCCCCCTTTCCCTGTCACCTCCACGTTGCCCGACGTCAAGGGTGGTAGGTTACCTTATTCGCCGCGTTGGGCTTTGACTGCGCCCCGTGTCGCGACTACGGACGACTCCTGCCCAACCCCTGGCTAACGGCAGGGGCTAACAAAGGTTTTTGGCCTCGGACAGCAAGCCAGCATTTCGACAAGGACCTGTCAGAAATAGGAGTATCACTACCGGCTATTCGTCTTCTGGCACGGTTCACCTCTACAGTACGGATACAATGATCAACCATGGCTTCGGGTGCTCTGATCGGCCGGTGCAGGCGTGGACTTGGTCTCGTATTGGGACGCTGTGCTCGAAGCGCCAGAGTACAAGAGAAATTCGAGGTGCAGCATCTTAATAGTCATGTATCCATAAGAACCGGTTGGACGTCATCCCTGGGCCCGCGGTTCCATTCCCGCGCCCCCCGGCCAAGTGGACTCTTGGTGGCTATCAACGTGGTACCTACCTAGTCTTAGTCTCCCTTGGGCCTTAAGTAGATGAGATCCAGACCCCGTCGGGGGGGTCTCATCCGAATGTGACCTAGTTGGGATTGGGTCCATCCTAGTGGCTTACCTCACCTCCTCGTCTTCAACCGCTATGGGTGCGCGAAGAGACGCTCTCGCCGACGCCATTTAGATCTCCTTCAAGCTGCAGGCTAGGGGAGGGGGGGGGGGGGTTTTNCGGGCCTGATGGAGACAGGGGCACGAGAACAGATGCAGCCGCACCTCGGGCTCTCCCCTTCCTTCCCCCCTCGTTTCCATGTTGTTTCCAACTCAGGCAAGGGACCGTGTGTGGTGTCTTTGCCTGAGCTGACAGCAAGCAGCATCTGACGTTCTGCCCTCCCTTCCCGGACCGACAGTTTCCCTCCCTCCCTCCTTCCCTTATCTGACTTTTTCGCTTTAGATCTCACTTACGACTTAATGACCGGGGAAAGTCGACCTCTGATAATGGCTCGATGCCACCGACACCGTCATCAACACGGGAGACCATCAAAAAAAACACGTCAATTGTAGGTACTCGACGCGACGGTGCTAATTAAACATTAACGCGACCAGTCTCACCATTACAGTAAACTGCAAACGCCGAGTGAAAGGGAAACCCAGGCTGCCTTCACTGCCTTCAATATGCTTGTGCTCCTGCTTCGGCCACAAGGAGAACCCCCTCCCTTTCCGCCAAGAACCTGCCTAAGCATAAGGTGACTTGACCAGTGACTTGTAAACTTCCGTGTCCCCCGCCCCTCCTTCCTTCCCGTCTGTGCCATCTGCGTGTAAGTCAAGAGTCGGGTGGGTGTGACGAAGTGCTTCCTTCCCGTCGCCTTGGGGGTCCGTCCCCTGCCATCTGGTCCTATCTCCCGTCCCAACCCCTTCGGGCCATTCCCCATCTGGCTCACGTCCTCCCGTCTGTTCTCTCCATCCCGACGTAGCCCTCCCTGCTCCTGTAGAGTCCAGCCCTTTTCCCGATGTGGGCTCTTTCTAGCTTCTACCTCGACATAATAATATCCCGCCTCCCAAATATGAGATATTACTGCCCCCTCCCTCCACCCTCCCTTCTCATTCCCCAAGGCCTCTTCTTCGGGCTTCTTCCCTTTTTGCCTTCCAACGAATGAATCCCTTGTTTCTACTCCTTCCCTCATTTTCCTGTTTCCATTCCAACCCGCCGGACGTGTGTCTTTTCTCATCCATTCCTCCCGCCTCACCTTGACCGTTTAATCTACATTCTTGTCTTGGCCGACTTGCTTCGTCTCCCCCCTCCTCTCTTTCTTCTGCCTTCTCCAACTTGAACCGACGCGGCCTGATAGACCTCGACTCACCAGTCCTTTCAACTGTACCTTGTCTTGTCATAGGTCATCTCCCCATCCCAACCGGCCTCAAAGTACCATAGCAATATCCCTCGCCATTTCCATCAGTCGAGCCATCCTGGAATTCGCCTCGTCTAACCCTGTCATCCTTTCTGTCGCACGACGACGCCTCTTCACAGCACCACCGGCTCCATCCCGGGTCCGAGATTGACATTTCAGTGCCGGGTCAGACCATGAGCTGCCGTGCGACGCTGTGACGGGTTCGGTCCTATACAGCCGAGGTGTCTTGAGATTCCACATCTCCCACCGGATTTCCTTCCAGCGTCCTCCCTGACTCGGACTATCTTTAGTTGTGTAACACTTCCTCCCACCTCTTCCGTCATGAAGTGTCAAGGGGTTATAGCGGCAAGTTTTCTTGGCGCTGTTTGCGCGCAGTTGGATTCCTTGCCACCTTGCGGTGTAAGTCCCGACTCCGTTACCCCAGCAAATGGTTCACATGATCACCCTTGAAAATCCCGATGACCTGCTTGGATCTTGACCTTGATGGAGAAGAAATTCACTTGCCAGGCATTCTTCTCAAAATATCAATCAGCTGACGCACAGTCGACTCTCAGATTACGTGCGTCAATAATGTCATTGCCAAAGGCTTTGGCTGTGCGTCGGGAGACAACACTTGTCTCTGCAAGCAACAAAACTTCGTCTTCGGTATACGGGACTGCGCCGCACAATCATGTGCGGCAGCTGAGACGGCCAAGGTCAATGACTATGTCACTGGCCTCTGTGCAAGTACGGTTTCTCGTTCAGGCATCTGGCAAATGGTTCACTGACATGTCATGATAGCTGCTACCAAAGCACCTCCCGCTTCAACACCGCCCGCATCAAGCCCAGCGCCTTCTGCGCCTGCGCAAGAGCAAACGACACCGCCGTCACCCCCCTCGCCAACTTCTCTGCCGCCTTCGCTCCAAGTGAGCACTGCCGCATCAAACCAGGCCAGCGCGCCCAACCCTCCGGCTTCGTCTGCTCCAACTAGCACTGCTCCTTCGGACCCCTCACGCAAGTCTATAACCGAGGCTGCACAGGCAACGCAACTTCCGACTACTGCGCCTACCACCCTCGTAAGTAAATGGCCTCATCCAGACCAATCTTGACAGGACTGACGACGCACGTACAAGTCTACCTCCATAACTTCGCAGACCTTGAGAGCCACCAGTTCGACTACGTCAGCCTCTATTGGAACCCGGCCGTCACAACCTGGTTCTGCCCCAAGCGCTGGGGCAGAGAATCTAACCAGCGAGGCCGCAGGGCTCTCCATGCCAGCCAAAGTCGGCATCGGTGTGGGTGCCGGCGTTGGTGTTCTGGCCATAGCCCTTGCCTTGTGGCTCCTTATCAGGCGGCCGAAAACCCAGTCGCGCTCCATGCAGATATCTGACCCGATGCCGGGTTCTGGAAGGGACTACACGGGAGGTATCGTCGGCATGAAGGAGAAGAATCATTCGGAACTGGAGATGAGGTCAAAACGATACGAAGACATGGTGCCACGCCAGTCACCGAGGCGCTTGATATGAAGTGTCTCACTGAGGAACCGCTTCGCCCAAAGATCACGCGTGTCAGTCTCACGGCCTGCGAGGCGGATGTAGTTCAAGGGTCGCATGGTGTGGGGCGGTTCGCCTGCCAACTTGCTTTGAACGGCGAGCCGAGTATGACTCCAACACCGGGCATGCACGCGGGATGGAAGGAAATTATCCCTGTAACGAATTATGACTAGATGATTGCTCACGTGTGGCGATGAAGTGGAGAAAAGCATGATCAGACAGTTCATCATGATACCAGAAGGGGGGTTGATCCTGCCGCCGAAATGCGTCCGATCATTACGGCGGGCGCCAAAAGACAACGAATGAGACGCAGTGGCTTAGGTTTCTAGGGCGGGTTTCATTGTACATATTTTTACAGTTTCTGATTGATACAGGACGGGTTCCCGGCAGCTCCGGGCAGTGCATCGTCATCTCAAGTTCTGTTCATCAAAAGCGTGCCTACCATGAGTAGTAGGGCCTCTGGGCTGTGACAGGCCTGTCTGGCAAATGAACCCACGGCTTTCTCCGCGCCTGCTTGGCGAGCTTCTCGCTGTGCTCCCGTATCCTCGTTTTCTCTTCCTTCAACACGACCGAAATGCCTGTATCGCGATTAGCCTTGTGAATAGAAACGAATAAACACGGCAAAAGAATGATCAGAACGTACTAGTTGAGGGGGACTGGATGATGCCGAATCTGCCTCTGCCTTTGTAGTCGATCCCCTTTGATCTCCAAGGCCCTCTTCCAACCCATGCTTGGGCAACGTAGAGTCTCGTCGGGTCTTCGATGGTCAACGACTTGCCGTCCTTGGTCTGGATCTTCATGGGTCGAGTCTCCGCATCCACGCCCTTTGTTTTGGCCTTGCCCGGGCCCATGCCCATGCCACGCGTGACTACAGCCAAGTCCCGTGCCTCTTCCAGCTGGTACTTGACCTCGGCCGCCATCTTCTTCTTGGAGTAGGACATCTGCAAAACAGCATCTTCCAGCGTCTTGCCCTGGATCTGGCGCGCCAAGTGCACGAGCTTCTTGACACTGGTCTCCAAAAAGGGGCTCTTGTGCGCCAGCTCCTTTTCAGTCTGCGCAATGCGCTCGGAACGGCTGACGCGACCGTTGCGGCGGACCATCTGAATGATCTTCTTTCGTTCCCAACGGAGACGGCTTCGGGGATCGGGGTCGAGTCGCCAGGCGGTAGTTTCGGGCGTCTTCAGAGAGGCCTGCCCCATGTCGGCCCTGGAACCGATCTTGCCCTCCGAAACAGTATCTTCGACTTCTTCTTCGAAGATGGAGCTGGACAACTGGGGCTGCTGCTGCTGGGCAAAGCGTTGACGGACTTTGGGGTCGTCAAGGTTCTCGCCTCCCGTCACGAGATCATCATTGCTGCTGGCTTTACTACGCCGGCTACCGAAGAGACCGCCGAAACTCCATTTGTTCCGCACTTGAGTGACCGTACGGATTGGCAGTACGAAGGACCGAGGGATTGGTCGTGCAATGGATTGCAGGGTCGAAGGAGCTAGGAACTCGTAGTTAGTCGAAAGGGAGCCTACCACAGAAACGGGATGACGGAATGCCAACGAAGGCACTTATCAAGTCCAAAGAAACTCGATGAAACATACCGGACGAGACTAGCCTCCTCGTTGGAAGGTTAAGGCTCATGACTGCTATTGGTGTTGCGTATTGGCTGCCAGCGAGCTTCACTTTCCACCCTGGCGGAGAAAAAAGCTGAGTAGAGATTCCACCCACACTCACGCTCAGCGTCGCGCCGGAGTGCGTGCATGGTCTGAAATTCAAGGATCGACCGAGGTTTCTCCGGAAAAGTGATTATCTAAGGCTGCATTGTTAGCTGCGGGCCGTGTGGAGGCTAGCCAACCAGGACGGAAGAGATTCAATCAGGAACCAAAAGCCAAAGCAAGGAGAATTTGACGTCACGTGATGACCCCATCGCGCGAATTCATCAGGCCATTCGACCTACCCGAAGACTTGATCATCATCTAGTCACACTCCGGTACACGAACTATCTGCTCAATTGACTTCCCACAACTCCCACCACACTCTTCGTTACAATGGCCGGCACCACCGCTGTTAAGCCCATTACGGGCGTACGTTTCCCGAATCAATTGGACTCCCTATCTTCTCCCGGGGTGTCACCGAGCCTGTGGAAGTGGAGGGGAGGGCACATTGTTGGCTAACGATGGGTGACAGATGCTGCGACGCAACCTCGTTCTCGACCTCGGCATTGCTCTCGGTACGTCCCAACATGGGCGCAATTGGAAAATATGCAAGTGATCTGCTGCCGACCGGGAGACATGAACGTCGTTGAGTTTGGGCTCAATCTCAGTCTCGGTTTCCCGGCTGGCATGCGCACACGCACCGCAGCTCCAAAGCTCCCGTCCTTGTTCACTTCCTGCCCAAGACTCACTGAGCTAACTATACCACAGGTCTCGGCTTTGCCATGGCCAACGTTTACTGGTACGCGATCATCGTTCTATAGCCCTCCTGACATTCAGACAACCCCGACGAAACTAAACCATACGATAGGTACGGCTTCCACATGCCGCGCACGAACGCCCGCGACAGCTACTACGCCAAGCTCGAGCAGCAGAAGGCCGAGGCCCGTGGCCAGAAGGCATAGACGACAAGGATGACAGGGTATGACGAGCGGGGCAGCCGAGTGAGGAGAGTGATCTGTTAGATTGGGCGACGGGAGCGAGAGGACATCTGCGGCCTTAGACAAGATACGGGCTTCATCAGCTGATCGACCGACCCCGATTGTACCATACACACCATCAAATCGAGCCGAAAGTTTTCTTATCTCCAGGGTGCTGCGCGCGGTGCCTGGTCTACTTACAATGCCATTAATGCTGCTCTCATCGTGCTGTCTTGTCCTTGTTACCGACTACAGATGGGGTTGAGGGTCTAGCGCTGCGGAATGACGAAGAGGAAGAGGCTGACAGTTTTGTCAGTTCAGACGTTCACGTTGGAAGAAGTCAACCGAAAAAGGCGTTGCGACTGGTTTCCTGGGCTGTCTACTCTGTGATCATTAGCCGCGAATGAATGCGACAGGGCATCGTCGACTGGTACCGCGAAGTCAAGGTCGCAACAGTACGAGACGATAGGCATGTGGTTTGCATAAGTGATGACAGGCATATATTTGACCCGATGCAGATGATGAATGACGGGTCACTAACGGATAATTTAGAATGGTGGCATGTATGCATGCACTCAAACCACTATCTGGTTTTCATGGTGTATTCAATGAGAAAAGTCCAGGCATCGCAATGCCATACCTAATCATCCTTTTACGCCCGTAACCATTCATGGTACGACGGCACGTTGTGGTGACCCACGTCAAGTTTAGGGCCGCCTGTGGTCGGGGGGCTCTGGTGTGTGTTGGAGCTTGAACCCTCCCAGGCTGTCGTCTCAACTGTGAATGTTCCCTTTTTGTCCTGACATCTTTTTTTTTTTTTCGAAGGAAAGGCAAAAACCGGCCGCGATCAGCAAAGTTCGCAACATCAAGCGGGAAGCCAGGAACTCACTGCCGAAAGAGCCGGTGTATGGGCCAACACCGCACCGGGCTGTCTCGGGACTTTGGGTCGTCGATGAAGCACCGATACTGCGTCATCTCCTTCAGCGCACACTTGGTCAGGTCGACGTTAGCGCCCCCCGGGAGCTTGCGCTTCTTGCCCTTGACATCGGCTTGAACGTGAAGCTCCAGCTTCGAAACCGGGAACACGTTGCACGGCGGTGCCATTGCGGCGGCGACGACGGTGGCGGCGCGCTACGGCTGCAAGTCAAGAAATGTCTTCGGTTGCGGCTTTAGCCGGCGCAAGACTGCTGGGCGACGTCGAAGAGGCGACCCTCGAAGAGGTATGCAGAGTACGGCCTGTTTGGGCTTTCCCAGCTCGAGTTGGAGGTTGTGGAGCCGAGGCGAGGTGCTGCGTCGTTCCGATGGAAGGCTTGGTACGATCACGACGATGAGGTGATGTTTTCGTCAAGGTTCTGGTCCGTGGACCGAACCGCGGCGGAATCGGTTTTCTCCATCCCCAGTCCTTGTCAATAGCATCATCATCACCACCATCATTACCATCACCGCCACCGTCACCACCAACTCTTTTTTATATTTTGTTCCCCCACGAGCCGATCCACCAGCCCTACATTTGCGGGTCGTGACTAACTTGCAATCGCCTCAGGTTCTGAGTGCCCTTCGTGCGGCAGTCAACCACGATGCATCGTCCAGCAAGACCAAACATCTCAAAGCATATCCAATCCCTGGCCTGGACGTCATTGTCGCGCGCAACTTTCGGGCAACAAACTCAGCGCCACTGGCCGTAACCGGTCGGCGTCTTCCGCTCATCTACGCACTCATTTCAACCCTCGTGTCACCGCCTCATGATAAGACGGTGCTGGTGCTCGACACGGAGCATCGGTTCGATGCCACACGTCTCGTGTGCAGTCCGGAGAGCATCCGTCACGTCTACGTGCACCGCCCGGCCTGCGACGCCATCCACGGCCCACGCAGCGACGGCGGCGCCGGCATGGGTCCGGACCAGGTCAGGCAGCTTGTCACGGCGGCCGAGGATTGGATGCTCTACGGCGATCACGAAAGCAGCGGCCGCGAGTGGTGGGGGACCATAGTCATTGGTGCTCTCGGTGCCGGAGATGTGACGGCCGCCTGGAAGGGCTGGCTGAGAATCGACCGTGACAATGTGCCCGGGTTTTCCCTCGGTTGTAGCGCGAAGGAGGCTATGACGGACCGCCAGAGGCGCCAGGAAGCCGTTGATGCCGCGCCATGGGCTGCCTCCTCGCAGTGGGGAAGTTTCACCTTCCCAGACTCACTACAGTTGCAATTGCGACCTCCAGGCCGACTCGACGCACATAACCAACTGGCAGGGTGTGCCTCGAGCGAGGGTGAGGAGGCGGGTAAGAAACGCCGGGAGGAGGATGCCCGAGGTCGAGGAGGAGAAGCCGGTGGAGACGGGGATGGATAGGAGTGTGTACATAACAAACATGGATGAATGGAAGAACTGTGGGAACCCCCTCAGCCCCTCATTCTGCTCCTCGCCTCCATCGCCAACCTCTGAATCCACCTTATCCACAGAGACACAGGGAAATCTGCTGCGATGGTAGCCGTAACCAACAATCGAATCATGCGGAAAGAGAGGGGTGGGGGAGGGGGGGCGATCTACGGTCGACAGCATCAACTTCCTCGATGTTGAGGCCGGATATGCTGGTTATGTTAGAGGAGCTGTGCAGCAACGGGAATTCGGTTCGGCCTGCATGCGGCGCAACGAAACGAAAACATTGAGCGAACAGGGGGGGGACAATGCACCAGCATCATATTCGTACATGGACCGCCGGCCGGTGTCCTTGGCCAAGCCCTGCAGGAGAACGGCGCGGCGCCAGGCCGCAAAATGACGGCGTTTTGCAGCCTCGGCATCAGCCCAAACGGGTAGCAATGTATTCCCCTTCGGCATCAACATCCCGCCTTGTTACGGTCGAGAGATTGCCGCAAACCAATGGCGATCACTTACTCCGTCTGGGAGAGGGGGGCGCCGATACTTACTGTGTACGGCTACTGCGCAAATCAACAAAACCCTCGTCGCTCAACTAACTTACTTACTTTGCTCTTTGCAACTATTGGTGCCTGGAAACTCCCACGTGTTGATTGCCTGCCCCATGGTCAGGAACCGGCGACATTGGCATGCTAATCCTACCATGGCCTCACCCCACAAGTGTGTACATGTACAGACAGAATCAGGGAAGAGGCGGCACGAATGATGGAGTTCAAATCTTGGATGAGAAAAAGCTCGGCGTCTAAATGCACCTGTGTATCATGTATTTCAACTTGCCGACAATAAAATATGCTGTCTAACTTTCGACTCTAGTCGTGATCTTCGTTGCTGATAGCGCCTATGGTATCACAATTTTACGCCTTGGGGGGGATAACAGAACCCAACCCCTAGAGAGAGAGAAAAAAAACTCCCCAAAAACAACACCTCCAAAAAGAACCCCCTCCAAAACGAAGTAATGTCAACCCAATGAAACTCGCTGGTATCCTAAAATGCAGCAAAGTGTGTATGTAGTAGATACTCATTAAACCCTCAGCCCAGAATCGGTTGCGTGCGCTCCTCGAGAGGAGTCAAAACGGCACTGTCCTTCTCCTGCATGGCGCGCAGACAATCGGCCTCGCCGAGGATGTCCTTCCGCAAAGAAGAGACCACACGCTTACGAATCTCGCGTTGGATACCGTAGCGGACGGCGTCCAGAACGGTAGGCACAGTAGCCTTGGGCTTATAGGCGGGCTCGGTGCCGTCCTGATAAACGCCGGTCTTGACAAGAATGCTGTGCCATTCGTTGTCGGCGTGCTCGTTGTAGAGGTTGGTACCGCGGATGTCACTTTCGGGCGTGTCGCCAACAAAGTAGACGGTGTCGGGCGGTGCGTCGAGGCCGTGCTGCTGGCGTCTCCATTGCTGCAAAAGCCGCGTCGCGAACTCGAAGGTGCTGACCTGGGGCTTGCCAAAGGCGTGGGTGTGCAGCTTGCCCTTCTTCTTGGTGACGTCCTTGAAGATGACCTCGAGCATGCGGCGAAGCGCACCCATGCCGAGGCGAACGTTGTCGTGGGCGGCGGACCAGACAATGTCGTTGTGGGAGAAGTAGATTGGCGGGCCCTCGTCCAGGGTGTCGCTCAGGGTGCCAATCTTACCGCCCTTGGACATGGCGAGGTCGAGCATGATCTGGATGTCGCCGGCCCAGTCGCGAGAATCGGCGAAGACAAAAATGGCTTCGATGGTGACGTCGGTAAAGTCACGCTCACGGGAGTTGGTCAACTCGTCCTGCGTGAGTTTGCGGAAGGGTGTCGTGGCGGAGTTGTGCTTGATGATGTCGCCAGGGGTGATGACATCCTTGAAGCCGTAGCCCTCGGCCACTTGACGGCACTTCTCGCCTTCACCACCGACGACGAGAACAGTGTTGAATCGTTCGGCCATTTCCCTCATAGGGGTATGGCCGCAGATGAATTGTGCTGGCGAGATTTCGGTTTCCATCTGCTTCGACAAATCGCCACATCTTTCCTCCTCCGTCTTGCCACCGCCATTGGTGAGGAAGATGTACGGACTAGAGTTCACATCAGCCATGATTCATCAGTGCAATCGGGTACAAGTGGGACCGATGGGGCCCAGGAACCCACAGGAACCCCCGGGGAAGCCAACTTACATCTGAATGCCGTATTCGTTCTCGCCGTTGAGCACCTTCATGGCCTCGACGGCCTCGGGGATGGCACGACCGCCTCTGATCAGAACGCCGTCGATGTCGAAGGCGAAGGCGAAGCTGTCGGCCACGGGTGCGTTAAGTGTGGGGGTAACAGGTGACAGAGCGCCGGCAGGGCTACCGAGCGCGGACGAGCCGGCAGAGCCGCCGGGCGAGCCATCGGAGCCGTCAAGCGAAGAGTCGGGGGTGCTCAAGGCCATGCTATCCAACTGCTTCCGGGCAGCCATGATGTTCTCGATGAAACTGCCGGTTGAGGAAGCTCGGTGATTGGGAGCCATGTTGGGCGATTGGGAACGAGGACGCGATGGCGGTTGGGAAATTGAGGTGTGATGTAAAGGGGGTTTGTGTGGGTGTGTTAGGTATAAGTGAAGTGTAAACAGAGAAAGATACTAATAGACAAAGCCCAAGCCTTTGAAAGATGGAGGCTTTCAGCGATGTAAATGATGCTGAGATAGAGTACTGGGAAAAGAGAGAATGCAACAATATTGCTGCCGTACGGGGGGATACCGGATTATATACTCCTGATATGAGAACATCTTGGTTTGATGCTGACGTCTCGCTCTCTTCGCTCGCTTTCACAGTCGCGCGGGTTCAATCCCTCCCCCCTTTTGTCCCCTGCGCTATTTGGAGAGAAGTGTCCGCAAAAACCAGGCAAGCGCGGGTGCAGTGACACCTTTGGGATGAGTTTCTTGAGTCGTGCATGGCCCGTGGATACCGTGGAGGCGAAGTAGCATGAGAAGTTTTTTTTGGATCCAAGGCAGCGCTCGCTCCACCAGCGCACAAGGGACCTACTTGGTGAAAATTGTCTGATTCCAACAGGACAGGATATAAGCGGATGGTCTGCTACAGGGTACAGTGGGCAGCAAAGGGAGGGTTGGAACAGAGAGGCAGAAGCAGAAGACAAACGGGAAGAACGTTTGGGGCCCACCGTCTCCATCTCACCGCCATCGCGTCGTTCCTGAGGTACTGTACCTCAACGCACACGGTATGCACAGGTATGGCATGACCAGTATCCGTAGTGTAGATAGATCCCTATGTACTCTGGTGGCAGGCAAAAGTAAAACCTCCTTGTCAAGTATCCTGTGGGCCCAGCCCAGCAGGCCTATTAGGCTAATTAGGGGCTGTAAATTCACATATAGACCTACTTATTAACTCCTGCCTATTTTTCAGCCTTAGTTAATTTATCCCTTATACAGCAACAACAACAACAACTTAAAGTTATTAATATAGCCTGCCTAAAAGGCAGCAATACAAAGCAGCTTACAGAGGCTGAAAGGCAGCAAATTTAGACTCTTTATTTTAACGGTAATCTCCCTTAGACTTAAATCACCACTATAACTAGATACATAAAGGAACAGGTCTGTTGTGCGATTTAAGCTAAAAGTGCTGCTGTTACGCCTTAGTTAGGCTGCCTAAAGCTTATAACTAATAAGCAGGAGCAGCAGCTTATTAAGTACGTTACCTCTTTAAAAGAGGGCTGCTTTACCTCCTTTTTATAGCTTTCTTATACTCTATTTAACTCTCTTTTTAGAGTATATATTATTTGCTATACCCTTTATTAACTAGGGTTTAAGTATTATATTACCTAACGTAAGCTACTAATTACTAAAGCTAATTATTAGAAGCGCCTTACTTAGGCCTAAGAGCACCTTTACTAGACAGTTAATAACTAGAGGAAAGTTCTATAGACAGATAAGATATAGATAATAGGCAGTTATTATTAGAAGCTTTATGTTACCTAACAGTATAGCAAAGAGTAAGATCTAACCTATGTTATTAAGAAGCATTAACGTAAGTAGGGTTAGATATTCTAGGGATGTTTCTCTAGGGATTAGAAAGGACTAAGTATCTTCTAGGAGAAGGATTAGGGTATAATTAATACTAAGGCATACTAATAACGCACTATACTAATTATTAACAGCTAGATTTAGTTATGCTAGCAGATATATAGTAATAACCTTATCCTTATGTAGGATAGCGCCCTGTTATATACTGCTAAAGCTACGCTGCAGGAGCTTTATAACTATAATGTCTATGTTATTTACTAGCTGCTATACTTACCTAACCTTAACCCTATTAAGACTTACTAGAACTAAATAAAGGATTATATTTAGGATAAATTAGGTATTTATAAGAACCTTACGTATAACGTCCTACAGCAGTACGTAAAAGAGGCGTAGGATACACTCCCTGAAGATTTCCTCTTTGAGCTGCTCTCATCTATGCCAGCCTGTTGCTAGGCTGTGATTGAGGCTGACGGTATGCATATCAAGTACTGATTTAGCTATAGAAATCAATCAATCTCAATGCCTAACGCTTATGTCAGCCATCCCTTTCAACCTAGGCATCATTAGCTCTTAGGCCCCTGTTGGTGGACCGGTACGGCGGCAGGGGATTTAACTTACCCCTAACACCATAGTAAATGCCGCCAAAGTAACGGGTCACCCAGCGAGCCACCGACAAGATCCATCCGGTCTCCATTTCGCCAACCGTCATGGTGGAGAATTGGCTTTTGGGTTCCTTCGTTGCGGCTGCAAAAGGTTCCGCAGTTGAGACGATGCGGCAGCGATCGACCCTGTTTCCGCCGCGGCCTTGGCGAGGAACACATGCAAGCCGTCGTCACGCAGCCGTCGGACCCTGAGCTTGCTGTGTATAACTGATATCCATACCGCCATAGACAGTCTGCGTTGCAATTTTCCTAGAGGCGTACCCAGGCATGCCACCAAGTCAAAAGAATAGATAAGATGGAATGAAGCTGACGGCTTTGCCTCTTCCCCGTTGCCGGTCCTCCAAATCTAGACCCGTCCGTCAGCATCAGAGCATCAGAGCATCAGAGCATCAGAGCATCAGAGCATCAGATAGAGCAGCGCCATTCAGACGCCCCCTGCCCCTCCATTCTCGGACCGCTCTATGGATTCCATTGGCTGTGATCCTACCACTCCTTTCTCCCCTTATCGAAGAGTCCCTGCGTCTCGTCAGCTCGTTAAAGCGACACAAGGATGGTGCCAGCAGAAAGTGGAAAATAGCGATAGCAGCGAACAACGATGGCGGCGGCGGTCCACAAATGCGAGAATGCATTTGCGCCATCAGGTGGCAGAGGTGCGAGATGCTTCAAGGAAACTCGCCCCTGTCTGACATGTGGAACCCACCCTGGTGGGTTTTACGTCCCCGGAGAGTCCGCAGTGACGTCAGGGCGGGAAGAGCTCAGGGTTGCGGCGACACCCCACATAGTGGGTAAGGATATTTCAAATTAAGAGCAGTGACTGGCTGAGCGCCTCGCCGAGAGGCTCCGCTAGACGGGCCGAAGGAACGCCCGGCCTGACACCGGCTCTGCATGGCTGTGCGTGTCTCACCACTGTTGATTGAGAGCAAGGTTTTTGGATAAAAAAAGTATTTGGGAGTTGGGACAGCAAAAAACATGGCTATCCTTGGCGCGATAAAACCATCGCACACACTTACTTTGTAACCCCTCCCATATCGCGCTGCTGTATCTGGTCACATAATACCGTACGGATGGGCTTAACAGGGTACCCAATGGGTCTTGCTGACATGCCTCTATGGCCGATCTACATGGAATTGCGAGAAGAGGAAGAGGCCCATCAGAACCACAGAACCACAGAACCGCAGAACCGCAGAAACTAGAGAGTCGAACACGGAACCACGCATCTCCAGACCATCCACATGTGCATGTTTTGTGGTCTGTCCCTCTTATTATCTGGGGGTTTATTTCTTGTGTACTGGCACTCCGCGTTTCTCCGTGGTGGGGTTGCGCTCCGTGCAGTTTCTGTATCCGGTAGCGGGTTCATGATGATCTGAAGAAGATGGAAAGAGGCTACACTATATCCGACTCGGCCTCTGCCTCACACTTGTCTGGACGGTATGCCACTGCAGTCAATGATCGTGGTCGCATATCTCTGCTTTCTCACCTCGTTCCTCCCCC
>NWBT01000039.1:304385-359278 GCA_003386485.1 Colletotrichum lentis
ATTTCTTGTTCTTTTTGGGCTGCACAACTACGCCATCGGCCAGCTCCGCCGAGCCGTGGCAGAAGACCTAGGCATCCGCCCGGCGCTACCACTGTCATGTCCCGCTACCGCCTCGCGCGCTACAGGCCAGTGGCATTGCGATGCCGTCACCGTCGGCCGGGTCTGGAGCTGTATATGCACCCCCCCCCCCTGTAATGCCAGGTCCTGCCTGCCCTAACCTTGTTCCTTGGGTGACTCGGGCGAGAGAGTAATGGATATGTTCTCCCTGCTCATATACTGATGCGTCTGTCAATACCTGATTGTATTCGTCCGGTGTACTCGCTCGGGCAATGGTAGACAAAACGACCAATGATACTGGGAGACACCACAGTAAGAAACTGAAAAATGCCCCGGGTAACCATGATCTCCGAGGAAGCGGCGGACCAATGAGGGATGGACAGAATCTGAGCATGCAAGTGAACGCCGTCCTCTTGCGACTACACACGAATACATAATCAATCAGATAATATCCTATCCTTGAAGAAGATGCGTTTCATCCTTGAGGGTGACGGCCAACGCATGTTGGATTGGTAGTGAGTCTTTTGCGTATTGTAGGCCTTTCACCATCTTTAATTCCCTCATTCCTTATCTCTTATTTTAACTGTACGTACCGTACCCTCTTGATCGGGCGGGGCACAACTAGGGGCTCTATTATAAACAGCGAATTTTCAGGGGCAGCGGCGCTTATTGGAGGTTGACGAAGAGGCCACCGTCGACCAACAGTTGCGCGCCTGTCACGTAACCACTAAGGTACTCGCAGGCAAGGAAGACGGCGGGGCCGGCGAGGTCGGACGGCACACCGGTACGGCCAAGTGGAATGCGGCCTTCCGTATAGGCACGCTTTGCGTCATTCGCCAGGTCCTCCTCGTTGAGCTGTGTCTTGATGGTTCCGGGAAGCAGCGCATTGCAGCGAATATTGTACTTGCCCAGGGCAACGGCGGTGCTCTGCATCAGACTGAGGACACCGGCCTTGGTGGGAGTGTAATGGGTTTGCTGACCGCCGCCGACCAAGGCGGAAATGGATGAGATTCCGATAATGCTACCTCCCGCTGGCGATTGCTGGCTCATCTGGCGAGCGGCGGCCTGTACGACGTAGAAGGCGCCGTCAAGGTTGGTGCGAACCGTCTTGGTGAAGAGGTCAGGGGTCAGCTCGAGGAACTCGGCAAATGTGCAGATGCCAGCGTTGGAAACACAAATATCCAGACGTCCATTGCCCGAGTGCTCGACGGCGCGCGCAACCAGCTTGGTAGCAGTCTCAGGCTCGCGAACATCACCAATCTGGTCGGCTAAACGGCCGGCGTTGGGATTCGCCTGCTTCGCGGCAGCAGCGTCGGCGACAAGAGCATCGAGGTGGGGTTGGTCCTTGTCAAGGCCCAGATGGTTTACGACAACGTTGGCCCCCTGCTTGATGTACTCGAGAGCAATGGCTTTCCCGATGCCGGTGGTGCCGCCTGTGATGATGGCAGTCTTGCCAGCGAGCAGGTTCGTCGGGGCGGCCATGGCGACAACTTAATAACGAGGGCGCGTCTAGATGATTGGCGTCGGCGTCGAGGCTGAAGTTGGGTCAATGTCGGGTGGGAGCGGCTGTCTGGGGGGCGACAAGGATGTCGGAGGATTTTGTTGCTTCAGTGCAGGTAAGGAGAGGAGAAAGGCGGAGGAGATGAAGCACGGAGTCAATTGCAGGGTAGCGCGGCCCGGAGGAAAGAGGGAGGGTTGGATGGTTGAGGCGATTGGCGACGGGTCGGTGATGTTCGGTAGTGCCAAAGGGGTTCCTTCCTTTGTTCTTGTTCACGCGGGCGCGAGGAGGAGGGCGGCTAGCACAACTTATATGTGTCAGATAGGTAGGTAGGTAGGTGGTAGTTGACGATGTGCAGGCGAAAAGAGAGGAGAGGGGTTGACAGCGGATGGGGAACATGAGGGGCGGACGGCACTGGACCAGAGGAGGGGGTAAATGCCCAGCGAGGGCGGCTCAAGTGAGACCCGACGGCCGAGCCAGGAAGTCACGATGGAGTTTTCGTCCGTCCATCCCCATCCACCCACACCACACGCAATCAAATGCGAAGCACCCCAAATGCCATTTGGATTCCATGAAAACCTCCCAATGCACCTAGTTAGCCGTCTAATGCAACTGGCTCTTTGCTAATCTTCCCCTTCAGTGTCTGGGTGAGGTACGTGCATCCCGTGTTTCCCTTCACTTTGCAGCTGCTCGGAGCAAGGTACAAACTGGAATGATTGCCAGTCTGCTATCTAACCCCTATTACCTGCGGCCGGTCCGGTGACTACGGCACAACATAACAACCTCGAGTTTCGAAGCGTCGGGTCTCACGCTCATCACCGGGAGTGCGACAAGGACGTACGCCGACTGTTTGTTCCCTCTTTCCCAGGTGCCGAGCGTGGACCCGCGTATTCTGTTCCCACTGTCATCCCACTTTTGCACCCCGCGCCCTCGGTGTCAATTACAGCGAGCGACTAACCCCACCAAGCAAGCACCTACCTCCCCCTACCTAGGTACGTAGTAGGTAGGTATGTTTCTGTTCCACTACCCCCCCCCTCCTCCTCCTCCTCCTCTCTTGCCCTCTTCACTACCATAGACGTGAACTGGTGTGCGATACAGTAAACGCGGATATCCTTGGCGGTATTATGTGGCATGTCCGAATGTCCAGGCTGGTGGAGACACGCTTATGGCTGCCAGAGGCCGATGACTCTTGGTCACAAGCAATGACTTCATGAAACAATTCCGAACTTCCTATTGTCTGGTTTCGAGTCTCGCTGCCAGTGTCAATAACTGGCGTGCCCCTCGCTTACGTAGGTATGCACATGCTGCTTGGTTGCACTTATCAGCGCTTGTGAAGAGACCCCGGCCGACCCCATGCTGTTTGCAACCATCACAAGGCATTTCATGATACGTCAAAGTGCCACGCCGTTGAAGACCAAACGAAAAGTGCATGCTCAGTTTTTCTAGGGCCATCCCATCGTCGAACAAACTCGGACAAGGTCATAAACATTCCAGTGTCATTTGTCTAGGTAGAAGATTGAAAGAAATTCGCATTTCGCGGTACATGACCGTACCGGGCCAGGTCCGCCTACAAATGATGCTGAGGTAGGCAGCCGCCCGTCGCTATCCGTTCCGTTGGTCTATCATCACCCTCACAGTGCAACCGTTTCGCGCCCCCCTTCTCTCTCTATTTCGAAGAAGTCGTAAGCTCTTGCACCTTGGCCGTCACATCGTGCACAATGCCGTTCGTTCCGTTGGTCTCCGTCTCCTCCGCCGACTTGAGCGGCCGTTCCTATATTTTCGTCAGCACATTGGAAAATGCATTGCTTGGTTCGGCGGAAACACTCACGGGGCTAATGTTGAGCAGCAACCTGCCCGGGATGAGCTTTGACCTCACCGCCGGGTTGAGCGTCAGACCGAAACCAGGCTTGTCGAGATCCGCAGTCGTAAGATAACCCTTGGTGGGGATGGGCTCGTCGAGGAACAAATCACCAAAGACGGGCAGCACGCTCTTGCCATCGGGAGAGTTGGCGAGATACTCCTGGAACGGCGTGTTGGGCTGCGAAATGACAAAATGGTAGCTGTAGGGGCCACTGGCGTGAGGCACGACGGGGATGTCGTATGCCGAGGCCATCGCCGACACCTTTAGCAGCTCCGTGAGACCACCGAGCCACATGACGTCCGGCTGGATGATGTCCAGGTTACGACCCTCGATGAGCTTGCGGAAACCGAAACGGGAGTACTCATGCTCGCCCGTCGTGAACTTGATCGTCGGGTGAGCACGTTTGATTTGCTCAAAGCCGTCGGTGTCATCGGGCGACAGACACTCCTCCCACCAGTTGATGTTGAGGTCTTCGCAGGCCTTGACGATCTCAATCGTGTACGGCACGTTGAGACTCATATAGCAGTCGACCATGATGGGGAAGTCGGGACCGACACTCTCGCGGTGCTTGCGCAGAAACTCAACATTCTTCTTCAGACCAACATGGCCATCCTCAGGGCAGTAGGGAAGAGGAACCTTGCCGCCCCAGAAGCCCATCTCCTTGGCCGCGGTAGGCTCAGGGCCAGTGCAGTAGAAGTTCAGGCGCTCCTTTGTGGCACCGCCAATCAGCCTGTATACAGGTTCGTTCCTCAGCTTGCCAAGCAAGTCCCAGATGGCGAGGTCGATGACGGAGATGACGGCTAGAGGGAGACCTTTGCGGCCGTAGAACATGGAGCCTCTATACATCTGCTCGAACAACAGGTTGGTGTTGCGCGGGTCAGCGCCGAGGAGGAAACGTTCGAAATGTTGGTGGACGAGCCAGCAAGCCGGGGGACCTGTGCGCAATAGAGTCAGCATTGGTTGTATTGATTGATGCATCGTCTGGGTCTGTGTTTGTGTGTTGGGTGCGTACCTCCAAACCCAGTGGCAAGGCCGACAGTGCCGTCAGTCGCCTCAATCTCAACGAGGAACGAGCCCAGCACGTTGATGCCCCAGCTCGTTCTCGAGTTTCGGTACTGGTCCCATCGCGAGCACGGGGTAGAGATGGGGCTGTCAATGAGCCTGTTCATCGTAATGTCAGTTCATGCTGCCTCCAGGGCGGGGTCAGGCTCGCTGCGGAGGAATGAGCAATAACACATACCAGTGACCGCCCTTGACGTTGTGATAATCACCGCCAGAACCGACACCGCCAATAACGAATGTGCGGATCTCCTTGATGGAGGGGAACGACCTCACGGACGACATTGTTGCCGTTGTCAGTCTGGTTATGTTTTTGCTGCGTCGGAGAATGAATTACGGGTAAAAAGCTGGAGGGAAGACACTAGGCGGCGATGAAGAGCAGGTGAGGGGTGAGAAATGGAGGGGGAACGGGATCCGTGACCGTCTTTTAATAGAAAAAAAAAGGAGAGACTCCATGTGGCCGGGATTTCCAAGACACGCGAGCCCAGTCAACAAGGACGGAAAACCACCGAATCAGACGACAGTCCAAGAATTGCAACTCTAAGCCGCGGACCACTAAGGTAGCAAGAGCTTCCAAGGTTAGTGGGGGAGGGGGCGACGAGACAGATTCGCGGCGAGTCAACTCAACTCGAGTGGTTTGCGGCCGACGTGGAGGCTTTGGAATCGGTGTCAGATGTCCCGACATACGGAAACTGTCGAGGCCCGGCATGAGCCTCGGGAGCCCAGCGCGTTCCANCCTCCAAAAAAAAAAAAAAAAAAAGCCCCATCCATCTACATACCTGGCTTTGGAGGGCGGGGTGTCATTAAGACTGGACTCTCCCTCTCATGAGCAGCCATACTGTAGTATCCGTACATAGTGACGCATCAGGTAAGGTAACGTGATGCGGCGGACTCCGTCTTCCTGGAGTGAAAGAGCATGGTGGGTGGCAACAAGCTGCGGAGAGGCTGCAGTGTGTTATCACAAAGGTCCGAGCCTCGTTAAATTTTTTTTAATTTTTTTTTTGCATGTTTCCCGACGAGGCTTTTTGCAGAAGCAATTAGGCCTGTCCACAGAGGCATGTCCAATGGCCAAATACGAGGTCGAGGTGGATGTGGTTTCCCAGCAGAATGCGGGCCAGGTCAGGCGACGATCTCTCCGGAAGATGATCCACCCCTGTTGCTCGGAATGAGAAAAGCTGCACCACGGTAAGTTTGTATGCACGGCGCCAATTCGCCAACTACGGTCTCGATACGCTGGATGCATTGCCATTGACTTGACATGGGAGCAAGGGCGGCATCGCAATTGCGGCCCTCCGCTGTGCGGCCTCAATGGATTGGTTGATTGAACCTGCAAGCGCATGCTGTCGCAGGCAGATCTCAGTGATGAGTGGTAGTATTGTCGCACGGTCACTGTGGCGGCAAGAAAAAAAAAAAAAAAAGAAAACTGCATTCTCTCGGACCAGTTGTCCCAGCAGTGTTGCAGCGGAGAAATCGGAGCAAAGGGATAATTGAGCCCGAGGCCTGCCCCGGATTTTCTAGTTAATGTGGGGATGAGTACCTGGATGCCTGGCGTTCAGTTAGGAGCATTATCACCCACTCCTACCGACGCCCGGGCCATCCAAGACCGACTCCAGCCCGGGGCGCTGCATGAAATACGGAGACGGACGGACCTGCACCTACGGAGCACCACCTACAGAGTATGGTCGGACACGGGAGCACGGAGCACGGAGCAGCCACCCGGGCGTTCGTTGTTCTCACCGTGGATGCTGGCCGGGAGCCCCGGTCACCGGGCTCGGCCTTCGTCTGCTACGGCACGTCACGGCCCACAGGAACTCGAGTTTCGCCGGACTTGGCTACGTACACGTGTGTATCTGCCATGGTGAGATCTGGATTGTGTTGGTAGTGATCATGGCACGTTGACATAACACATAAAGCCTGAACCTCCTCGCCTTCGAAAAACACCTACTGCCGGGCTCACGTGACCAGAGACCTCGGTGTCACGTCAGTCATTGCACGTCTTTTCAAGAGGCAATCTATACCTTGCAACTCTAGGCAGAGATCTAAATCCGTGCTCACATAGCATAGTCGATTCCCAGACGGGAAGGGCGTTACTCACTGCCTCGGGCGTCTAGCAGTCTGGCAATTTGCCCTCGAGGCGAGTAGGTAATCGTCACGCAGCAGCAGGCAAAAGCAGCAGCTCATGATTGGCTCAAAGAGAGTAAGACCGGCATTGTGCCTCGGTCACTTCTCTCCCAGCGGCTTCTCCGCATTCTCCATTCGGTTCCCCACTCTCTTGAGTCTCCACCTCTCTTTTGTTTGTTTCTGTTCAACTGTTCTCCTCATGCGGGCCCCAGGCAGTGGCCAGCACGGTGCACTCAACTTTTATTTTCCCCCACACTATCCATTCTGCTCTGGCGGCCCCCCCATCCGAGACCAGGCGAGACGACAAGACTCGGAACGCCGTCCACTCTCTCATGATCGCCTTGACCGCACGTATCCTTCGCCTCGTTCGACAATCATAAGGCTGTTGTCGTTACCTGACCCTGGGTACGCACACACGCCTCTAGTTCCTTGCGGTTGGTTAGGGAAACCCCAGTGCGACAAAAGGCTCGGGCGCGCATATACACATCCTCCCTCATCTTGGGTGGCTGGGATTGTATCTCCTGACTTCTCTTGCAGGGTTNTCCCCCCCCCCCCCCCCCCCGCATTACCCGAGACCCGGGGGTGCGAGCTTGAATTCGGCAACCGGGAATAGCTGGGCCGCCATCTCTGCTTCTGCTGCCCGAACAGCTTTCTTTGTTCGCGATTGACGAATTGAATGCGACGGCGCTTCGTGTGTCCATCTTTATACGGATCCGTCTTCGGGGCCGGCTGGCAAGTTGCAACTAGCAAGGCAGCTCGGCTCGACGAGACTCGAACTCGATCCAGCCCGTCCACCGTTCTCCTGACCCCGGCAACCCCGTCCTCTCGTCCAATCCCACTATCGCGTGCTCTCCCCACCTCCGCTTCCTCCTCTTTTTGCCTTTTCCCCTCCCCCGAGGCTCCCCTCCCCGCTTCCTACCCTGTCGCTCTTCTCTTGTCTTGTCTCCGTGGCACGTGTGGGACAGAAAAACAAAAATAGCCCGAGCCTCTTTCTCACCCGGCCCCAGCCTTCTGTGCCCTTTTCCCCCCCTCTGCTCAACATTACCCCGAGGTTCCCAAGCTTCTCCCGAATCCGCGTGTTGGCATATCGCACGAACGCCTGCAATTCCAGCGCAATCGCCCTCCTCGTGCGCGCGCGCCCTGCCCATCCCCTCTCACGTTACGCCTGCCTGCGTCACACTCGCTCCCTGGACCAGTTTCCTCGGGGCTGATTTGCCCTCCGCCCGCCATCGCCCGGAGACTGCCATACCGAGGATGCAGCACAACGGCCATTCCCTTAGCAGCCGGTCACCGCCTGCAGCCAACACCAAGTCGATCCAGCAGCAGCAGAACTCAGCCCAGAGCCATGACCAGAGCCATGACCAGAGCCAGAACGAACAGGACTCCGACGACGGTAACCAGCTGCAGAGCGCCGACGAGAATGACCTTGACCAGGACGATCAGGATGTCACCCGTCTTGGGAAGCGCAAGAGACCCATATCTGTTTCGTAAGTCGTTCGGCTCCCTAGCCCAGTCCCAGTCCCCTTCAACCCTACAACTCATTCGCATCTCAACACTGATTGTTTGGATACCTCACAATCTACCACCCCCACACCTCGCTGCCTCTTTTCTGTCTGCTTTTTTTTTTTTGCTTCTGATATGCCCTCTGGTGCTTCGCTCTTCTTCTCCTCATGTCACCGTCTCCCGAGCCTGCGCCTTCTGAGCAGAACCCCGAAGCTAACAATCCAATCCCAAGATGCGAGTTGTGCAAGCAGAGAAAGGTACCGTTGAACGTCCCTTGTCTTCCTTTTCCGTCCGTTTCTTTGCCTCTTCTCTCCCTTTGCTTTATTTTTAGTTTCTTTTTTTATCACTCTTGCCGTTGCCGTTGCCGCCACCGTTGATGTCATTGGTTTCCAATGACCCTGCATTTCCCGTGGCTACCTTGCCTGTCCTCTTAATCACCANCCCCCCCCCCCCCCCCCCCGCGCGCGCTTTCTCTCCATGTCTAGCCTCGTCCTTGAAGCTCGTCTTGTATCTCTTACTTGCATGCGTAAGAACTGAGGCTGACCCCGCTGCGACTCTCAGGTGAAATGTGACCGAGGTCAACCTTCCTGCGGTTGGTGTAGTCGCAATGGTGCCTTATGCGAATATAAGGAACGCAAAAAGCCCGGTCTCCGTGCCGGCTACGGACGCGAGCTGGAGCAGCGTCTGGATAAGCTTGAGGAAATCCTCAGGGCCCATGCCGAGATCCTCCAGGCCACCTTGACCTCCAACCAACACCATGCCAGGGCACCAAGCATACGGAATAGCAACCCGAGCCTGCCAAGTGACCACGGCACACCGCGCGAAACCAATGCCTTGTTCCGGCCATCCGAATCTATTCGGACCCCACAGGCCGAGACGGCTCTATTCCTTCAAAAGCCGTCATCCTATTCCTCAACCACGCAATCCTTGGAGTTTGGGATGCCGCCCCCGACCCCATCAATGCACGAATTCCAGGGACAGATGCCGCCCATGACCAGCATGTCCGCGCCAACTAGCCACGTCTCCGCCCTGTCCCACCCTAGCAGCGCGGCCCAGGAATACTATGGCACAAATCAAGCGCAGCTTCATTCTCCGGACGTGGCCATGGCGCAAAGCCAGGCCTCAACTGCACCCGATCAGGAGCTGCCGCCATATGACCTACTCTACGCTTTGGTTGACCTGTACTTCAAGCATATCAATACCTGGTGTCCCATCCTTCACAGGAAGACGACGCTAGACTCTTTGTTTGGGCCTTCGACATTAGAGGAGTGTGATCGCATCCTTCTGCATGCCATCGTAGCCACGACGCTTCGGTACTCGACCGATTCGAGGCTTACCGACGAGAGCAGGCAACATTATCACTCAATCTCCAAACAAAGAGTCTTACTCTACGGTATGGAAAACTCTTCGGTCAAAGCCCTGCAAGCCTTGGTAATCCTCGCTCTGGATCTAGTCGGCAACAGCAACGGCCCTCCTGGATGGAACATCATGGCCCTGATCACGAGATCGGTTGTGCAACTCGGGCTGGCCGTGGAGAGTACTTCCTTCTCGGTCTCGCCCAATTTCACCTCCATCTACACCCTCAGGGCCATGATCCTACCAGAACCCAAAGATTTTATCGAGGAGGAAGCCAGAAGGCGGCTTTTTTGGATGATTTATCTCCTGGATCGGTACGCCACGCTGGCCACTGCTTTCGAATTCGCACTGGACGACAAGGAAGTCGACCGAACTCTACCTTGTCGAGATGATCTATGGATCAAGAACCAAAAGGTCGAGACGCGGTGGTTCCGAACCCATGACCACCCGGAGGACACGAATCCCGAGTACGACATCAATAAGCCAGAGAACCTAGGAGCTTTCTCGTACTATATAGAGATCCTAGCGATACTGTCCAAGATCCACAAGTTCCTAAAGCAGCCTGTTGACATCAGCGCTTTGAGCGACGTGGAGCAATGGCAGATGCGGTACAAGGAGCTGGACAACATGCTTACATCATGGAAGTTCGGTCTCCCTGGTGAATACGGCAACATGGCAAAGCTATTCCAACCCGGCAACAAGACACTCAACTGCGGGTGGGTGATGCTTCATGCCACCTATCACACAGCCGTCATACGACTGCACTCCTCAGCCGCGTATCCCACAACTCGGTCGCCAATATTCACCCCTTCCTACAGCGCTTCGCAGCGCTGTCACGGCGCAGTCGAGAATATCGCAGCGCTGGGTGAGTTCGTCGTCAACAGCGGGCTCTTGGCAAAGCTGGGCCCCCCTTTTGCCTTCACTCTCTGGGTGGCCTCACGTCTGCTGCTGGTCCATGGTTCTACCGTGGAGCACAAGCTATCCCCTCAGATCCAATTCTTCGTGGAAACGTTGCGGGAAATGGGTCGCTACTGGCCGGTGGCAGCGCGCTACTGTCTTCTTCTACAACGTGTTCTCGACGAGCATCGCGATAGTGAGCGGCAAGGAGATGGTGTCACGCCCAGTTCGGTCAAGATACTGGCCGACATGCGGCGTACGGCGTTTGACCTCGACTTTCTGATATCTCGACAACCCCGGGCAAATGGTATGCCTAACCATAGTCGGCTTCCAAGCGTCACGCCGGCAAGAACGCCGGCACCAAATGAGCTCGAATACCTGGACGTGTTCGATTTCTTCAACGTGCCACGGTTGCCCGTGGGCAATGAGAACATTGTCGGCATCCAGCAGCAAACCATGAGCACTGCCAACGGACAGAATGAAGCCTCGTCGTCGGGGATGGATGGCAATAGTGAGAACGGCAGCTCGCATGCCCCGGCCCCCCAAGGCAACGAGTTCAACATTACAAACTTCATGGTTGACGCCAATAGCGACTGGTTGTTCAAGCAGGAGGGCGCCAAGTTTCTTTCATGAGCCACGAATCATGGCGATGATGACGGCATGTTTACTGGCAGCGGCGAGAAAAGGTGTTAGCAAGCGTGCTGCTGCTTTCCGGGCCTGTCTCGGCGGCGATATAATGCATCAATTGAGTAATGCCTCGTTTTCTTTCCCAACTGGACGTCCTTCTGCTGAGCACTAGCCCGACTTTTGGATACTGTTGCAGCTTTTGCTTTTGAATGATCATGACGGTCTGGCATCGAGCGGGCGTGAGCGGGGACGCCATAGTCAAGCTGGAAGGGATGCAGGAGGTTGGTTTTGTTAAATTTCTTTATTGTTGAAAAAAGTTTTTGGCCACAACAGAAGGAATGGGATGTTATGGCAGCTTCAGGAGAACATAATAAAGGGGAGGGGTCGTTGCCGAGCCAGTTGCATACTTGCTCTCCTCAAGGGCGCACACAGTGTTTGTCCATTTACCGTTGCTCCCCTGGCCATGTATGTGCCCATGCAAAACGGGTTTCGTCATGGTTCGCTCTTCCGATCCCAGCTGTCCAGTCTGTTGCGATTGCCCAACAACAGTTTCGCATTTCTATACGCGATTGAGGCGACACCGCCTTGTGGTACCGGGGTTTTCAAGACAACGTCTTGTTACGAGTTGGTCTCCAAGATGACACAAGAACACGATCAGCTTTATTCAGTTTCAACGACATGGCTGCATCGAAACTCGAGCCGTAGCTGTCCGAAGAGACTCTCGCCAACTTTCAGGACTCTCCAGAGGGCAAATACGACCAACAAGTGGCCAAGTCCAGATGCTCGATGTTTCCACGTTGATTCGTTACAATGTGGTACGAAGACAAGAGATAGCAATGGGTATATGTATCCGTGCTCAATATCGGACGAGCAACCAGTATATTCGTTACAACTGGCTTTGCATCATCGGCTCTTCACTGGAAGGGAACAAACGTAACCCCTAAATGCAACGCGAACCGCCCCAGCGCACCAACGCCCGGTTATGATGCACCTCAAAACGCCCTTAAAGTAACAACATCTCAAAGCATCACCACCCCGCTTCCCTGCAATCAACCGCAGCACACACTCGGTTCCTCAATGCCAACAGCAGTAGAGGTTGATGCTGCGGGGGCTTCCAAGACGACACGGACGACGAGCCAGTCGCATAGAAATTTACCGAGGCCAGCTCCAATGATGATGGAGATGATGAGATACCCATTGTAGTACATGGCCAGCAACATGACGATGTATGCGAGACCGAACGTAGCGGCGTGGATTATGGACCGGATGAACTGCTGCAAAGGCGATGCACGGAAGACGAGGGTTTGCGGCGCAACGACGGCCTGGGTTTCGCAACAGTTGGTTTCCTTCGGTATGCGAGCCTGGAGTTCGGCGGCGCGGGCTTGGAACTGGCGCTGGATGAGAACATCATATTCCTTCCCGAGACGGCGGAAGACTTCGAGGAATACAGTAAGCAGACTAACACCGATGCAGCTGGCGGCGAACATGCCGCCGTTCTTTATCTGCCACGTTTCGGAGAGAAAACCTAATGGCGAACGACGGTCAGCCTAGAGCCCATTGAGTTACGTATACCCGCAAGGGTATGTAACCATCGTTGACAGTATTGTCCGATGTACGTACAAGCATCAATGGTGTACCAGTTCCACAGCATCTGACGAGGTGTTAGTACATTGTCCCGGTGAAGTGTGCGGGCCTGACAAGTGTGGGCGACATACCGACATCTTACAGTTGGCCGTAGAGCCGCTCATCGAGCCGTGATCCATGATGAGCTTGGTTGAGAGTTGAACACGCTATTGAGAACGAGGTAAAGTAGTTGGCCGTCCGATGCGTGTGATAGACGACAAAGGCCGAATGGAGTGGATAAGAGGGTAACAAAATTGGCCCCTGCGCAGCAAGGCAGGCCGTCAGAGTAGACGCGAATTGGCACACAAGCGGTTCTATTCAAGTGTCGTAAAGTGCTCGGGATTCGAGAGAGAGAGAGAGAGAGAGATGCGTGGGCTGCGTAATCCTTGATCAAGCGCGTTGGTTGTGGTTGCGGAGCGTCGCGGGTCGGTTGTATTGAGGGCAGAGCATGTATATGTCTGCCGACGAGGGGAGGCCGAGCAATTTACAGAGTTGAAAAGGGATGTGACGTGCGGCGGATGGATCGCCCGGGTCGGGTTAGCTTGATATGCACACGGGAGTGGCCCCGCATCGCCAGCACTGCGGAGGGCTGAAGAGTAGTGAGGGAGTTTAGTTGTGGTTTAGCGTGAAGGCCAAGGAAACAGTTGGCCGATCCTAGTCAATTCAAGGTGGTGGTGGTGCGCAAGTTTCAAGAGGGGCAGAGATGGAGCATGCATGGTGTGCATGGGCATGGGTCGAAAAAGATGGCAAGGCTTCAGAGACGGAGGGAGCAGGTACCATGTACAACACCGCCACCGCTACTTTAGGTAGTGTATGCTTGGGGTGCAGTATCATATCGGGGAGGGCTAACGACAAAAAACCAAGAAGGCAAGTCATGGCGATTTGATGGGACACTGGAAAAGATTGCCACCATGGGCAGTCCTATGTAGGGAGGGCCCATCTTGCTCACACTTGCTCACACTAGTCCGCGGTTGGACTGAAGCCTGGACAAAAAGAATGCCGACTTCACTTGAAGATGATGATGGCTTGGATTGATTGATGGGGTTGGCTGGAATTGCTGGAAGCACTGGGCGAGATTGCCTTCATTCCCTCGTTCTTGCGCCTGACGATGGATACAGCTTTAATTATTTGCCATCATTTTAGCAAGCTTCGCCCATGTAACAACTTACGCGTCTGCCCAGCAACCCAACCCCATTCTAGTGTCATGCTGCTTATCTGAGCGATTATGTCAGCCCGCGGAAGTGGCAAGGACCTTGACGGACCCGAGAGCCTCAAACGCTCGTACCGCCCCGGGCTCCGTACGCCAAGTGGGTCCGCCTCTCCCATGACCCCGGCTCGGCTCCACTCTTTGCTAGAAACTTGCTCAAAGATGCTCACCCGGTGCCGGGGTGGCGCTCTATGTCCTCGCTTTCTCGCAAGAAATTCTTCCCCCAGCGGTGCATTGCCCAATCGTAGGATTGCGTTTTAACCTGTTTCTCACCTACCTACGGATACATAGTACAGGCAACCCAAGACCCAAGACCCCTAGTCCCAATTCTAATTCCATATTCAGCCCAGAAGGGTGGGCTCGAGGCACGTTCTTCCGTCTGGGTCGTGACGGCTCTCGGCCACGCTTGAGTCTCGCCATTCTCAATGACACACAAACTTGCTCAAGAAGAAACACAATGAGCGGGTGGCATATGGGCCCATGAATATGGATTTCCACTTGCGACCAAACTTACCAATCAATCTGTGCGGATGTTCCTAGAGTGGCCCTTCCACCTCGTCGCCTGGATCATGGATGATGTACTAAACTATCGCGGAGCCGGCCCCCCCAAACTAGAAACATACCAAGACCCTTTCTTACCTCAACTAACCACATCCGAAAGCTTGCGTTGCGTGCCGAAAACCTTCTCAAATTCCGCCTCGTCCCGTTTTTTTCTTTTGTCAATGCGGAGGATGCGACGATACCACATGGTCCACATCATCGATCGGTGCTACATCGTCCGTTTAAACTTAAAAGAGTCTCCGCGTGGTCGATCGCCGTGACTGATTGTTCACACCCAGTCTCTTGTCCTACACAGTAACTCATCTCAGCCTGCCGGTTGCCAATACCTCTTTTTCATCTCCATGGCAGGCCCCGCCTCCTCCTAAGTCCCGTGCCTCCTCTTCTTATCGAGTCCATCTCAGCTCGACTAGGACATCATCTTATACTTCGACGATCACTTCGACCACAAGAAACGACTTGAACAGCAAGAAACTTGATCATTTATTGCTGTCCCTCGTCCGGACTACGAGTCCACAGAAGAAGACGGCGCTGGGCGCTGTTGTAAACATTTCCTTCTCGTCGCCCCAGCTTTCACACAGCTGCAACCAATAACCCAAGCAAGAGCAAGCCTGGGCATCCGGACGACACTCCTCACCCTCGAATCATGGACTCTCATCTCAAGAGCCAGCTGGCTGTCCGCCATATCCAGAACATGAGCGAGGCCGCCTCGCTAGAACCTCATTGGGGCTACGCAGACCGGGCGGTCCCCTGCACGAACGATCCTGGATCCTGCGCCTATCTCGACGTTGTCTACGGCTCCCATGATCTGAGCATGTTGTATGTCGGGATCTTATGGATCCTCATTGGCATTATTTTGCTCCTGTGGGCCGTTGGCCGACGGGCACTACCATCACTCTCTGAGGAAGACGTGCTCCGCGCTGCTCTTCTTGAGGATACCCGCGCAAGCAAGAGCTTCACCAACCGACTGCGCCAAACAATCTCCTCCGCTGTGAACCGATACCTGCTCCCCGATTGCATTCGTCCAGTCTTTGGCCGAACCACTCGCCTTCAGGTCTTGATTCTTGCCGTATTGGCGGCATACCTCTTCGTCTTCTCTTTCGTCGGCATCGTGTATAACACCTGGATTACCCCCGTCAAGAAGATGCCCGGCGTTTACAACACGAGAGTCAGTCTCGGTCCTTGGTCTGACCGTATAGGAGTCCTCGCCTACGCCCTCACGCCCTTGTCAGTCCTCTTCGCCACCAGGGAGTCTATACTGTCCCTTCTCACCGGCGTGCCCTACCAGAACTTCAATTTCCTTCACCGTTGGGTTGGGTACATCATCGTCGTCCAGTCCAGTCTCCATACCATTGGTTGGTTGGTCATCGAGGTCCGATTGTACCAACCTCAACCCACTGTTGCTGAAGAGTGGATTTCACAGCTCTATATGATCTGGGGCTGCATTGCGCTGTTCTTTCTTATGGCTCTCTACGTTCTCAGCTTGCCCCCTGTCATTCGACTGACCGGCTACGAGTTCTTCCGCAAGTCTCACTACGTCCTGGCCATGCTGTATATCGGCGCATGCATCGGCCACTGGAAGAACTTGGAGTGCTTCATGATTCCAGCTCTGGTCATATGGTTCTTGGATCGTGCCGCCCGCGCTGTGAGAACCGCCTTAATGCATCACAACTTCATCGAGGGCAAAGGCATGGGCTTCTCTGCCGCCCAAGCTGCCATCACCCTTTTCCCGGATTCCGAAAATGGCGACGTCGTCCGCCTCGACTTTTCCCACCCCCATGATTCTTGGAGCATTGGCCAGCACTTTTACTTGTGCTTCACGGAGAGCAGTATCTGGCAGTCACATCCTTTTACCCCGCTGAACGCTCCCGTTACCGTGAATGGGAGGACCGACCATTCTTACATTTTCCGCGCCAAAGGTGGAGAGACCAAGAAGATTGCAGAGATCGCTGCCCGGAAGTGGGCTGCTGCTCCGGGGGGAAAGAGTGAGGCTGCGCCTACGACTTCGGTTGTCCTGACGGGTCCTTACGGTGACCCGATCGTCGGGAACGTCACCTCGGATGTCAACGTACTATGCGTTGCAGGCGGGACCGGCGTAACGTACGTTCTCCCTGTTCTGACGAGCTTGAAGAAGTACTCTGGGGTATCACGGAAGCTTGAGCTTGTCTGGGTCGTGCGTCACATGAAGGATGTTGAGTGGATCAGGCCTGAGCTCGATGCTTTGGAGGTCGGGGAGGGACCCAAAGTCATCGTTCGCATCTTCGCAACACGCGATGGTGGCAATCATGTTTCAGCGTCTGGGCGATCCGAGTCTGAGTCGACATCCGACGGGGGAGAGCCCGCCGGTGAAAAGCAAATCGGGACATCAGCTAGGGCGATAGGAGAGGTAACGTCTAGCGATGCCCCGCGACACCCCGAGATGACGGCAGTCGTGCGGCAGTTCGTGGATGCAACGGTTTCCGGTAGGACATCAGTCTTCGCCAGTGGACCTGGAGGCTTGATGTCTGACATTCGAGAGGCTGTGGCGCAATGTAACTCGGCGAGCAAGGTGTGGAAAGGGGAGGAGCGTTACAACGTGTCTCTCGTCCACGATGAGCGAATGGAGCGATGATTTTTTTAGCTATTTCAGTTTATCTAGATACCATTTTATAACCTAAGCGGCCTTTTATACCCAGTAATGCAAGGCATCTTAAAATACATAGTTTTTACCTACATGAGTACCTGCGTCTGGCAGCGTCTGTGCGCTCTGCGCGCAGACGGTCGGTTTGTGTAAGGATATTGCGAGCGCTCTGCGACGGCCTGGAGATAACTTAGCCCAGCCCCGCATTTCCCTACATCCACAGATAAAACCTTTCCTGCCAGCTAGCCTACAGGAAAGGATATGTTGAATTAGAGGGTCCCACGGAGGGCACTTTGGGCGCGCTGAAAGGGCGCGCGGAGATAGGAGTTATTAGCCCAATTCGGCCTGGTTGCTCGGCAAATATCGGAGGGACTGCCGCAGGCTTCGCCCCAGGCAGTAGGCTTCGTGGAGGCCTTAGGCACCTAGAAAAGGGGTTGCTAAGGGCCTAGTCAGGTGGTAAGGCTAGGCAGAAGGGCAACGCAATAGTCACAGTTACATAATATATAATATATATAATATTAACCTATTACTATTACCTTTATTAATTTAATAATTAAGAGTCTTATATACTTAGAAATTAATAGTAATAAGCTTAGTAATATAATTCCTATAAGCTAAAAAGTATATAATAATAACTAATAATATAAAGATTACTTTAAAATTCTCCTCTAACTAGACTATCTAGTTTAAGCAGCTTTAGGTAAAAGCTAAAGCCTATAACCTATAGGAAGTAATTAACCTATTAGTAAGTAATTTTTATATACCTAGTAAGACTATTATAGTATTTATAAAGCACTTAATACACCTTTAGCCTTATAACTATCTAAAATACTAAGCTATATACCTAGGATTAAGCTCCCTAAGCGCTTAAGGGGTAATAGTAACCCTAATCCTAATAGCTAGTTAGGGATTACTTCTTAAGCCTATAGTAGTAACTAACTTATAGGCTAAAAGGGTCTATAAGCTCTTACTAAGTAACTTACTATTATATAAGGAGCAGTAAAGTAAATATACTAATACGTTAAAAAAGTATAAAATATATATATAAAAATACACCCTACTATAGGACTAGTTTAGAGATACTGTAAGTATTAAGCTTTAAGAATACTATTATAAGCTAGATAAGTACCTTATCTAATAGGTAAAAGAGCTTAAGAACTATATTACTAAGTATCTAGAAGAAAAGTGTAATAAGGCGTAGATAAAATATAAAAGAATTCTTTATAAAGGCGTTTAGAATTACCTTAATAACATAAAGAAGCTTAAAAAATAGCTTCTTATATAGAAAAGTGCTTTTTATAATATAAAGGCTAATAAAGTCTCTAATATATAGTATTTAAAGCACTAGTTTTAGGATATTATAAAAGCCTTTTTAACTAGTTACCTTACCTAATAGGTATTTACCTACCTATAGTAGAGTAAAAAGGATACTAAGAAAGAGAATCTTATAATCTCTATAATAATAAGTAATATATAAGAGGTAATAAACCTATATAACTTAGTAGTATGCATCTAGCAGCGTCTGTGCGCGCTTTGTGCTACAGACAGTTAGTTTAATTCTAACTGCAGGAAAGCTACTTTTGCAGAAGTCTAATTAGCTACTAGAGCCCTACATAAGTGGAGCCTTAGGCCCTACATACATAATAGGGCTCTAATAATAGTGCACTCTACCTATGTATTATGTTTTCCTTTGTAATAAAATCCTATATTATGTTAGGTAAAAACAAGCTAACCTTCTAATGTTTAATAATAGGGTTACTTTCCTCCTACTAAGGAAGAATAGTAGGAGGTTTTTCTCCCTAGTATAGATTAATAAGTACTATGTATATAGAATTAGTGTAAAGGAATACCTTACTTATTCCTACTTAGATAGTGAATAATGTAAGACTCCTCTTATAAGAGGTAATAAAGCTTCTTAGTAATATACCTATTAGGTAAAAGGCTATATATAGCGCCTTTAGGCTAACTAATATAGGTTATAAGAACTCTAAAGGTAACTATAGAAATTAAAATAATAGAAACTATAGTAGTAGGAATTATAGCTATAGAGGCTGCTAGTAGATATAATTTTATAAGCTAAGTATACTTTATAAGTAATCTTTATTATTATTAAGGCCTCTAGCGCCTTTATAAGAGTAAAGCGTACTACCTAAGTAAGAGAGGTTAAGTATAAGTGTAGTAAAGATACTGCTTTTAAAATATATAAGCTACTAGCTTTACCTTACCCTAAGGCACTATATTAATAACTACTAGTACGCCTTTTCTTATATACACCCTAAAGGGTAGTAGAAGAGTAAAGCAGTTAAGGTTATAATTAAAAAGTATATATAATATAACTTAAAGCTATAAGGGGTGTAGCTATTATTAGTTAATAATAGGGGTGCCTTAATTAAATATATCTACACTAAAGAGGGGAGATAGAAGAATCTACACTCTAGCTGCTCTCTAGGGGATAACTAACAGCCTACTAGGTAGGCTGTAGTTAGTAAAAGGTTATTCTATATATAGGCTCTACTTATACTTATTATCTATAGTAAAGCCTATAATAGTATCCCCCCCCTTAGGCCCTAGCGCCCCCCTAGTAGCCTACTTATAGTCCTTCTAAGCCTATATGTCTTTAACTTAATCTAAAGGTTCCTAAGTAGGCTTACTATACCTAACCTATTTAACTAACGCCTATAGTACCTTATTTCTACTATACTCTCTTATAGCTAAGATCTTCTTAATAGCCTACTTAGGTTTGCCTTTAATGTAGGTAATAAGCAGTAGGTAGAAGTTATCTACCTATTATTTAAGGAGGGGGTTACTAAGTGCCCTCTAGAGGAGATCTATATTAAATACCTTATATACCCCTTTTAGTATATCTAGCTTTACTATATTAAAGAAGATAATCTTTATAACTTTATACTTATAGTGTAGCTAATTAAGCTTCCTTAAGGGTCTAAATATAGTTATATTAGCTAGGGATAGCTAGACTATATCTCCTACTTAATACCTCTTTATAGAGCTATAGTAATAGTTTACTAACTTCTCTTAGTTATACTTAGCTGCTATTATTATAGCCTATACTATATAGAGGGTGTCTTTTTAGTGCTATACTAGCTTAGTAGTAGCTACCTCTTAGTTATCCTCTAGTTATATATCTACTATAGGAAATAAGTCTATATAAAACCTATAATTAAGAAAGAAGAGGCTAAACCTTATAGTAGTAGTAGTTTAGTTATTAAGTACTAGCTAGGTAGCTAGTAAGTACTTATCTTAGTTATCTTAAGTAAAGTATATAACTATCTAAAGAATAGCCTAGATCTCTTAATTAAACTACTTAGTATTACTATCTATTTAGAGATAAAAAGAGATACTAAGTAGCTACTAAGTATTAGTAAGCTTATAGAAGTGTCTCTAAAAGTAGCTAGTTTAGTTACTTCTCTTATTACTAACTATAGTCTTTAGTATCCTATAGGTAGTAAAAAGATCTTTATAAAGCGCTTTATATAGGCCTCTACTTTTATTATCTTTATATCTTCTAGTATAATACCTTTACCTAGTTAGTCTATAATAACCTATAGGTAGTAAGCGCTTTTTGTCTTTATTAGTAGGAGGTAGGTAATAAAGTCTATAGAAATCTCTAACTACCTTTAGTTAGAAATTAGTAGAAGCTATAGTAAGCCCTTCTTAGCCTACTGCTAGATATAGCTATAACTATAGACGTTATAGTTACTAATAAACCTTCTAATTAGTTTCCTTAGGTATAGCTAGTACTACTTTTATATAATTAGCTTTAGCATCCTATTACGCCTTAGGTAGGTAGTAGTTAGTATATTATATAATTTCTATATAATTACTATCTATAGCTAGTTAAGAGGATTATCTAAATTATAGCTTCCTAAGACCTATATCTTATTCCTAAAAAGAAGCTAATAATATTAGTTAATATAGCACTTTATAATCTACACCTTTAGCTAAAGCTTTAGTAGGAAGCTATAGGCCTACTAGTGTATAGTAGTATATACTTTTTAGTAGTCCTTATTACTAACTACTATATTATTCTATAACTATTATAGCTTATTATTACTTAGGAAGACTACTATATTAGGGACCTTAGGTGTAGTATATTAGGTAGAGACTAACTAGGCCTTATTAGGAATAACTTAGATAACCTAGCTTTATTCTCTCTTATTATTTTATCCCTTTAGTGTATCTTATTCTCTATAGGATAAGGCGTTTAGAACTACTACTAATCTTCTAGGCTTATACTTAAGGTAGAAGTTATACTAAGTAAGCTTCTCTACTTACTAGCTCTACTGCTTTATAAGCTATTACTTCTTTATAAAGTACTATAAGCTTTAATAGTTAGTTAACACTTAGAATCTAGTAGTACTCTAAAGCTTTACCTTCTATGCCTAAAGGTATATTAGTATAACTAATAACTTCTTATTATATATAAGGTAGTTATACTATATAGGTATAAGCTTTTATAAGTAGTAGGCTACTATATAGGTATTCTTATTCTTATCTTCTTAAGATATTACCCTCCTTAAGGTATAGCTAAAGTAGTTAGTTTCTATAGTAGTAGGGGTATTTAGGTTAAACTAGTAGAGTACTAGTTATCTTATAAAAAGCTTCTTTAAGCGTTAGAAGGCTATATTTTCTACTAGTAACTACTAAAAGGTTACTTCCTTCTTTATAAGGGCTATTAAGAGCTCTATAAGTGCTATATAGTCTAAAAGGAAAATACAGTAGTAATTTATAAATCCTAAGAAACTTTATACTTCTTTTACGCTAGTAGGTATTAACTACTTAATAATAGCCTTAACCTTATCTAGGTTATAGAATAGGCCTTACCTTATATTAATAATAAAGCCTATATATTTTACAGTAGTAATTATAAACTTACACTTATTAGGGTTTAGGTTAAGACTAGCTGCTCCTAGGGTGTATAGCACTTAGTGTATTTTCTCTATATAATCCTTTTTAAAACTACTTAACGTATCTATATAGTAAGTTACCTATTAAGGTAAGTTACCTACTTTTCTAACTTTCTATCTCTTTTACCTTTATATATCTTTCCCTCTACATACAAACATATAATCTACCTTAATTAAAAGTTATATTATCCTTACTATCTAGGCTCTTAAAAAAGACCTAAAAATGTCTATATAAACAGCTACCTCTACCTTTAAGGTCCTTTAAATAACACTACGTAACTAACACACTAGATGCATTATATAAAGTAAAAGATAACTAAATTTAATAAAGTTAACTATACCTAAAGAGGAGGTAATTCTTAAATAAGTTATTAACCTAATTAATTAAGGGTTCCCTTTATAATAAGAAGATATATAAGAAATAGCTAACTAACCCCTAAATTTACATAATAGGATATATATAGGACCCTAGTAGGTAGAGAACTTTATATAACGTATCTTTAAATTAAAAATGTAATTTTAACATTAAATTAACTATTAGAGGGCCTTAGCTAAGGATCCTATAATTATATAAGGCTAGTTTACACTTATATAAAACATAATTCTAAAGTATAAGATACTAAATTATAATATCTATAACTTTAATAAGATTAGTTTCTTAATAAGAATGCTATTATATATAAAGGTTATTATAATATCTAATTATAAGGGAAGGCTTTATATAAAGGAGCTTAGTAATTATAAATAGGTTTTTGTTATTTAGGGTGTATATACAGATAGCTAGGCGCTACCTCTATACATTATTATAAAAGGTAAATATTACCTCTCCTCCTAGTATACTAACTGCTAATTCCTAGCTATATAGTATATCTATCTAAGTAAAAATAGATAGATAATAAATAATATTAGCCTAAATTAGCTAAAGCATTTTAATTAGTATATAAGAACTTATATAAAAGGCCTTTATTACCTCTTAATTCTTAATAGTTATAATAGCTATAAATTAACTAACTTTAATAAATACTATAAGAAATAAAGTATTATTACTTTTTATATACCTCCCTACCCTTCTAGGCCATACATTATGTAAACGTGTTTTATTTTCTAGGGGTCTAGTAACATGTATTAAGTATAACTATCGCATCAAGTTTCTAACTAACACCTTAGAGCTTCTAGCAAAATCTCTTTTCTCTAACCTTTAGACTTCTGTCCCTTAATTATACTGCACCTACTAGATAGCGTAGATTACTACCTGCAGCCAGCCTAAGTGCTCCTTTATTGTTGCAATTTTGGATATGTTATCCTACTTCTAGGCTATCCTGCTAACAAAAGAGTAGAGCTGCTGCTGTAGGGCCTACCTTACCCTAATAATTAGGCCTATATTAGCTGCTAGGCTATTAAGAAGTAAGATTACTAATCTAATGCTAGTAATATTAATTACTATATAGTTATCTATTCTGCTATTAATAGTAATAATATTATACAGAGAGTTCCCTCTATACTGCTTAATAATAAAGCTTATCTAAGCTGTTATAAACTATTTTATAACCTCTAAGGGGTTATAATTAAGAGGGGTGCCTAGTTTAAAGGGGTTATCTAGGTTAAGCGTAGGCATAACTAAGTAGGATAAGGAGTTAATAAGATTAGACTTAATAAGATTAGAAAGGAGGATTTAATTTAGTTGCTTTAGTAGGTTTTAGGATGATTTATCTAAACTGCAGGTTTAGCAGGTTGTAGGTATAGTTAATAGGAGAATCCTAGATTCTATCCTAGCTGACTATATATACCTAATAAGCCTGCCTCTTAAGGTTAAATACCTCTATAGTTAAGAGTTCTTACTGCAGACCTTAGTAGTATAGACCTTAAGAGCAAAGCTATCTCTAGTAGACTATACTAACCCCTATAGTACTATATGTTCTTAAACAAGCTACCTTACTAAGTTAACAGCATAAGAATAGGGTATAGTGCTTATATTAGGCTAACTGCTGTTGTTTGTTTTGCATTATGTAACTAATCTTAACTGCAGGATCTAATTAGTTCTACGCTAGTTTAATTAGCGTTCTTAAATATACCTCCCTATTTATTATATAAGCTCTAGCCTCTTAACATTAGGTGCTTTAGCTTATTAAAGTACTTATACAGTAAGGAAATTAAAAAGATAATATAGATATAGATTTTATATATTACTAAAAATAACTTCTTTCTTACTTTTAAAGTAGTATTCTTTACCTTAATAGGTAAAAATAATATATAAGCTAGTTTTTAATAAGCAGGCTTTATACCTTTTAACCCTAAAGTAGTTCTTTCTTACTTAGATTTTAAGCTAAAGATACTAACACTATTAAACTTACAGCTAAGCAGCTAAGGCTTTTAGGACCTAAAGATACTAACTATAGCAGTAGAGGGTATTTAAAGTGCTACCTCCCTTAAAAAGAAGATCTAAGTATATTAAGGTAGCTTACTAATACTAATATATAAAGTAATTAACTTCTAAGCTAAAAGTATTAGTAAGTTAGCCTATAGGCTTACTATTATTAAAGCTAAGAACTATAAGCTTTATATAGGGATAGAGGTACTAAGTAAGCACTAAAAGGCAAAAAAGACCTAACTACATCTTAGAGGGTTACTTAATACTACTAAAGTAGAGGCACTATAGGGAGAAAAGAATATAGTTAATACTAAAGGGGAAAATAACTATTAGAAGGAGGGTTATATAAAAGGTATTAAACTACATATATAACAATATAGTAATTATAGAAAGTCTAAATATAACGTATAAACCTATAAAGTAGTTTAGAATAGTAATAAGGAAGAGGGTAATAAGTAGTTTCAATTAATTTTATATATTATAGTTAAATTAACTTAAATAAAATATAGAAGGGTTTAAGAAGGTAGGTAACTTACCCTAATAGGTAACTTACTATGTAGGTACGTTATATAGATAAGTATATTATTAAAGTATACTATAATAAAGTTATTAAGGTATTTCTAGAGGATAGTATTAATATACTGCTAGAAGGTTACTAACGCTTTAGTAAGGCTAAAGGGGGTAACTAGCTACTTAAATAGGCTGTATCTTATACAGAAGGCTGTCTTTCTTTTATACCTCTTTATAACCTAAATCTTATAGAATATAGTAATAACATCTAGCTTAGTATACTACTTAGTAGTAGCTACCCTCTAAAAAGTCTTTAAAATTAGAGGTAGTATATAGTAGTCTTTCTTTATAATAAGGTTAAGTATATAGTAATTAATATAGAAGTAAAATCCCCCTCTTAGTTTCTTTATAAAGAGTACTAACACCCTAGTAGTAGAGCTACTAGTATATATAAAGCCTTTATTTAAGAGGTTTTTTAAAGTCTTCTTTAGAATAAAGAGCTTTTTATAGGATATATTATATAGAGGCCCCTAGGGGAACGCTAGCTTCTTACTATCTAGCCTCTTTTTTAGGTTAATCTTATAGTTAACGCTTAGTTAAAAAGGTAGTAAAGGATTTACTTAAATCCTTTAGGCTAATAGATATTACTTATACTACTACTTCCCTAAAGAGTAGCTTCTCTTAGGTAACTTACTAGTATACTACTATAAATAATAAGGCTAATAGAAACTAAGTAGAGTAAATCTCTTATAGTTACACTAGCTTCTTTTAGGTAGTAAGGTAGGCTCTTACCTATTGTATACTATAGTAGACTAGTTACTTCTCTATATTATATACTATATAATTAGCCTCTATCCATAGTTTCCTAAGGAATATATCCTTATTTAGATTATTAATAATATATATATAAATAGTCTATATATAACTACTAACCTCTAGCTAGAGAGTAGCTACCCCTTAGGTGTAGACTATTATACTCCTATTAGTAAAAGCATTAAGTGTATATTTAGTTTAGTCTATAAGCAGTAAGTAGAGAGAATAAGTAAAGGTGTAATTTACTATAGCATAAGTATTACACCTAATGTCTAGTAGGGCCTTTATAATATGTCCTTTATTAACTTATACTATAATTAAAGCTAATAAGCTCTTTATATAGCCCTTCTCCTTAAACACCTTCTACCCCTCTTATTCCTCCTTAGTAGGCTTAGGTACCTAACTTTATATCTAAGCTACTCTTTTTCTAAGTCTATATTTTTAGTTAATTAGTTAACCTTTTTATTAAAGTAGGTAGGTACTAGCTATTAGGGTAGTATTATAGTCTTTATAGCCTTAGATACTTAAAGGGTCTTGGCTTTAGTATACTTTAGGTAATTCTACTTTAGGTAGCCTTTTTTATAGTAATAGTAGTAATATTATATTTCCTCTTTACTAAAGGAGCTATAGTCCTTTAGAGCCTTAACCTTATAGGCCTTAATAGCGCTTATTATCTAGATATCTCTATTATAGTTAACCTAAGTAGTTACTAAGTGCTTTAGCCTATAGGAGTTTATATAGTCTAGCTTCTCTAATATAGTCTAGACTTTTATAAGCTAGCTACTATAGTCTGCTAGAAGGTTAACTACTACTAAGCTCCTTTATAGACTAAGATTTAAGGCTTCTTTAAGGAGGGTAATCTTTATATTATCTACCTAGCTGCTTTTATTAGCTTTAGCTAAAACTCTCTCCTACTTTAGTAAGAAATTAAAGAGAGACTAATTTTCTCTCTAGTAGAAGGTATATAGTAATATAGCAGTATAGAACTAGGTGTTTAGGTCTTTATATATTTAGTTAAGGTATACTATAAATTCTTTAAGGTTATATATACTACTATTACCTCCTAGAGTGTAAAAGGTAGTAACTACCTACTAGGGACTAGTTTCTAAATAGGAGTTAATTAGGTACTAGACTTCTCCTTTAGACTAATAGAACTACTAGTCTATAGTAATTTTATCTCTTATCTACTAGGCCTAGCTAGTATATTTACTTCTCTTACTTAAGAACTTTAATAGGTTAGGTAGAGGTTTATATTAGATAGTCTTATAGGGGATTACTAGGGGGCTACTAGTAGTATAGCTTAAGGTTATATTCCTAGTTATAGGTGTAGTCTTGATCTACCTTAATAGTTTGTTAGTAAGCTTAATAATCCTCTACTAGAGAGGACTTACTATAGTATTTACTACTATAGTAATCTAGGCCTTTAGGACCTCTTAGTTAGTTAGGGCGTCTATAATATAGGTATATAGTAGATTAGTAGGGTACTAAAGGGATACTAGGGTTTTAGGTAAGTGTAGATATATAAGGGGTGTAGCTATTATTAGTTAATAATAGGGGTGCCTTAATTAAATATATCTACACTAAAGAGGGGAGATAAAAGAATCTACACTCTAGCTGCTCTCTAGGGGATAACTAGCAGCCTACTAGGTAGGCTATAGTTAGCAAAAGGTTGTTCTATATATAGGCTCTACCTATACTTATTATCTATAGTAAAGCCTATAATAAAGCCTACTAAACGCCTATAAGAGGTAAGAGTAGTAACTAGTAAGAATAACTAACTATATAGTAGATATAGGAGAAAGATTATATTAGCCTCCTTTTACACTATAAAAAGCCTTTATTACCTAGCTTACTTAGTAATATTAGATTTAAGCTTAATAGTGTATATTTTTAATAAGCCTTTATAGTTTAAAATAATAAAGGCTATACTTGTAGGTAATTTCCTATAGGCTAGCTTATAGTAACTTCCTATTAAAGTTTATAGTATTATATAAATTAGGCTTAGGAGGCGTATAGGCACTATTATAAGGCTTACTTTATATAATGTTACCTTTTACCTTAGCCTTATAGCTAACCTAGTGTCTTTTAAGAAGCTAAAGTAATAAGGTATTTAGTAGGATATAAGCCCTAAAAATAACTACCTATAAAAGGCAGATAGGTCCTTTATAGCCTACCTTAATAATATTTATAACTAATAGGTCTTTAACTATAGGCCCTTTAAGGTAGAGGCTGCTTTAGCTGCTACTATACTTTTACCTCCTATAGGCTTAGATAAAGCGCTCTAATTACGCTAACAAAATAAATACACTATAAAGATATATAGGAAGCTAATTCTTAGTAGCCTATTTACTTAGCACTATAGGCTAGGTTACTTAGGCCCTAAAGTAATTAAGAGGATTATTAATGCAGCTTATAGAGTGTATCTTAAAGGCTCTAATAATTATAAGATTTACACTATTAACTATAAAGCCTACATAAAAGGTAAAGCCTACTGCTTAGCTAGGTGTAGCCTATATAAATCTATAATCTATATAAAGCCTAGTAACTACTTAGTAATTAACTTCTATAACCTAGAGATTAGTTATATAGGGTATATATCTTATATAATAATTTCTAACTGCAGCAGTAGTTATATATAGGATTTCTACCTACGCTAAAGGACTACTAAGATACTACTTACTACGTTTATAGACTTCCTTACCCTATTAGAAGTGTAATATAACTATTAGGTAAAGGTTATTAAGACTAATAATAAGCTCCTATACTACTTAGAAATTAGAAATATAATAGAGGTATATAGTATATATCTTAAGGTAAGCGCCCTAAACACCTAAGCATAAAATAGAGCTATAAAGCGTATTACTGCAGTTATTAAGCAAAAAGCATACTTATTTAAGAACGCTAATTAAACTAGCGTAGAACTAATTAGATCCTGCAGTTAAGATCAGTCACATAATGCAAAAAAAAACAACAGCAGTTAGCCTAATACAAGCATTATGCCCTATTCTTATGCTGTTAACTTAGTAAGGTAGTTTGTTTAAGAACATATAGTACTATAGGGGTTAGTATAGTCTACTAGAGATAGCTTTACTCTTAAGGTCTATACTACTAAGGTCTACAGTAAGAACTCTTAACTATAGAGGTATTTAACCTTAAGAGGCAGGCTTATTAGGTATATATAGTTAGCTAGGATAGAATCTCCTAGGATTCTCCTATTAACTATACCTATAACCTGCTAAACCTGCAGTTTAGATAAATTATCCTAAAACCTACTAAAGTAACTAAATTAAATCCTCCTTTCTAATCTTATTAAGTCTAATCTTATTAACTCCTTATCCTACTTAGTTATGCCTACGCTTAACCTAGATAACCCTTTTAAACTAGGCACCCCTCTTAATTATAACCCCTTATAGGTTATAAAATAGTTTATAACAGCTTAGATAAGCTCTATTATTAAGTAGTATAGAGGGAACTCTCTATATAACATTATTACTATTAATAGCAGAATAAATAACTATATAGTAATTAATATTGCTAGCGTTAGATTAGCAATCTTACTTCTTAACAGCCTAGTAGCTAATGTAGGCCTAATTATTAGGGTAAGGTAGGCCTTGTGGCAGCAGCTCTGCTTTTTTGTTAGTAGGATGGCCTAGAAGCAGGATGATGTATCTGAAATTGTGACGATAAAGGAGCACTTAGGCTGGCTGCAGGCAGTGATCTGCGCCATCCAGTAGGTGTAGTATAATTAAGGAGAGATTTTGCTAGAAGCTCTAAGGATACTGTTAGTTAGAAACTTAATGCAATAGTTATACTTAATACATATTACTAGACCCCTAGAAAATAAAACACGTTTACATAATGTATGGCCTAGAAGGGTAAGTAAAAAGCATACAGTATAGTAATTAATATATACTTACTAAATATTCTTTAGCTAGAGGTCTATATAGCTGCTACCTACCTTTATAACTACATGCTATAAGCATCTTATAGTTAGAAAACCTTATACTAACTGTAGTATAAGCACTTTTAGAGTAAAGCTAATATAGTATACGCTTAGCTAGACCTTTCTTACCTATATATATATAGTTATAAAGTGTATATACTTACTGCTAACACTTAACTTTACTATAATTAACGCTAACAACTAGCCCTAAGAGCCTAAATTAGCTATCTTATAGGCTATAGCTTAAGTAATATATATTAGATATAGTGCTCTACCTATAGTAAAGTGTTTACTATATAGAATGTTATTTTTAATAAGAAGGTTACCTTTAATAGTAATATTATAAAGCGTACTAGCCCTTCTAGGCTATACATTATATAAATATATTTTATTTTCTAGGGGTCTAGTGACATATATTAAGTATAACTATCGTATTAAGTTTCTAACTAACACCTTAGAGCTTCTAGCAAAATCTCTTTTCTCTAACCTTTAGACTTCTATCCCTTAATTATACTGCACCTACTAGATAGCGCAGATTACTGCCTGCAGCCAGCCTAAGTGCTCCTTTATTGTTGCAATTTTAGATACGTCATCCTGCTTTTAGGCTATCCTACTAACAAAAGAGTAGAGCTGCTGCTGTAGGGCCTACCTTACCCTAATAATTAGGCCTGTATTAGCTACTAGGCTATTAAGAAGTAAGATTGCTAATCTAATGCTAGTAATATTAATTACTATATAGTTATCTATTCTGCTATTAATAGTAATAATATTATATAGAGAGTTCCCTCTATACTGCTTAATAATAAAGCTTATCTAAGCTGTTATAAACTGTTTTATAACCTCTAAGGGGTTATAATTAAGAGGGGTGCCTAGTTTAAAGGGGTTATCTAGGTTAAGCGTAGGCATAACTAAGTAGGATAAGGAGTTAATAAGATTAGACTTAATAAGATTAGAAAGGAGGATTTAATTTAGTTGCTTTAGTAGGTAGGTTTTAGGATGATTTATCTAAACTACAGGTTTAGTAGGTTATAGGTATAGTTAATAGGAGAATCCTAGGTGATTCTATCCTAGCTAACTATATATACCTAATAAGCCTGCCTCTTAAGGTTAAATACCTCTATAGTTAAGAGTTCTTACTACAGACCTTAGTAGTATAGACCTTAAGAGCAAAGCTATCTCTAGTAAGTTAATCTAGCATTAAGGTAGACTATACTAACTCCTATAGTACTATATGTTCTTAAATAAGCTACCTTACTAAGTTAACAGCATAAGAATAGGGTATAGTGCTTGTATTAGGCTAACTGCTGTTGTTTTTTTTTTGCATCGTGTGACTGATCTTAACTGCAGGATCTAATTAGTTCTACGCTAGTTCAATCAGCGTTCTTAAATAAAGCGTACTAATAACGTATATAAAAGCAATCTATAGGAAATAGCTGCTATAACTAAGCATCTTATACGCTAAGAGGCATAGGAAAGAAGCTTTATATATACAGCAGATAAAGAAGCTAATAAGATCTAAGAATATACTGACTACGCTAAGGGGGCAGAAGGCCCTAATAGCCTAACCCTTTACAGCTGTAAAACTATAGGACTAACCTAGCTAACTAAGGTAGTTAGAAGCCCTACCTTAGTCTAGCCTACCTATATATAAGTAATACTACTAGTAGGAATTAAACCTATAGACTTTATACTTAACTAGAAGACCTATAAAGTGTCTAAATAATTATAAGGATTAGGGTAGTATGCTACGCTTTATAATAGACTATTCTAGTATTACTAAAAGATCTACTAGTTTAGGTACTTTATACCTAGACTGCACTATATATATCCTTAAGTAAGGCGTCTAGATACTAGCGTCTTACTAACTAGACTAACCTCTTACACTAGTCTATAGTTATTAAGAAATTTAATACTAAGCAGCAGTTTTAGCTTAAGGTTATTTATTATAAGTGCTTTTATAGAGAAATAGCCTATATTATTTATTTCCTCTATATCTCTTAGAATATATATATTAAGAGTAGCTTCTTTATATATTTTAATACTTCTAGTAATACTATTTATTTTAGTTAGTTTAATTTTAAATATATATATATATATTAAGTTTAATATTAATATTAAGACTAAGGTAGTATACTACACTCTATAATAGACTATTTTAGTAGTAGGTGCTACTAAAAGATCTACTAGTTTAAGCACTTTATAGCTAGAGTACACTTTATATATCTTTAAGTAAGGCGCCTAGATACTAATATCTTACTAACTAGACTAACTCCTTATAATTATACCCCCTTCTAATATAATATATTTTAAGTTATACCTATAGATATACCTACTAGCGCTAGATACTATATACTAGAGATAAAGATTATATAAACCCTAAAGGCTTTAGGCGTTTAATACCTAATACATACCTAACTGTTACTAAGCAGCACTAGGTACTACCTATTATATCTAAGCCTAATATAGGTTACACTTATACTGTAAAGCTAGCGCTAGCTAATCTAAAGGCGCTAACTAACCTAGCTAACTAAGGCAGCTAGAAGCCCTACCTTAGACTAGTCTGCCTATATAAGTAATACTACTAGTAGGAATTAAACCTATAGACTTTATACTTAACTAAAAGACCTATAAAGTGCCTAAATAATTATAAGGACTAAGGTAGTATACTACACCCTATAATAGACTATTTTAGCAGTAGGTGCTACTAAAAGATCTACTAGTTTAAGCACTTTATACTTAGACTACACTATATATATCCTTAAGTATAGCGTCTAGATACTAGTGTCTTACTAACTAGACTACCCTCTTATAATTAACTAGGGTCTATTACTAAGAATTAATAATACTTCTATATTAAGATATACTTCCTTATTAGAGCTAATTATATTTTATTATATACTAATATAATAGTATATATTATAGTAAAAGCCTAAAGTAGCTTTTAGATTTAATTTATTTTTTATAACTTACTTAATACCTGCGTGACGCAGTGGCATACGTCTAGCAGCATCTATGCGCTCTGCGCGCAGACGGTTAGTTTGATTCTGACTGCAGGAAGCCACTTTTGCAGAAGTCTGATTAGCCACTAGAGCCCTGCAAAAGTAGAGCCTTAGGCCCTACATACATAATAGGGCTCTAACAACAGTGCACCCTACCTACATATTATGTTTCCCTTTGTAATAATCCTGTATTATGTTAGGTAAAAACAAGCTAACCTTCTAATGTTTAATAATAGGGTAGTTTTCCTCCTACATAAATTACAGGAGGTTTTTCTCTCTATATATAGATAAACTGTATTATGTATATAGTATAGTGTAAAGGAATACCTTACTTATTCCTACTTAGATAGTGAATAATATAAGACTCCTCTTACTACCTATAACTTACTTAAGTTTCTATACTAATTTCTTTTTAGCTTTTAGCTAGATATCTAATATATAGTAGATAACTCTTAGTTCTAGTATATTACTATTATCTATATAGATATCTTATTTAGGTTTTACTACTATAATGTTATTCTCTTTAATTATAACTAGTTTTATATTCTAGTATTAAAGCAGTATATACTAATTAGTAAAAACATCTTATATTAGTATGTTTATAAATAGAAAGATTTAATAGTATTTATAGTATATATATAGTAATAGGAGTCTTATATTATTTACTATCTAAGTAGGAACTAGTAAGAAATTCCTTTACACTATTCTATATATATAGTACTTATTAATATATATATATAGAGAGAAAAACCTCGTATAATTTATTTAGGGGGAAAACTACTCTATTATATTAAATATTAGAAAGTTAGCTTATTTTTACCTAACCTAGTATAGAAGTATTTTTATATAAAGGAAAATATAATATATAGAAAGGTGTATAATTATTAGAGCCCTATTATGTATATAGAGCCTAAGGCTCTACCTTTATAAGGCTTTAGTAGCTAATTAGACTTCTATAAAAGTAGTATTCCTATAGTTAGAATTAAACTAACTGTCTATATATAAAGCATATAGACCTACGTGACGTAGTAGTATACGTCTAGTAGCGTCTGTATGCACTTTATGCGCGCAGATAGTTAGTTTAATTCTAACTATAGGAATACTACTTTTACAGAAGGCTAATTAGCTACTAAAGCCCTATAAAAGTGGAGCCTTAGGCCCTACATACATAATAGGGCTCTAATAACAGTGTAACCTACCCTACGTATTATGTTTTCCCTTTATAATAAACCTATATTATATTAAGCAAAAACAAGCTAACCTTCTAATGTTTAATAATAGAGTAGTTTTTCTCCTATATAAACTATAGGAGGTTTTTCTCTCTATATATAGATTAATAAGTACTATATATATAGTATAATGTAAAGGAATACCTTACTAGTTTCTACTTAGATAGTAAATAATATAAGACTCCTATTACTAAGATAAAGCGTATAGACGCTACTAGATGTATACTACTATATTATATAGGATATTTCTTTTATATTGTATTACTCCTTTTATATTTTAGTAGGTAAAAATAAAATAACCTTTTAATATTTAATAAAATAAAGTAGTTTTCTTATTAAAGAAGAATAGTAGGTTTTCCTCTCTATCTATATAGATTAACTATATTATGTATATAGTATAGTGTATAGGAATACCTTATGTAGCCTACTTAGGTAGAAGAATATAAGTAAGAGTCCTACTATATAAATACTTAGTTTATATAGTCTATTCTAGATAATATACTTTTATAGAAGGTTATAGATACTATTCTTTTAATAAATAAGTATTATATAGCTTTAGAATTATAAGAAACTATTAACCTCCTAAGTAAATTATATTCTAAGAGGTGAATTTTAGGTTACTAGTTAGTAATCTTATATAACTTAAGGTTAAACTATTAATACGTTATATAAGTCCTTAATAGAGTTTATTACTAGTTTAGTAGTAACTACTAAAGTATTAAGGCTAGGGTTTTAAGTAAGCGTTTCTATAAGTATAATAATTTACTTAGGAGGGGTTATTATATAGAGTGTATAAAGTAAAAGTTATTCTAACTACTTATTCTAATTATTGAATTCCTAAGTTATTATCTAAATTAGGTTTATAATCTACTAAGTTAGACTCTATATAGTATTAATATAGAATCCTTTCTACTTTAGGATTTATATAAGCTCTTATTTATATAGTTAGCTAACTATATTCTATTAAGTTAAAGTCTAATAGTAGAAGTCTTTATTAGTAAGAGGAGTCTTATATTATTTACTATCTAAGTAGGAATAAGTAAGATATTCTTTTATATTATACTATATATATAATATAGTTAATCTATATATAAAAAGAAAAACCTCCTTTAATTTATATAGAAGGAAAACTACCTTATTATTAAATATTAGAAGGTTAGCTTATTTTTACTTAATATAATATAAGGTATAATATAATATAAAGAAAAACATAATATATAGGTAGGTTACACTGTTATTAGGGCCCTATTATAGATATAGGGCCTAAGGCTCTACTTTTATAAGGCTCTAGTAGCTAATTAGACTTCTATAAAAGTAGTATTCCTATAGTTAGAATTAAACTAACTGTCTATATGTAAAGCATATAGATGTTGCTAGATATATCCTACTGCGTTATGCAGGTAGTAGAAGTCTTTATATAGAGTTATCTTTAGTTAGTCTTTATTAAGGTTTATATAGAGGATTTATATAATTATATACTTTAAAACCTACTTATATAGTAGGAGTCTTACTTATATTCTTCTACCTAAGTAAGCTAAGTAAGGTATTTCTATATATAGTACTAATTATACTATACTATTTAATTTATATAGATAGAGCGAAAAACCTCCTATTATTCTTTATTAGTAGGAGGAAAACTACTCTATCTTATTAAACATTAGAAGGTTAGCTTATTTTTACCTAATATAATATAAGGTATTTAATATAATATAAAGGAAACATAATATATAGGTAGGTTACACTATTATTAGATCCCTATTATGCATATAGGGCCTAAGGCTCTACTTCTATAGGGCTTTAGTAGCTAATTAGACTTCTATAAAAGTAGTATTCCTATAGTTAGAATTAAACTAACTATCTATATATAAAGTATATAGATACTGCTAGATATATACTACTATATTATATAGGTATATAATTATATAAAGATATCTTCTATCTTACTACTTAGTTCTTACTAGAAAGTAATAGTAGTTAGATTTTAGATATACTACTATATAATATCTAGTATAATAATTCTTATCTTTTTACTTTTACTCATCTATTATTATATAAAGTAATTATATAGTTATAAAGTAATTACTAGTAAGAGGAGTCTTATATTATTTACTATCTAAGTAGGAATAAGTAAGGTATTCCTTTACACTATACTATTTACATAATATAGATAATTTATACAGATAGAGAGAAAAACCTACTATTCTTCTTTAGTAGGAAAATAACACTATCTTATTAAACATTAGAAGGTTAGCTTATTTTTACCTAACACTATATAGGTATAACACTTTATAAAGGAAACAATACGTTAGTTAGTACACTATTATTAGAGCCCTATTATGCATGTAGGGCCTAAGGCTCTACTTCTGTAGGGCTCTAGTGGCTAATTAGACTTCTGCAAAAGTGGCATTCCTGCAGTTAGAATTAAACTGACTGTCTGCGCGCAAAGCGTATAGACACTGCTAGACGTATACTACTACGTTACGTAGGTTATAAAGTAATTACTAATTAGTATTAAATAAACTATATATATATATATATTAATACTAAAAGATAAAGTAAACTAAATAATAAATTCTATAACTATCCTTCTGCCTATATAAGGTAGTAAGTAGTATACATCTAGTAGTATTTATATGCTTTATATATAGACAATTAGTTTAATTCTAACTGTAGGAATACTACTTTTATAGAAGTCTAATTAGCTACTAAAGCCCTATTAAAGTAGAGCTTTAGGCCCTATATTTATAATAGGGCTCTAATAGTAGTATACCTCCTCTATATATTATGTTTCCTTTATTCTAAAAATAACTTCTATACTATATTAGGTAAAAATAAGCTAACTTTTAATATTTAATATAAGGTAGTTTCCTTCTTACTAAAGAAGAATAATAGGAGATTTTTCTCCCTAGTGTAGATTAATATATATAGTGTATTTAGAATAATATATAGGAATACCTTCCTTATATCTACTTAGATAGAGAATATAAGTAAGACTCCTCCCTCTTAAAAAAATAACTATTCTTCCTAACTATAAAATAGGTATACTATTTTGTCTTACTTAAGTTAGTTAAGTAAAACTAATAAGTAGTTCTTCCCTTTTATATAAATAAATACTATATAATTTAATCTCTACACTTATCTCCCTAAGTTAAAAGTATTATATAGTTATATAATAGTGCTATTTTAATATAAAGAGTTAAATAAATAACTATTTAGAGATTCTTTAGATAAAAAGTATATAAGCTATACTTTCTTTTTTTTCTATTTAAAAGAAGATACTACTATAGTTAGAATCTCTAAGTAAAAGTTATATAATATAGCTAGACTTAACTATCTACTTAGACTCTACTTAGTTAAGTATATTTAGGTATACTTTTATAGATAACTACTACTAATTAGTAAGAGTATAGCTAAATACACTTAAATAGGTAGGGTTTAAGTAGAAAGGTAGGTCTAACTATATTATATAACTTTTATCTAAAGATTCTAACTATAGTAAAATCTTCTTTTAAATAGAAAAGGGAGGAAGTATAGCTTATATATATCTTATCTAAGGAATCTCTAAATAGTTACCTAGCTAACTTCTTTATATAATTATAACTAATAATACTAAAGGTTAATAAGTTATAAAAGAAGTTATTAAGGTTATATAGTATTACTTAAAGCACTATAAGTAATGAGAGGCTATTATAAAATAGTAGAGATATATAAAACTAACTTAAGAACTTTTAAAACACTTGTAAGAAGATAAAGCTTTAAATTAGTATAAGTAAATTTAAAGCCTAGTAATAAATAAAGGTAGACCTAGTAGACTACTAGTAGTTTCCTTTTAAGAAAAAATTAGAATAATATTAAAAGATAATACCTATAGATATATAAGCTATACTAAATACTAAGAAATATATAATAGATAGGATATTATTAAACTAGTAACCTAGTAGTAGCCTAATAGGAGCCTATAAGTATACTATTTTTAGCTTTTTAGGCTTTAGGCTTTATTCTTATTCTTTTCCTACTTTTAAACTTAAAGTAGATAGTAATTAATTACTTTATTATTATTTAATAAAGGCTTAGCCCTTTATATATAGCTTTACTAGCTATTAGGTATTAAGGGGGTATAGCGCTCTAAAACAGATTTTACACCTTATATATAGTGTATATAGTGTTTTAAGTTTTTAGATAATTTAAGGTTCTAACTACATCTTAGTTAAAAGTCTTAACTCTTTTAAGCTATACACTATTCAAGCACGCTAATTAAACTAGCGTAGAACTAATTAGATCCTACAGTTAAGATTAGTTATATAATATAAAAAGAATAACAGCAGTTAGCCTAATATAAGCACTATACCCTATTCTTATGCTGTTAACTTAGTAAGGTAGCTTATTTAAGAATATATAGTACTATAGGGGTTAGTATAGTCTACCTTAATGCTAGATTAACTTACTAGAGATAGCTTTACTCTTAAGGTCTATACTACTAAGGTCTGTAGTAAGAACTCTTAACTATAGAGGTATTTAACCTTAAGAGGCAGGCTTATTAGGTATATATAGTTAGCTAGGATAGAATCTAGGATTCTCCTATTAACTATACCTACAGCCTACTAAACCTACAATCTAGAAAAATCTCTACTGCTGTAACCTACTAAACCTATAATCTAGATAAATCTCCTCTATAACGTACTAAACCTACAGTTTAGATAAATTATCCTAAAACCTACTAAAGTAACTAAATTAAATTCTCCTTTCTAATCTTATTAAGTCTAATCTTATTAACTCCTTATCTATACCTTAGTTATACCTACGCTTAACCTAGATAACCTCTTTAAACTAGGTATCCCTCTTAATTATAACCCCTAAGAGGTTATAAAACAGTTTATAATAGCTTAGATAAGCTTTATTATTAAGTAGTATAGAGGGAACTCTCTATATAATATTATTACTATTAATAGTAGATTAGATAATTATATAGTAATTAATATTACTAGTATTAGATTAGTAATCTTACTTCTTAATAGCTTAGTAGCTAATATAAGCCTAATCATTAGGGTAAGGTAGGCCTTATAGCAGTAGCTCTGCTTTTTTGTTAGCAGGATAGCCTAGAAGTAGGATAATATATCTAAAATTATAATAATAAAGAAGCACTTAGGCTAGCTGCAGGCAGTAATCTACGCTATCTAGTAGGTGTAGTATAATTAAGGGACAGAAGTAGAGATTTTACTATAAGCTCTAAGGGTACTATTAGTTAGAAACTTGATATAATAGTTATACTTAATATATGTTACTAGACCCCTAGAAAATAAAACATGTTTACATAATGTATAGCCTAGAAGGGTAAGGATTTTAATTATAACTTAATAATATATAGAATATAGCTAATTACCTCCTTAATAAACATAATATAATATATATTAGACTGTAATAGGTAAAGAACTTTATATAACGCTAACTATAACTAAAGATACATTTTTAATATAGAATTAACTATTAGAGGGCGTTAGCTAAGGATCTTATAATTATATAGGCTTAGTTTACCTTTATATTTAAGAATGCTAATTAAACTAGCGTAGAATTAATTAGATCTTATAGTTAATATTAGTTACATAATACAAAAAGAAATAACAGTAGTTAGCCTAATATAAGCACTATACTTTATTCTTATACTAATAACTTAGTAAGGTAGGTTATTTAAGAATATATAGTACTATAGGGGTTAGTATAGTCTTAATACTAGATTAACTTACTAGAGATAGCTTTACTCTTAAGGTCTATACTACTAAGGTTAAGAACTCTTAATTATAGAGGTATATAACCTTAAGAGGTAAGCTTATTAGGTATATATAGTTAGCTAGAATAGAATCTAGGATTCTCCTATTAACTATGCTTATAACCTGCTAAACCTATAGTCTAGATAAATCTCCTCTATAACCTACTAAACCTATAATCTAGATAAATCTCCTCTATAACCTACAAAACCTACAGTTTAGATAAATTATCCTAAAACTAAAGTAACTAAATTAAATTCTCCTTTCTAATCTTATTAAGTCTTTATCCTTAGTTATACTTATACTTTACCTAGATAACCCCTTTAAACTAGGTACCTCTCTTAATTATAACCTCTTAGAGGTTATAAAATAGTTTATTACAGCTTAGATAAGCTTTATTATTAAGTAGTATAAGGGGAACTCTCTATATAATATTATTACTATTAAGAGCAAAATAGATATTTATATAGTAATTAATATTACTAATGTTAAATTAGTAATTCTACTTCTTAATAGCCTAGTAGCTAATATAGGCCTAATTATCAGGGTAAGGTAGGCCCTATAGTAGTATCTTTACTTTTTTGTTAGTAAGATAGCCTAAAAGTAAGATAATATATCTAAAATTATAATAATAAAGAAGCACTTAGGCTAGCTGCAGGCAGTAATCTATACTATTTAGTAGGTGTAGTATAATTAAGGCTAAATAGAAGTCTAAAGTTTAGAAACAAGAGATTTTACTAGAAGCTCTAAGGTGTTAGTTAGAAACTTAATATAATAGTTATATTTAATATATATTACTAGACCCCTAGAAAATAAACTATATTTACATAATGTATAGCCTAGAAGGGTCTATAAGAGTATAATATACTTTTCTTTTAGTGTTAATACCTAGGAATAATAGGTTTAAGTCCTCTTAGCGCTAAGGTTATTTATTACTTATATAACTAGGACTTTATAACTATAGTTAGAAGTATTTAATCCTTATAGGCCTTAAAGCTTTAGTTTATAATTAGTTTATACTAAATAACTAGTTAGTAATAACACCCTTTAGTTAATTATATTATAGTTAATACCTATATTAATTATTACCTTCCTTTTCTTTTATAATTCTCTAACTCTTACCTATAGGGTTACTTTAAACTGCTTACAGCCTATCTTCTCTCTCTAAAGTATGTTTACTATTTAAGAACGCTAATTAAACTAGCGTAGAACTAATTAGATCCTGCAGGTAAGATTAGTCACATAATACAAAAAAAAAAAAAAAAAAAAATAACAGCAGTTAGCCTAATATAAGCACTGTGCCCTATTCTTATGCTGTTAACTTAGTAAGGTAGCTTATTTCAAAACATATAGTACTATAGGGGTTAGTATAGTCTACTTAATGCTAGATTAACTTACTAGAGATAGCTTCGCTCTTAAGGTCTATACTACTAAGGTTAAGAACTCTTAACTATAGAGGTATTTAACCTTAAGAGGCAGGCTTATTAGGTATATATAATTAGCTAGGATAGAATCTCCTAGGATTCTCTTATTAACTATACCTACAACCTACTAAACCTGTAATCTAGACAAATCTCCTGTAACCTACTAAACGTGTAATTCAGACAAATTATCCTAAAACTAAATTAACTAAATTAAATCCTCCTTTCTAATCTTATTAAGTCTAATCTTATTAAGTCCTTATCCTACTTAGTTATACCTACACTTAACTTAAACAACCCTTTTAATATTAACGCCCCTCTTAATTATAACCCCTTAGAGGTTATAAAACAGTTTATAACAGCTTAGATAAGCTCTATTATTAAGCAGTACAGAGGGAACTCTCTATATAACATTATATGTTTACTATATTAACCTTTATTATAGAAACTAAGGTAGTATACCTCCTACCTAAGTGTCTTAGTTAGCTACACTAATAGCAGTTAGGGTTTTAGTACTAATTAAAGTAGTAGGTATTATTATTATTATTATAGTATATAATAGTTAATTAGTCTAATACTAATACCTTTCTATTAGGTTATCTATTATTCTACTACTCTATGTAGCTTAGCTTTAATAGTTTAATACTTACTAAAGTAAGTATATTTTATAGTTTAGTTTTTACTTCTATAGAGGTTATTTAAGCTATCTCTTAGGGTAGCTACCTAGTAGGCCTCTAAGGTATACCCCCTTAGTAGGTTATAAACGTTTATACCCTCTATATAATTCTCTTTATTATTTCTACTTACTTTATAATCTTATCTAATACTTCTTAATTATCCAGTAGCCTATAGGCTATAATCTTATTCTATAAGTTAGAGAGGATATAGTTAACTATATTAATTACGTATAGCCTTTTAGGTAGCTAGTTAGAGCACTCTGCTTCTAAGGCTTTATATTAGTTAATAAAGGTTTAGTATAATTATCTTAGTTTCTAGTGTTTATCCTCTAGCTTTACTACTATATTATATACACTTATATTCTTATTAGTAATAACATTATATAGCTACTTCTGTATTACTAGCTAGGTAACTTCTATTTAGGTCTTTCTATAGTGTATATCTATATAGGTAGCCTACTAGCAGGCTATAAGTCTTTTAAAGTATCTACCTATATAAATTACCTAATTATAGTTATTATTTATACTAAGAATAATAAATTAACTTATAAGCTTAAACTAGAAGTTAGATAGCTTAGCTTAGCTTCTATCTTTATAATATAAAAGCCTTATAATATATATATATAGTAAGTTACTTACTTCTACCTGCCTTCTAGCTATTTATATAAGTTAATCAAGTAGTATTATTTAAAAACGCTAATTAAACTAGTGTAGAATTAATTAGATCCTATAGTTAAGACTAGTTATATAATACAAAAAAAACAACAGCAGTTAGCCTAATATAAGCACTATACCTTATTCTTATGCTATTAACTTAGTAAGGTAGCTTATTTAAGAATATATAGTACTATAGGGGTTAGTATAGTCTACTTAATGCTAGATTAACTTACTAGAGATAGCTTTACTCTTAAGGTCTATACTACTAAGGTTAAGAACTCTTAACTATAGAGGTATTTAACCTTAAGAGGTAGGCTTATTAGGTATATATAGTTAGCTAGGATAGAATCTCTTAGGATTCTCTTATTAACTATACCTATAACCTACTAAACCTATAATCTAGATAAATCTCCTCTAAGATTCTCCTTATAAGGGGTAGTACTATTATTAGTTAATAATAGAGGTACTTTAATTAAATATATCTACACTAAAGAGGGGAAGAAAGAAGAATCTATAGGATAGCTACTTTTTAGGGGTTAACTAAAGGCCTACTAGTTAGGCTGTAGTTAGTAAAAGGTTATTCTATATATAGGCTCTACCTATACTTATCTTCTATAGTAAAGCCTATAATAGTATTCCCTCCCTTAGGCCTTAGTGCCCCCCTAATAGCTTACTTATACTCCTTTATAGCTTTAGTGTTCTTAACTTAGTCTAAGGGTTCTTAGGTAGGTTTGCTATATCTAACCTATTTAATAAACGCCTACTATATTTTAGTATTACTTTTATACTTTCTTATAGCTAAGATTTATTCTATAGCCTATTTAGGCTTACTCTCTATATAAGTAACTAGCAGTAAGTAGAAGTTATCTACTTACTGCTTAGGTAAGAGGTTACTAAGTGCTTTATAAAGTAAGTTAATATTAAAAACCTTACATACTCTCTTTAGTATATTTAGCTCTACTATATTAAAGGAGATAAGTATTATAACTTTATACTTATAGTATAGCTAATTAAGCTTCCTTAAGGGTCTAAGTGTAGTTATATTAGCTAGAGATAGCTAAACTATATTTCTTACTTAGTATCTCTCTATAGGGCTGTAGTAGTAGTTTACTAACTCCTTTTTATTATACTTAGCTGCTATTATTATAGCTTATATAATATTAAGGGTATCTTTTTAATATTATATTAGCTTAGTAGTAGCTACCTTCTAGCTATCCTCTTATTATATATCTACTATAGGAAATAAATCTATATAGAACCTATAATTAAGGAAGAAGAGGCTAAACCTTATAATAGTAGTAGTTTAGTTATTAAGCGCTAGCTAGGTAGCTAGTAAGTACCTATCTTAGTTATCTTAAGTAAAGTATATAACTATCTAAAGGATAGCTTAGATCTCCTAATTAAACTGCTTAGTACTACTATCTATTTAAAGATAAAAAAAGGTATTAAGTAGCTACTAAGCACTAGTAAGCCTATAGAAGTGCCTCTAGAAGTAGCTAGTCTAGTTACTCCTTTTATTACTAACTATAGTCTTTAGTATCCTATAGGTAGTATAAAAGATCTTTATAAAGCGCTTAATATAAGTCTCTACTTCTATTATCTCTATATTCTTTAGTATAATACCTTTACCTAGCTAGTCTATAATAACCTATAGGTAGTAAGTGCTTTTTATCTTTATTAGTAGGAGGTAGGTAATAAAGTCTATAGAAATCTCTAACTACCTTTAATTAGGTACTAGTAGAGGCTGCAGTAAGCCTTTCTAAGCCTACTACTAGATATAGCTATAACTATAGACGTTATAGTTACTAATAAACCTCCTAACTAGTTTCCTTAGGTATAGCTAGTACTACTTTTATATAATTAGCTTTAGCATCCTATTACGCCTTAGGTAGGTAGTAGTTAGTATATTATATAATTTCTATATAATTACTATCTATAGCTAGTTAAGGGGATTATCTAAATTATAGCTTCCTAAGACCTATATCTTATTCCTAAAAAGAAGCTAATAGTGTTAGTTAATATAGCACTTTATAATCTATACCTTTAGCTAAAGCTTTAGTAGGAAGCTATAGGCCTACTAGTGTATAGTAGTATATACTCTTTAGTAGTCCTTATTACTAACTACTATATTATTCTATAACTATTATAGCTTATTATTACTTAGGAAGACTACTATATTAGGGACCTTAGGTGTAGTATATTAAGTAGAGACTAACTAGGCCTTATTAGGAATAACTTAGATAACTTAGCCTTATTCTCTCTTATTATCTTATCCCTTTAGTGTATCTTATTCTCTATAGGATAAGGCGTTTAGGACTACTACTAATCTTCTAGGCTTATACTTAAGGTAGAAGTTATACTAGGTAAGCTTCTCTACTTACTAGCTCTACTGCTTTATAAGCTATTACTTCTTTATAAAGTACTATAAGCTCTAATAGTTAGTTAATATTTAGAACTTAGTAGTACTTTAAAGTTCTACCTTTTATACCTAAAGGTATATTAGTATAGCTAATAAATCTTTATTATATATAAAGTAGTTATATTATATAGATATAAGCTTCTATAAGTAGTAAGCTACTATATAGGTATTTTTATTTTTATCTTCTTAAAATATTACCTCCCTTAAGGTATAGCTAGAGTAGTTAGTCTCTATAGTAGTATAGGTATCTAGGTTAAACTAGTAAAGTATTAGTTATTTTATAAAAAGCTTCTTTAGGTATTAAAAAGCTATATCTTCTACTAGTAACTACTAGAAGGTTACCTCCTTCTTAATAAGGGCTATTAAGGGCTCTATAAGTGCTATATAGTCTAGAATAAAAGTATAGTAGTAATTTATAAATCCTAAGAAACTTTATACTCCCTTTAAGCTAGTAGGTATTAGCTACTTAATAATAGCCTTAATTTTATTTAGCTTATAAGATAAGCCTTATCTTATATTAATAATAAAACCTATATATTTTATAGTAGTAACTATAAATTTACACTTATTAGGGTTTAGGTTAAGACTAGCTACCCTTAGGGTGTATAGCACTTAGTGTACCTTCTCTATATAGTCTTTCTTAGAGCTGCTTATATAAATAAGTATATTATTAAGATATACTAACATTCATATATAGTAAGTTACAGATTGCAGTAAGTTATATATAGGCTTATTATACCTTAAAGGGTACTTTTTTAACTATTTTTTAAAAATCCAATTATTAACTAAAAAGATATAGTTTTAAGTTTTAGGTAATAATAAGACTTAAATTCTTAGAAAGAATATTATTAAAAGTATAACCTCTTTCTAACCTGCGTAACGTAGTAGTATACGTCTAGCAGCGTCTATACGCTTTGCGTGCAGATAGTTAGTTTAATTCTAACTGCAGGAATGCTACTTTTACAGAAGTCTAATTAGCTACTAGAGCCTTACAAAAGTAGAGCCCTAGGCCCTATATGCATAATAGGGCCCTAATAATAGTGTAACCTACCTACGTATTATGTTTTCTTTTATATTATGTTATACCTTATATTATGTTAGGTAAAAATAAGCTAACCTTCTAATGTTTAATAATAAGGTAGTTTTCCTCCTATATAAACTGCAGGAGGTTTTTCTCTCTATATATAGATTAACTATATTATGTATATAGTATAGTGTAAAAGAATACCTTACTTATTTCTACTTAGATATTAAATAATATAAGACTTCTCTTACTAATTAGATAACCTCTTTCTAACCCTAGGTTCTTAGCTATCCTCTTATTAATAAGGGATAAGCTTAGTATATATATATTAGTAATAGATAATATTTTCTACACTATTATTCCTTAGAATCTAACTCTTATTACTATTTAAAACTTAAAAGTATATCTTTTTTAGTTAAGAATTAGATTTTAAAAGAAATAGTTAAAAAAGTGCCCTTTAAGGTATAATAAGCCTATATGTAACTTACTATAATCTATAACTTACTATATATATACGTTATAATAAAGTTATTAAGGTATTTCTAAAGGATAGTATTAATATACTACTAGAAGGTTATTAATGCCTTAGTAAGGCTAAAAGAGGTAACTAGCTACTTAAATAGGCTGTATTTTATATAGAAGGCTATTTTTTCTTTATACCCCTTTATAACCTAAATCTTATAGAATATAGTAATAATATCTAGCTTAGTATACTACTTAGTAGTAGCTACCCTCTAGAGGGCCTCTAATATTAAGGGTAGTATATAATAGTCTCTCATTATAATAAAGTTAAGTAACGTACCTATATAGTAAGTTACCTATTAAGGTAAGTCGCCTACTTTTCTAACTTTCTATCTCTTTTACCTTTATATATCTTTCCCTCTACATACAAATATATAATCTACCTTAATTAAAAGTTATATTATCCTTACTATTTAGGCTCTTAAAAAAGACCTAAAAATATCTATATAAACAGCTACCTCTACCTTTAAGGTCCCTTAAATAACGCTACGTAACTAACATGCTAGATGCATTATATAGAGCAAAAGATAACTAAATTTAATAAAGTTAACTATACCTAAAGAGGAGGTAATTCTTAAATAAGTTATTAACCTAATTAATTAAGGGTTCCCTCTATAATAAGAAGATATATAAGAAATAGCTAACTAACTTCTTAATTTATATAATAGGATGTATATAGGACCCTAATAGGTAGAGAACTTTATATAATACATCCCTAAATTAAAAATGTAATTTTAATGTTAAATTAACTATTAGAGGGCCTTAGCTAAGGATCCTATAATTATATAAGGCTAGTTTATACTTATATAAAACATAATTCTAAAGTATAAGATACTAAATTATAATATCTATAACTTTAATAAGACTAGTTTCCTAATAGGAATGCACTAGACCCCTAGAAAATAAAACACATTTACATAATGCATAGCCTAGAAGGGCTTATCTAAGCTATTATAAACTATTTTATAACCTCTAAGGGGTTATAATTAAAAGGGGTGCCTAGTTTAAAGGGGTTATCTAGGTTAAGTGTAGGTATAACTAAGGTATATAGGATAAGGAGTTAATAAGATTAGACTTAATAAGATTAGAAAGGAGGATTTAATTTAGTTACTTTAGTAGGTTTTAGGATAATTTATCTAAACTATAGGTTTAGCAGGTTATAGGTATAGTTAATAAGAGAGTCCTAGATTCTATCCTAGCTAACTATATATACCTAATAAGCCTACCTCTTAAGGTTAAATACCTTTATAGTTAAGAGTTCTTACTGCAGACCTTAGTAGTATAGACCTTAAGAGTAAAGCTATCTCTAGTAAGTTAATCTAGCATTAAGTAGACTATACTAACCCCTATAGTACTATATGTTCTTAAATAAGCTACCTTACTAAGTTAACAGCATAAGAATAGGGTATAGTGCTTATATTAGGCTAACTGCTGTTGTTTTTTTTTTGTATTATGTAACTAATCTTAACTGTAGGATCTAATTAGTTCTACGCTAGTTTAACTAGCGTTCTTAAATATATACATAATACAGTTAATCTATATAGATAGAGAGAAAAACCTACTATTCTTCTTTAGTATGAAAACTACTCTATCTTATTATATATTAGAACGTTAGCTTATTTTTACCTAATATAATATAGGTTTATTATAAAGGGAAACATAATATAGTAGGGTGTACTGTTATTAGAGCCTTATTATGTATATAGGGCCTAAGGCTCTACTTCTATAGGGCTTTAGTAGCTAATTAGACTTCTGTAAAAGTAGCTTCCTGTAGTTAGAATTAAACTAACTATCTATAGCATAAAGTGCATATAGACGCTGCTATATATATACTACTATGTTACGTAGGTCTATAGAAGTTTATATAATTTAGTTTCTTTAATATAGTCTAAACTTTTATAAGCTAACTATTATAGTCTGCTAGTAAGTTAACTACTACTAAGCTCCTCTATAAGATAGGCTTTAAGGCTTTCTTAAGGAGGGTAATTTTTATATTATCTACCTAGTCTCCTCTATTAGCTTTAGCTAAGACTCTCTTCTACTTTAGTAGGAAGTTAAAAAGGGATTAGTTTTCTTTCTAGTAAAAGGTATATAGTAATATAATATATAAAGACCTAAACACTTAGTTTTATACTATCTAATTAGAGTATAATATAAAGTCTTTAGGGATATATATACTACTATTACCTCCTAAGGTATAAAACGTAGTAACTACCTACTAGAGATTAGTTCTTAGGTAGAAGTTAATTAAGTATTAAACTTCTCTTTAAGACTAATAGAACTACTAGTCTATAGTAATCTTATTTCTTATTTACTAAGTCTAGCTAGTATATTTACTTCTCTTACCTAAGAACTTTAATAAGTTAAGTAGAGCTTTATACTAAATAGTCTTATTAGGGACTACTAAGGGATTATTAGTAGTATAGCTTAAGGTTATATTCCTAGTTATAGGTGTAAACTTAACTTACTTTAATAGCTTATTAGTAAGTTTAATAATCCTCTACTAAAAGGGACCTACTATAGTATTTACTACTATAGTAATTTAGGCCTTTAGGATCTCTTAGTTAGTTAGGGTATCTATAGTATAGGTATATAGTAGATTAGTAGGGCACTAAAAGGATACTAAAGGTTTAGTTAAGTGTAGATATATAAGAGGTAGTATTATTATTTGTTAATAATAGGGGTGCCTTAATTAAATGTATCTACACTAAAGAGGGGAAGAGAGAAGAATCTATAGGATAGCTTCTCTCTAGGGGTTAACTAGAGGCCTACTAGTTATACTGTAGTTAGCAAAAGGTTATTCTATATATAGGCTCTACTTATACTTATCTTCTGTAGTAAAGCCTATAATATATTATAAACGTTAATTAGACTATATCTTACTTTATAGTTATTAAGCGCTATAGTGTTACTTATAAGCTTTATAGGTTTCTAAGTAGTGTCTATAAATCCCTACTACTATACTAACGCCTAATATAACTTACCTTATCCTTACTTCTTCTACTTAGCTGTAATAATCTTATTTATATACTATTCTTACTTACTGTCTTTTATTATTAGAGGGGGCTATATATCTATAGTATATTATTTTAGTAAGAGGTTAGTAGTAGCCCTTTATAGGAGGTTAATATAGAAACAGTTATAAATACTACTTAGTATATTAAGCTTAATAATAAGGGGGCTAATAACCTTTATAACTATATACTTACTATTAAACTAATAAAGCTTATAGTTAAGCTAAAGGGAGTAGTAATTATATAGGTTTAACTAAACTTTATTACTAATATTAAACCTCTCTACTATGCTATAGTGCTTATTAGTAGCGTCTTTAGTGTGTTACTAAGCTGTAGCTATAGCAGCTTATACTATATATATTATGTCTATTATTCTCTATACTAGCTTTTCTATAGCTTTCTCATATAACCCTAGTTCTAATTCTTTACTCTTATATACTCTAATTAGCTCTATATAGTACCTATAGGTATAAAAGAAGAGGCTAACCTCTATTACTAATACTATATAGTTATTAATTATAAGTTATATAACTAGGAGCTATACTTACGTAACGTAGTAGCATGCGTCTAGCAGCGTCTATACGCACTTTATGCTGCAGACAGTTAGTTTAATTCTAACTATAGGAAGCTACTTTTGCAGAAGTCTAATTAGCTACTAAAGCCCTACAAAAGTAGAGCCTTAGGCCCTACATGCATAATAGGGCTCTAACAATAGTATACCTCCCTATGTATTATATTCCCTTTATATTAGTAATAACTTCTATAATATATTAGGTAAAAATAAGCTAACCTTCTAATGTTTAATAAGATAGAGTAGTTTTCTTACTAAAGAAGAATAGTAGGTTTTTCTCTCTATCTATATAGATTAACTGCATTATGTATATAGTATAGTGTAAAGGAATACCTTACTTATTCCTACTTAGATAGTAAATAATGTAAGACTCCTCTTGCTAATAACTAGGAGCTATTACAGCTAGTCTTCCTAAAGGTAGCTAATATAGGTATATAGTATAGCTTAAATTTCCTAGTTAAATTACTTAGTAGCCTTATTACTCTAAGGGTAGTAAGCTATACTTAATTTCTATATAACCTCTATTAGTATATAGAAATACTTCTAAAACTTACTTATTTAGTTACTACCTTAGTTACTAATAATACTTTTAGGTATACTGTACAAGTAGAAGTAGTACTAGAGGAAGTATCCTATATAGGCTTTTACCTCTATAGTGTTTATAGCCTTAAAGGTAATTACTTTACCTAGCTAGTTAGAGATTATCTAAAAGAAATATACCTTTATTACGCCTAAAGTTAGTAAGTCTATAATAAAGTCTATTAAAAGGTTACTTTATAGGCGTTTTAGGATTTTAAGAGGCTATAGGTACCTTCTCTTTATATATTACTAGACTTTATTTTAGCTATAAACATTATAGTTATATATAAAACAGTATATAGCTTATCCCTAGCCTAGCTAGTAGAAGTATTAAAAGATAGTTTTAAGTATGCTATTACAGCCTAAGTAGCCTAACAGCATTAAATTATAGCTTTACTATATTAACCTTATATACAGCTTATTTAATAGAGAGTCTAGGTTATTATCTCTAGAGACCTAGAGGCAGCTACGTTAGGTAAGACGCCTAGCTGCATTTAGTATGTAGTTACTAATCTAGATATATACCTTAACTTTAGTAGGGAGTATATATAAGCTGCTTATAATAGCATTATAAATACACTAAAGGTCTATATCTATATCTTATATTACCTCTTATATCTATTATAAGGACTTATCCTCTAATATAAAGGTTTTTAGTACTAAAGGTAACTAGCTTCTATTATAAGCATTAAGCCTCTAGTATATAGTCAGTATATACTAGTAAGGCTAATATAAAGCATTCTAGTATAACTTAGATAATATAGCCTTACTCTTATTTATTATTTTAGCTTACTAATATATCTTATTCCTTATTTAATAGTATATCTACAATACTTACCTTCTTACCTAAGTAATAAATAATATAGAAATTATACTTTACTAGTTTCTCTACTTAATAGCTTTAGCGCTTTATTAGTTTCTACTTTATTATAAAGTATTTAAGTAATTTATATTTAATAATAATATAAAACAGCTTATTAGCACTCTAAAGTTCTACCTACTAGGCTTATAAGTACTTTATTATGGCTAGAAGCTCTTTATTATATATTAAGTAGTTATACTACACTAAAGTAAGCTTTTATAAGTAAAAAGTAACTAGGTAGAAGTACCTATGTAATGTAGTAGTATATATCTAGCAGCATCTATACACTCTACATACAGACAGTTAGTTTAATTCTAACTGCAGGAAGCTACTTTTATAGAAGTCTAATTAGCTACTAGAGCCCTAAAAAAGTAGAGCCTTATACCCTACATACATAATAAGGCACTAATAATAGTATAACCTATATATTATATTTTCCTTTAGTTATAATAACTTTTATATTATATTAGGTAAAAATAAGCTAACTTTTTAATCTTTAATAATAAGGTAGTTTTCTTCTTACTAAATAGTAAGAGGTTTTTCTCCCTAGTATATATTAATAAGTACTATGTATATAGAATAGTGTAAAGAAATACCTTACTTATTCCTACTTAGATAGTACATAATATAAGACTCCTCTTACTAAAAACTAAGTAGGTGTTACTATTTTTATTAAGCTGCATAAAGGCACTACTAAGTATAAAGCCTAAGTAGTCTATCTTAATAAAGGTAAGCGCTATTAGGTTAAAAGTATAAAGCAGTAGTATTATAGAAAATATATTGTTAAGCTTAGTAAAGGCTTCTTATTATGCTTTAGACTATATAAAAAGCATACCCTTCTTTATTAGTATATTAAGCAGCTTAATTATAGTTATATAGTCTTATATAAATATATAGTAATAGTTTATAAACCTCTAGAAACTATATACCTCTTTAATACTTATAGATATTAGCTATTAATTAATTTTATATACCTTCTTAAGGTCTATAAAAACCTCTTTCTTAGCCTCTATAATAAAGCAAATATGCCTAACTTTTTTTATAGTAAACTTACTTTTAGCTGCATTAAGGCTTAGCCTAGCTGCATAAGAGGCTTAAAAGACATACTATACCTTATCTTTATTATCCTCTTTTAACTTATTTAAGTATATTAGTATATTATTAAGGTAGGCTATAGTAAAATTATTAAGAAAGCCTTATAGTATACTATTAATAAACTACTACTATAAGGCTAAAATATTAGTAAGCTTAAAGAGGTAAATAAGCTATTTAAAACGCCTATAGTGTATTAAGAACATAGTTTTTAGCTTATTATCCTTAGTAATATATATTTTATAAAAAGCAGCTATAATATCTACTTTTATAAACTACTTTAATACCCTTCTAGGCTATACATTATGTAAACGTGTTTTATTTTCTAGGGGTCTAGTAATATATATTAAGTATAACTATTATATTAAGTTTTTAACTAACACCTTAGCGCTTTTAGCAAAATCTCTACTTCTGTTACAACCTTAATTATACTACACCTACTAGATAGTATAGATTACTACCTGCAGCTAACCTAAGTGCTCCTTTATTATTGTAATTTTAGATATATTATCCTACTTTTACCTGCGTGACGCAGTGGCATGCGTCTAGCAGCGTCTGTGCGCACTTTGTGCTGCAGACGGTTGGTTTGATTCTAACTGCAGGAAGCCACTTTTGCAGAAGTCTGATTAGCCACTAGGGCCATACAAAAGTGGAGCCTTAGGCCCTACATGCATAATAGGGCTCTAACAACAGTGTAACCTACCCTACGTATTATGTTTTCCCTTTATAATAATCCTATATTATATTAGGTAAAAACAAGCTAACCTTCTAATGTGTAATAATAAGGCTGTTTTCCTCCTATATAAATTGCAGGAGGTTTTTCTCTCTATGTATAGATTAACTATATTATGTATATAGTATTAGTGTAAAGGAATACCTTACTTATTCCTACTTAGATAGTGAATAATGTAAGACTCCTCTTACTTATTATCCTACTTTTAGGCTATCCTACTAACAAAAAAGCAAAGCTGCTACTATAAGGCCTACCTTACCTTAATAATTAGGCCTATATTAGCTGCTAGGCTATTAAGAAGTAAGATTACTAATCTAATACTAGTAATATTAATTACTATATAGTTATCTATTCTGCTATTAATAGTAATAATATTATATAGAGAGTTCCCTCTATACTACTTAATAATAGAGCTTATCTAAGCTATTATAAACTGTTTTATAACCTCTAAGGGGTTATAATTAATAGGGGTACTTAGTTTAAAGAGGTTATTTAGGTTAAGTATAGGTATAACTAAGTAGGATAAGGAGTTAATAAGATTAGGCTTAATAAGATTAAAAAGGAGGATTTAATTTAGTTACTTTAGTAGGTTTTAGGATAATATATCTAAACTATAGGTTTAGTAGGTTATAAGTATAGTTAATAGGAGAATCCTAAGAGATTCTATCCTAGCTAACTATATATACCTAATAAGCCTACCTCTTAAGGTTAAATACCTATATAGTTAAGAGTTCTTACTGCAGACCTTAGTAGTATAGACCTTAAGAGTAAAGCTATCTCTAGTAAGTTAATCTAGTATTAAGTAGACTATACTAACCCCTATAGTACTATATATTCTTAAATAAGCTACCTTATTAAGTTAACAGCATCAGAATAGGGTATAGTGCTTATATTAGGCTAACTGCTGTTGTTGTTTTTTTTGCATTATGTGACTAATCTTAACTATAGGATCTAATTAGTTCTACGCTAGTTTAATTAGCGTTCTTAAATATAGTAATCTATATCTTAAGCGTTAGATTAGTAATCCTTTTACTAGACAGCCTAGTAGCTAATATAGGCCTTATTATTAGGGTAAAGTAGGCCTTATAGTAGAGGCTTTACTTCTTTATTAGCAGGATAGCCTAGTAGAGGGAGGATAGATTAACTATTACTAAGATAAAGCACTTAGGCTAGCTGTAAGTAGCAGAGCATTGACAAACTACAACTACAGTAAACTACAACTACATGTAGTTGTAGTTAAACTACAACTACACTTTCTGTAGTTGTAGTTTAACTACAACTACAAATATATTTTAATACTACAACTACAACTACAACTACAGTAATGTAGTTGTAGTTTAAACTACACTTAAACTACAACTACAGTAGTAAGAATAGAAAATATATTCTTTATTAATGTATATATAGTACTATATAATATAAAGCTATATAAGCGTTATATATTATATTAACTATATAAATAGTAATAAAAGAAGTATAAATACTTGGAAAAAAATATAATATAATACTAATAGTTTATTATTTAGTAGTAATACTTACTACTTAGTACTGACTAAGTTACTATAATATATAGTAAGTATAGTTTATAAAGATAGTATACTACTACTAATTAAGTAATTATATAGTACTATAATAAAGTTTTATAAACTAAAACTATTAAAACTAGTCTTTAAGAGTAAGATTCTTTACTTTAGAGTAAAGACTATCTAAAATAACTATACTAATATAATAATCCTTAACTTCTTTAATAATATCTTTACTTAGTATATCCTTATTATTATCCTCC
>NWBT01000039.1:367967-513502 GCA_003386485.1 Colletotrichum lentis
TTTTACTTACTATATCTTTATTTTTATTCTCTTAGTCCTAGCTATAAAACCTATCTATAGTATTAATAGCTATCTCTATATATCTAATAGTCTTATTCTATAAAAATAAGAAATTAGTATTAGTATTAGTTTAACTTATATAATTAGGTTATAAATAACTAAATATATTACTTACTTAAACATTATTATACTCTTTAGTAAAATATAGGTTTTAATATTTATAATGTAATAAAGAGTAATATAACTAGAAAGATAATAGAATTCTAATTAAAATAGTAATATATTTAGCTATAAAGGTTATATCTATTATCTAACTATCTATAAGACTATAAGTATATATAAAGAGAAAATTTAAAGTAGGTTAGTTAGAAACTCCTAACTTAACTTACTTAGTAAAGTCTATAAGTTATACTTTAAAAGCTTATACTATTATATTATATTCTTATAGATTTCTTCCTACTAATTACTTTTTACTTTATATATACTACTTAATACTTATTATATAAGTAGTAAGTTTATTTAAGTTAAAGTACTACCTAAGTATAGATACTTAGATAAGTAGAGGTAAATTACACTATAGATTAAGTAACTAATTACCTATACATAAAGTATATATACTTTTTAGTATATAAGTATAGTTATATAGCTTTTAACTTTAAAGACTTTCTACTTATAATTAATATATAGCTTGAAATTATATATACTACTTAATAAGTAATTAAGTATATATAATTATATATAGTCTTAGAGATAATAGACTACTACGCTTTATCTCTATAAGATAACGCTTATATAACCTATAAGTTAGTAATAACTATAACTATAAATATACTATAGTTATATACTAACTATAGTTATAATACAGTATTAATAATACTATATACACTATATATATAATTAAGCAGTCTAAGTTAATATACTATAGTTATATTATATATACTAACTATAGTTATAATACAGTATTAATAGTACTATATACACTATATATATAATTAAGCAGTTAAAGTTAATATACTATAGTTATATACTAAAAATAGTAATAATACAGTATTAATAATACTATATACACTGTATATAGAATAAAGTAGTCTAAGTTAACTAATAATATAACTGTTATCCTTCTACACCTTCTTTACTTATATACACCCCTATTTACCTTAATTATATAGTATATAGTAAGTAAAGTATTTTATAGATATAAGTATTTACTATTTACTATTTAGTTTTATAGGAGTACTACACTATAAAGTATTTATATATATATATACTGGAAATAAAATATTTACTTTATACTTTTATATCTACTCTAACTTCTAAGGAACTAAAACTTAAAAGTATATTAGTTACTTAGTATTTAGTACTTACTAAAACGCTTATATCTCCACTCTAGGGTACTTACTACTTACTACTTTAGTACTTAATATATAGTAGTTAAGTATTTACTATTTATACTTATATTTCTACTTTAGAGTACTTAATATATATTAGTTATATAATATGGCTTATATCTTAACTATAGACTTCTAACGTTAAGTATTTACTTTATACTAATTTGTAATTACTAATATTAAGTAAGTAAGTTACTAGTATACTACTACTTAGTACTTACTCTTAGTACTTACTACTTAGTACTTTTTATATAAACCTATTTACTATTTCTTTTACTACCTAATTATTCTTTATTATCTTACTTACCTCTTATAAAACAAAAAAAGACTATATTATTTATATTCCTACTACCTAAGTACGAGTAGTAAGTACTAAAGTAGTAATTAATACTAATTATAGTTTTTCTTACTAGTAAATAGTAACTCTAACTAATAACTATAGTCTATAACTAAGTATATACTATATACTATATACTATATAGTATATACTATATATTACTAATTAATTAATTATTACTTAGTAATACAAATACTTACTTATAATATAGTATTGAGGTAAATATCTTACTATCTTAGTCTAATATATATTATATTTAATATAGTATTTAGTATACTATAATATAGTATTTACTATACTATAATGTAGTATTTAGTATACTATAATATACTAATTAACTATAGAAATTCTATATTATTATTTTTCTACTGTAGTTATAGTTTACTACTGTAGTAAACTACAACTACTGTAGTGTAGTTGTAGTTTAGACTACATCTCTCTTACCTATACTACAACTACAACTACAACTACTGTAGTTGTAGTTTAGTCCAAACTACAACCACTGTAGTTGTAGTTTAGTCCAAACTACAGGGTGTAGTTTGTAGTTGTAGTATGTAGTTGTAGTTGTAGTTGTAGTTTTTTGTCAATGCTCTAGTAAGTAGTAATCTACACTATTGAGTAGATATAGTATAAGTAAGGGATAGAAGTAGAGATTTTACTAGGAGCTCTAAGGATACTATTAGTTAGAAACTTAATATAATAGTTATACTTAATATATATTACTAAACCCCTAGAAAATACAATATGTTTATATAATATATAGCCTAAAAGGGCGTAATTACCTATATATAAGATTACTTTATTTAAACCTTATTTTTACCTATATAACGTAGTAGTATACGTCTAGTAGCATCTATATACACTTTATGCTGCAGATAGTTAGTTTAATTCTAACTGCAGGAAGCTACTTTTATAGAAGTCTAATTAGCTACTAGAGCCCTATAGAAGTAAAGCCTTAAGCCCTATATATATAATATTTACCTAATAGGATATACTTAGCTAACTATATAGATAGAAGCTTATATAAGTCCTAAAGTAAAAGAGATTCTATATTAATACTATATAAAGCCTAACCTAATAAATTACAGACTTAATCTAGGTAATTATTTAAGAATTTAATACCTAGAATAAGTAACTAAAGTAACTCTCCCTTTATCTAACTTATATAATAACCACCTATAAATAAATTACACCTATAGAAACACCTACCCTAAACCCTAATCCTATTACTACATTAGTTACTATTAAACTAGTAATAGACTTTATGAAAGACTTATATAACACACTAATAACTTAAACTTTAGTTATATAAGACTGCTACTTAGTAATATAAAATATACCCCCTAAAACATAATTTACTTAGGAGGTTAATAGTATCCTATAATTTATAAGCTATATAACCCTTATATATTAAAGGGATAGTATTTATAACTTTCTACTAAAATATATTATTTAGAACAGACTATATAAACTAAGTATAGTTTTAATATTCTAGAAAGAATAGTAGAAAGATAGAAGCTACACTAGTAAGCTATATAACATCTTATATAATAAAGCTAAGGTCTTTATTAGCTTCTATTAATAACTTTATATTATAGAAGACTAAAAATATATTATATTTCTAGATATCCTCTAGGATTTTTAGAGGAATTCTACCTTTATTTTATTAGCCTAACTAGGAGGTAGAATAAGATATATAATATATTAGATAAGCATTTTAATACTAATACTAACTATAGCTTATATTAGGCTAATTAGACTACTATATCCTTTATATAAGTAAGAAGAGAGAACCTTAAGAAAACTATAATAGAAGTGCTAGAAACTCTACTTAATAAGATACCTCTTATATAATAAGCACTTAGATCTAGATTTTAGGGTAAAGTAAATTTTTTTTAATTTTTATTTTAGTAAGAGGAGTCTTATATTATTTACTATTAAAGTAGGAGTAAGTAAGGTAATTCTTTACACTATTCTATATATATACTACTTATTATTAATTTATACTAAGGAGAAAAACCTCTTACTATTTTTAAAAGAGGAAAACTACCTTATTATTAAATATTAGAAGGTTAGCTTCTTTTTACCTAATATAATATAGGAGTTATTATAAAGGAAAATATAATATATAGGTAGGTTACATTATTATTAGAGCCCTATTATGCATATAGGGCTTAGGACTCTACTTTTATAGGGCTTTAGTAGCTAACTAGACTTCTATAAAAGCAGTATTCCTATAGTTAGAATTAAACTAACTATCTGTATATAAAGTATGCCCTTCTAGGCTATGCATTATGTAAACGTGTTTTATTTTCTAGGGGTCTAGTAATATATATTAAGTATAACTATTACATTAAGTTTCTAACTAATAGTATCCTTAGAGCTTCTAGCAAAATCTCTACTTCTATCCCTTAATTATACTACACCTACTAGATAGCGCAGATTACTGCCTGCAGCTAGCCTAAGTGCTCCTTTATTATTATAATTTTAGATATATTATCCTGCTTCTAGGCTATCCTGCTAACAAAAGAGCAGAGCTACTGCTATAAGGCCTACCTTACCTTAATAATTAGGCTTATAGTAGCTGCTAGGCTGTTAAGAAGTAAGATTACTAATCTAATACTAGTAATATTAATTACTATATAGTTATCTATTCTACTATTAATAGTAATAATATTATATAGAGAGTTCCCTCTATACTGCTTAATAATAGAGCTTATCTAAGCTATTATAAACTATTTTATAACCTCTAAAGGGTTATAATTAAAAGGGGTGCTTAGTTTAAAGGGGTTATTTAGGTTAAGTGTAGGCATAACTAAGGTATATAGGATAAGGAGTTAATAAGATTAGACTTAATAAGATTAGAAAGGAGGATTTAATTTAGTTACTTTAGTAGGTTTTAGGATAATTTATCTAAACTATAGGTTTAGCAGGTTATAGGTATAGTTAATAAAAGAATCCTAGATTCTATCCTAGCTAACTATATATACCTAATAAGCCTGCCTCTTAAGGTTAAATACCTCTATAGTTAAGAGTTCTTAACCTTAGTAGTATAGACCTTAAGAGTAAAGCTATCTCTAGTAAGTTAATCTAGTTTTAAGACTATACTAACCCCTATAGTACTGTATGTTCTTAAACAAGCTACCTTACTAAGTTAACAGCATAAGAATAGGGTATAGTGCTTATATTAGGCTAACTGCTGTTATTTCTTTTTGAATTATGTAACTAATCTTAACTACAGGATCTAATTAGTTCTACGCTAGTTTAATTAGCGTTCTTAAATAAGTATATAAAGTATATAGATACTACTAGATATATACTACTACGTTATATAGGTAAGTAATACTTTATATATAAGTTACTTAAGTATACTGTAAAGTACTTAAGCTAGAGGCTGCTTTTAGTAACTTTAAAGTAGATTATATATATAAAGAGTTTTTCTCTAACCTAAGGGCTTTACTTTAAGTAGCCCTTAATTAAGAAATAATATTATATAATATCTACTTTATAGATAGAAGGTATACCTCTAACTAAAAGGGATACTATAAGTAGCTATATAATAGTTAACCCCCTTAATAACGATATAGTAGATAATAAGGTTAGCTATTTATAAAATAGAGACCTTTCTATATAAATAATAAGAGGTGTTTTCTCTATAAAAAGGAGGGTTATTAGTTAATAAACTATATAGAGAATAAATAAAGTATATAAGAAACTAGTATATTTAGGTATATATTATACTTAACTACGATTCTTATAAAGGTTTTATAGCATACCTATTAGAAGTTAAAAGAGAGAATCCTATTAAAGACTTATATAATAATAACTAAGATATACACTTTAGTAATATAGAAGCTTTAGCCTTCCTCTTATTATTAGCGTTCTTTTATTATATAATAGAGGAGGATATTTTTTTAGCTATAAAGATACTAGAAGTAAGTTAATTTATACTATAAGATCTATATAGCACTATATACTAAGGAGAACTTTAGGATATAGGTGTAGCTAAGTTTTTAACTATTAGGAAACCTTAAGTGCTAGTATACTTAAAAGAATACCTTTATATAGAGTATTATACTCTTCTAGGCTATATATTATATAAATGTGTTTTATTTTCTAGGGGTCTAGTAATATGTATTAGCATTAAGACTATACTAACCCCTATAGTACTATATGTTCTTAAACAGGCTACCTTACTAAGTTAACAGCATAAGAATAAGGTATAGTGCTTATATTAGGCTAACTGCTGTTATTCTTTTTTAGTATTATGTAACTGATCTTAACTACAGGATCTAATAAGTTCTTCGCTAGTTTAATTAGCGTTCTTAAATAGAGTATTATAGGCCCTTATAGGCTATGCATTATGTAAATATGTTTTATTTTCTAGGGGTCTAGTAATATATATTAAGTATAACTATTATATTAAGTTTCTAACTAATACCTTAGAGCTTCTAGTAAAATCTCTACTTCTGTCTCTTAATTATACTACACCTACTAGATAGTATAGATTACTACCTACAGCTAGCCTAAGTGCTTCTTTATTATTATAATTTTAGATATATTATTCTGCTTCTAGGCTATCCTGCTAATAAAAGAGTAAAGCTGCTACTATAAGGCCTCCCTTACCTTAATAATTACGCCTATATTAGCTGCTAAGCTATTAAGAAGTAAGATTACTAATCTAACGTTAGTAATATTAATTACTATATAGTTATTTATTTTACTATTAATAATAATAATATTATATAAAGAGTTCCCTCTATACTGCTTAATAATAGAGCTTATTTAAGCTATTATAAACTGTTTTATAACCTCTAAGGGGTTATAATTAAGGGGGATACCTAGTTTAAAGGGGTTATCTAGGTTAAGCGTAGGTATAACTAAGTATAAGGAGTTAATAAGATTAGGCTTAATAAGATTAGAAAGGAGGATTTAATTTAGTTACTTTAGTAGGTTTTAGGATAATTTATCTAAACTGTAGGTTTAGTAGGTTATAGGTATAGTTAATAGGAGAATCCTAGGAGATTCTATCCTAGCTAACTATATATACCTAATAAGCCTGCCTCTTAAGGTTAAATACCTCTATAGTTAAGAGTTTATACTACAGACCTTAGTAGTATAGACCTTAAGAGTAAAGCTATCTCTAGTAGACTATACTAACCCCTATAGTACTATATGTTCTTAAATAAGCTACCTTACTAAGTTAACAGCATAAGAATAAGGTATAGTGCTTATATTAGGCTAACTGCTGTAAATTTAATTTTTTTTTTGCATTATATAACTAATCTTAATTGTAGGATCTAATTAGTTCTACGCTAGTTTAATTAGCGTTCTTAAATATAGTAGGACTCTTACTTATATTCTTCTACCTAAGTAGGCTACATAAGGTATTCCTATACACTATACTACATACATAATATAGTTAATCTATATAGATAGAGAGGAAAACCTACTATTCTTCTTTAATAAGAAAACTACTTTATTTTATTAAATATTAAAAGGTTATTTTATTTTACCTACTACCATATAAAAGGAGTAATATAATATAAAAGAAATATCCTATATAAGGTAGTAGTATACCTCTAGTAGCGTCTATACGCATTATATATAGCCAGTTAGTTTAATTCTAACTATAGGAATACTACTTTTATAGAAGTCTAATTAGCTACTAGAGCCCTACAGAAGTTAAGCCCTAGGCCCTATATACATAATAGGGCTCTAATAACAGTATACCCTACCTTATTGTAATAGGAGTCTTACATTATTCACTATCTAGGTAGGAACTAGTAAGGTATTCCCTTACACTATTCTATATACATAGTACTTATTAATCTATACAGGTAGAGAGAAAAACCTCCTGTAATTTATATAGGAGGAAAACTACTCTATCTTATTAAACATTAGAAGGTTAGCTTATTTTTATCTAACATAATATAGGATTATTACAAAGGGAAAACATAATACGTAGGTGTAGTGCACTAATGTTAGAGCCCTATTATGCATGTAGGGCCTAGGGCTCTACTTTTGTAGGGCTCTAGTAGCTAATTAGACTTCTGCAAAAGTGGCTTCCTGCAGTTAGAATTAAACTAACTGTCTGCGCGCAGAGCGCATAGACGCTGCCAGACGCATGCCACTGCGTCATGTAGGTACCCTACCTTATGTATTATGTTTCCTTTATAAAGTATTATACTCTATATAGTATTACATAAAAACAAGCTAACTTTCTAATATTTAATAAGATAGAGTAGTTTTCTTACTAAAGAAGAATAATAGGTTTTTCTCTCTATTTATATAAATTAACTATATTATATATATAGTATAGTGTAAAGAAATACCTTACTTATTCCTACTTAGATAGTAAATAATATAAGACTTCTCTTATAAAAAAAAACTTTTATAATACATAAGTAGAGTGCACTATTATTAGAGCCCTATTATGTATATAACGTACTTACATAGCAAGCAACGCATTATAGTAAGTAATATAAGCCCTCCTATTTCTACTACCTTTATCTTTAGGACACCTTTTCTCTACGTATAAAAATACAATCCTCCTTAACTAAAAGTTAAATTATCCTTACCCTCTAGGCTATTAAAAAAGACCTAAAAATGTCTATATAAAGAGCTGCCTTTACCTTTAAGGTCCCTAAAGTAACCCTCTGCTACTAATACGCTAGGCGTATTACATAAGGCAAAAGATAACTAAATTTAATAAAGATAATAATAACTAAAAAGAAGGTAATTCTTAAATAAGTTATTAACCTAATTAATTAAGGGTTTCCTCTATAATAAGAAGATATATAAGAAATAGCTAACTAACTCCTAAATATATATAATAAGATATATATAGGACCCTAATAGGTAGAGAACTTTATATAATATATCCCTAAACTAAAAATATAATTTTAATGTTAAATTAACTATTAAAAAGCCTTAGCTAAAGATTCTATAATTATATACGGCTAGTTTATATTTATATAAAACATAATTATAAAGTATAAAATATAGGATTATAATATTTGTAATTTTAATAAGACTAGTTTCCTAATAGGAATACTATTACATATAAAGGTTATTATAACTTCTAAATATAAAGAAAGGCTTTATATAAAGCAGCCTAGTAATTAGGAATAGGTTTTTATTATTAAGGGTGTATATATAAATACCTAGGTGCTACCTCTATATGTTATTATAAAAGGTAAATATTACCTCCTCTTCTAGTATATTAATAGCTAATTCCTAGCTATATAGTATATCTATCTAAGTAAAAATAGATAGATAATAAATAATATTAGCCTAGATTAGCTAAAGCATATTAATTAATATATAAAGTCTTATAAAAAAGGTACTTATTACCTTTTAATCCTTAATAGTTATAATAGCTATAAATTAACTAATTTTAATAAATACTATAAAAAATAATATATTATTACTTTTTATACCTACGTGACGCAGTATTATACGTCTAGCAGCGTCTATGCGCTCTACGCGCAGACAGTTAGTTTAATTCTAACTGCAGGAAGCCACTTTTGCAGAAGTCTAATTAGCCACTAGAGCCCTATAAAAGTAGAGCCTTAGGCCCTACATGCATAATAAGGCTCTAACAACAGTGCACTACACCTACGTATTATGTTTTCCCTTTATAATAATCCTATATTATGTTAGGTAAAAACAAGCTAACCTTCTAATGTTTAATAAGATAGAGTAGTTTTCCTCCTATATAAATTACAGGAGGTTTTTCTCTCTACCTATATAGATTAATAAGTACTATATATATAGAATAGTGTAAGGGAATACCTTACTAGATCCTACCTAGATAGTGAATAATGTAAGACTCCTATTACTGTAATTATTACTTTTTATATACCTCCTTATTTATTATATAAGCTTTAGCCTCTTAATGTTAGGTGCTTTAGCCTATTAAAGTACTAATATAGTAAGGAAATTAAGAAAATAATATAGATATAGATTTTATATATTACTAAGGATAACTTCTTTCCTATCTTTAAAGTAGTATTCTTTACTTTAATAAGCAAAAATAATATATAAGCTAGTTTTAGATAGGTAGGCTTTATAACTTTTAACCCTAAAGTAGTTCTTTCTTACTTAGATTTTAAGCTAAAAATACTAATACTATTAAACTTATAGCTAAGCAGCTAAAGCTTATAAGACCTAAAGATACTAACTATAGCAGTAGATAGTATATAAAGTACTAACTCCCTTAAAAAGAAGATCTAAGTACATTAAGGTAGCTTACTAATACTAATATATAAAGTAATTAACTTTTAGGCTAAAGGTATTAGTAAGTTAGCCTATAGGTTTACTATTATTAAGGCTAAGAACTATAAGCTTTATATAGGGATAGAGGTACTAAGTAAGCACTAAAAGGTAAAAAAGACCTAACTATATCTTAAAAGGTTACTTAATACTACTAAAGTAGAGGTATTATAAGGAGAAAAGAATATAGTTAATACTAAAGAGGAAAATAACTATTAGAAGGAGGGTTATATAGAAGGTATTAAATTACATACGTAATAATATAGTAATTACAGAAAGTCTAAACATAATATATAAACCTATAAAGTAGTTTAGAATAGTAATAAGGAAGAGGGTAATAAGTAGTTTTAATTAATTTTATATATTATAGTTAAATTAACTTATATAAAAGGTAGAAAGGTAGAAGAGAGTGTGTTACTTACTATAATACGTTGCTTACTATGTAAGTACGTTAGAGCTTAAAGCTCTACTTTTATAGAGCTCTAGTAGCTAATTAGACTTCTATAAAAGTAGCTTTCCTATAGTTAGAATTGAACTAACTATCTATACCTACGTAACGTAGTAGTATGCGTCTAGCAGCGTCTGTATACACTTTATGCTGTAGATAGTTAGTTTAATTCTATCTGTAGGAAGCTACTTTTATAGAAGTCTAATTAGCTACTAGAGCCCTATAAAAGTAGAGCCTTAGGCTCCACATATATAATAAGGCTCTAATAATAATGCATCTCCCTACATATTACATTCCCTTTATATTAGTAATAACTCCTATAATGTATTAGGTAAAAATAAGCTAACCTTCTAATGTTTAATAAGATAGAGTAGTTTTCCTACTAAAGAAGAATAGTAGGTTTTTCTCTCTATCTATATAGATTAACTGTATTATATATATAGTATAATGTAAAGGAATACCTTACTTCTTCCTACTTAGATAGTAAATAATATAAGACTCCTCTTACTATAAAAAAACTAACTATCTATATATCAAGTATATAGATACTACTAGATATATACTACTACGTTATATAGGTATATAAACTAAGTATTTAAGAATGCTAATTAAACTAGTATAGAACTAATTAGATCCTATAGTTAAGATTAGTTATATAATACAAAAAGAAAACAGCAGTTAGCCTAATATAAGCACTATACTTTATTCTTATGCTGTTAACTTAGTAAGGTAGCTTATTTAAGAATATATAGTACTAAAGGGGTTAGTATAGTCTACTAGAGATAGCTTTACTTTTAAGGTCTATACTACTAAGGTTAAGAACTCTTAACTATAGAGGTATTTAACTTTATAAGGTAGGCTTATTAGGTATATATAGTTAGCTAGGATAGAATCTCCTAGGATTCTTATATTAACTATACCTATAACCTGCTAAACCTGCAGTTTAGATAAATTATCTTAAAACACCTACTAAAGCAACTAAATTAAATCCTCCTTTCTAATCTTATTAAGTCTAATCTTATTAACTCCTTATCCTATATACCTTAGTTATACCTACACTTTAATAACCCCTTTAAACTAGGTACCCCTCTTAATTATAACCCCTTAGAGGTTATAAAACAGTTTATAACAGCTTAGATAAGCTCTATTATTTAGTAGTATAAAGGAAACTCTCTATATAATATTATTACTATTAATAGCAGAAGAGATAATTTTAAGAACGCTAACTAAACTAGCGTAGGACTAATTAGATCCTGCAGTTAAGATTAGTTATATAATGCAAAAAAAAATTTAAAATTTAATAGCAGTTAGCCTAATATAAGCACTATACCCTATTCTTATACTGTTAACTTAGTAAGGTAGCTTATTTAAAAACATATAGTACTATAGGGGTTAGTATAGTCTACTTAATGCTAGATTTACTTACTAGAGATAGTTTTGCTCTTAAGGTCTATACTACTAAGGTTAAGAAGTCTTAACTATAGAGGTATTTAACCTTAAGAGGCAGGCTTACTAGGTATATATAATTAGCTAGGATAGAATCTCTTAGGATTCTCCTATTAACTATACCTATAACCTGCTAAACCTGCGATCTAGATAAATCTCCTTTGCTGTAACCTACTAAACCTACGATTTGGATAAATTATCCTAAAACCTGCTAAAGTAACTAAATTGAATCCTCCTTTCTAATCTTATTAAGTCTAATCTTATTAAGTCCTTATCCTACTAAAGGGCCTTAGCAGAGCTTACGTTATAACTTAAGAAGTTAAGTAAGTATGTAATTCGTACTATACCTTAGTTATGCCTACGCTTAACTTAAACAACCCTTTTAATATTAACGCCCCTCTTAATTATAACCCCTTAGAGGTTATAAAATAGTTTATAATAGCTTAGATAAGCTCTATTATTAAGTAGTATAGGCCCTTCTAGGCTATATATTATGTGAACGTGTTTTATTTTCTAGGGGTCTAGTGATATATATTAAGTATAACGATTGCATTAAGTTTCTAACTAACACCTTAGAGCTTCTAGTAAAATCTCTACTTCTATCTAGCCTTAATTATACTACACCTACTAGATAGCGCAGATTACTACCTACAGCTAGCCTAAGCGCTTTATCTTAGCAATAGTTAATCTATTCTCCCTCTGCTAGGCTATCCTACTAACAAAGAAGCAAAGCCTCTACTGTAAGGCCTGCCTTACCCTAATAATAAGGCCTACATTAGCTACTAGGCTGTTAAGAAGTAAGATTACTAATCTAATACTAGTAATATTAATTACTATATAATTATTTATTTTACTATTAATAGTAATAATGTTACATAGAGAGTTCCCTCTATACTGCTTAATAATAGAGCTTATCTAAGCTATTATAAACTGTTTTATAATCTCTAAGGGGTTATAATTAAGAGGGGCGTTAATATTAAAAGGGTTATTTAAGTTAAGTGTAGGTATAACTAAGGATAAGGACTTAATAAGATTAGACTTAATAAGATTAGAAAGGAGGATTTAATTTAGTTGCTTTAGTTTTAAGATAATTTGTCTAAATTGTAGGTTTAGCAGGTTGTAGGTATAGTTAATAGGAGAATCCTAGGAGATTTATCTAGATCGCAGGTTTAGCAGGTTGCAGCAAAGGAGATTTGTCTAGATCGCAGGTTTAGCAGGTTGTAGGTATACTTAATAGGAGAATCCTAGATTCTATCCTAGCTAATTATATATACCTAATAAGCCTGCCTCTTAAGGTTAAATACCTCTATAGTTAAGAGTTCCTAACCTTAGTAGTATAGACCTTAAGAGCAAAGCTATCTCTAGTAAGTTAATCTAACATTAAGTAGACTATACTAACCCCTATAGTACTATATGTTCTTAAATAAGCTACCTTACTAAGTTAACAGCATAAGAATAGGGTATAGTGCTTATATTAGGCTAACTGCTGTTGTTTTTTTTTGCATTATATAACTAATCTTAACTATAGGATCTAATTAGTTCTATACTAGTTTAATTAGCGTTCTTAAATTAAGTAGTATAGAGGAAACTCTCTATATAACATTATTACTATTAATAGCAGAATAGATAATAATATAGTAATTAATATTACTAGTGTTAGATTAGTAATCTTACTTCTTAACAGCCTAGTAGCTAATATAGGTCTTATTATTAGGGTAAGGTAGGCCCTATAGTAGAGGCTTTACTTCTTTGTTAGTAGGATAGCCTAGCAGAGGGAGGATAGATTAACTATTACTAAGATAAAGCGCTTAGGCTGGCTGCAGGCAGTAATCTATACTATATAGTAGGTGTAGTATAATTAAGGGGAAGTCTAAAGGTTAGAGAAAAGAGATTTTGCTAGAAGCTCTAAGGATACTATTAGTTAGGAACTTAATGTAATAGTTATACTTAATATATGTTACTAGACCCCTAGAAAATAAAACACGTTTACATAATGCATAGCCTAGAAGGGCAGCAGAAGAGATAATTATATAGTAATTAATATAACTAGCGTTAGATTAGTAATTTTACTTCTTAACAGCCTAACAGCTAATATAGGCCTAATTATTAGGGTAAGGTAGGCCCTATAGTAGTAGCTTTACTTTTTTACTAGTAGGATAGCCTAGAAGTAGGATAATATATCTAAGGTTATAATAATAAAGAAGCACTTAGGCTAGCTGTAGGTAGTAATCTACGCTATCTAGTAGGTGTAGTATAATTAAGGGATAGAAGTATAGATTTTACTAGAAGCTCTAAGGTGTTAGTTAGAAACTTAATATAATAGTTATACTTAATATATATTACTAAACCCCTAGAAAATAAAACATATTTACATAATGTATAGCCTAAAAGGGTATAACTACCTTTCTAAAGACTTTTTTAACTAGCTTAATAAAGGTTTTAAGGTATATAAGCTTATAATAGTTTTAGAAATAGACTTTCTTTACTAAGTAGTAAATTTCTACTTATAAGGACTAAGGTAGTATAGTACGCCTTATAATAGACTATTCTAGTATTACTAAAAGATCTACTAGTTTAGGCACTTTATGCCTAGACTGCACTATATATATCCTTAAGTAAGGCGCCTAGATGCTAGCGTCTTACTAACTAGACTAACCCCTTATAACTACCCCCCCTTCTAACGTAATGCGTCCTAAGTTATGCCTGTAGATACGCCTGCTAGCGCTAGATGCTGTGCGCTAGAGATAAAGGCTATATAAACCCTTAAGGCCCTAGGCGTCTAGCACCTAGCGTGCGCCTAGCTGTTACTAGGCAGCATTAGGTACTACCTATTATGTATTAGTCTCTTTAAGCCTAATATAGGTTACACTTATGCTGTAAAGCTAGCACTAGCTAATCTAAAGGCGCTAACTAGGACTAACCTAGCTAACTAAGGTAGTTAGAAGCCCTACCTTAGTCTACCCTACCTATATATAAGTAATACTACTAGTAGGAATTAAACCTATAGACTTCATACTTAACTAGAAGACCTATAAAGTGCCTAAATAATTACAAGGATTAGGGTAGTATACTATGCTTTATAATAGACTATTCTAGTATTACTACAAGATCTACTAGTTTAGGCACTTTATACCTAGGCTGCACTATATATATCCTTAAGTAAGGCGTCTAGATGCTAGCGTCTTACTAACTAGACTAACCTCTTATATTAGTCTATAGTTATTAAGAAATTTAATACTAAGCAGTAGTTTTGGCTTAAGGTTATCTATTATAAGTGCTTTTATAGAGAAATAGCTTATATTATTTATTTCCTCTATATCTCTTAGAATATATATATTAAGAGTAGCTTCTTTATATATTTTAATACTTCTAGTAATACTCTTTATTTTAGTTAGTTTAACTTTTAATATTAATATAAAGACTAAGGTAGTATACTATACTCTATAATAGACTATTCTAGTAGTAGGTGCTACTAAAAGATCTACTAGTTTAAGCACTTTATACCTAGACTACACTTTATATATCCTTAAGTAAGGCGCCTAGATACTAACATCTTACTAACTAAACTAACTCCTTATAATTACACCCCCTTCTAATATAACACATTCTAAGTTATACCTATAGATATACCTACTAGCGCTAAATACTATATGCTAGAGATGAAAGTTATATAAACCCTAAAGGCTTTAGGCGTCTAATACCTAATGTATACCTAACTGTTACTAAGCAGCACTAGGCACTACCTATTATATATTAGTCCCTCTAAGCCTAATGTAGGTTATATTTATACTGTAAAGCTAGCGCTAGCTAATCTAAAGGTGCTAACTAACCTAGCTAACTAAGGCAGCTAGAAGCCCTACCTTAGACTAGTCTGCCTATATAAGTAATACTACTAGTAGGAATTAAACCTATAGACTTTATACTTAACTAAAAGATCTATAAAGTGCCTAAATAATTATAAAGACTAAGGTGTATGGAGTTAGCTAGGTAACTGTTTAGAGATTCCTTAGATTAAGGGGCGTATAGGCTATACCTCCTCTCTTTTCTAATTTAAGAACGCTGATTAAACTAGCGTAGAACTAATTAGATCCTGCAGTTAAGATCAGTCACATAATGCAAAAAAAACAACAGCAGTTAGCCTAATATAAGCACTATACCCTATTCTCATGCTGTTAACTTAGTAAGGTAGCTTGTTTAAGAACATATAGTACTATAGGGGTTAGTATAGTCTACTTAATGCTAGATTAACTTACTAGAGATAGCTTTACTCTTAAGGTCTATACTACTAAGGTTAAGAACTCTTAACTATATAGGTATTTAACCTTAAGAGGTAGGCTTATTAGGTATATATAGTTAGCTAGGATAGAATCCCCTAGGATTCTCCTATTAACTATACCTACAACCTACTAAACCTATAGTTTAGATAAATTATCCTAAAACCTACTAAAGTAACTAAATTAAATCCTCCTTTCTAATCTTATTAAGTCTAATCTTATTAACTTCTTATCCTTAGTTATACCTACGCTTAACCTAAATAACCCCTTTAAACTAAACACCCCTCTTAATTATAACCCCTTAGAGGTTATAAAACAGTTTATAATAGCTTAGATAAGCTCTATTATTAAGCAGTATAGAGGGAACTCTCTGTATAATATTATTACTATTAATAGTAGAATAGATAACTATATAGTAATTAATATTACTAGCGTTAGATTAGTAATCTTACTTCTTAACAGCCTAGTAGCTAATACAGGCCTAATTATTAGGGTAAGGTAGGCCCTATAGCAGCAGCTCTGCTCTTTTGTTAGTAGGATAGCCTAGAAGCAGGATGATGTATCTAAAATTGTAATAATAAAGGAGCACTTAGGCTGGCTGCAGGTAGTGATCTACGCTATCTAGTAGGTGCAGTATAATTAAGGCTGGACAGAAGTAGAGATTTTGCTGGAAGCTCTAAGGATACTGTTAGTTAGAAACTTAATGCGATAGTTATACTTAATACATGTCACTAGACCCCTAGAAAATAAAACACGTTTACATAATGCATAGCCTAGAAGGGCCTCTTTTCTAATTAAAGGAAAATTCTACTATAGTTAGAATCTTTAAGCAAAAGTTATATAATATAGTTAGACCTACCTTTCTACTTAAACCCTACCTAGTTAAGTGTATTTAGCTATACTCTTATAATTCTTTTACTTTTATCTCTTTAGAGTAACTAGTATAGGTTTAAAATAGAAGGAAATAATAATTTTACTTAGGCTACTAATAGGCCTTTAATTAGTAGTTACTAAAAAGCTATTAGTATTAATAAGCTGTAATATTCTATTCTTAAGGAACTAAAATAAAACTACTATTAAGTAAGATATAAAGCCTTACTTATAATAGGCTGTATATAAAATAACTTTCCTAATTTAATATAGAGACTATTATGTTAATTCTCTTTTAAGGAAGTATAAACCCTAAGTATATAGGTAGATAAGGCTAACTATATATTTATTAGTAAAGGTATACTAATTCTCTACCTAACCTAAGGAAGTAGTAGCAGCCTGCTAAGCCTAGATAATAAGGTAGTTATAGCTATAATATAGTTAATATAAACTACTATATAGTTTCTTATAAACTAAAGTGCTATAAAGTAAGAGTAAAGACACCTAGACTATAAGGCTTAAAAGGTCCTTCTTTGAGAAATTATTAATTAGATAGTATAATATACCTTATAAAAAGACTATAAAAAACCTCCTACGTATAATTATAAGGTTATTAAGAAAGAAGCTACTAACGCCTAAGTAGTAGATTAGATTATAGCTATTAAGGTAGGTAACTATCTCTATATAGGTAGTATAGTAAAGTAATATATAGAGTAAGCTTTATCTAAGTTATTTCTATCTCTATAGATATAATAGAGAAACTATAAGTATAGTCTTAAAAAACTACCTATATAGGAATTATTCCTAATGTTTATTTACTAATAGCACCTTAACTAAGATACCTAAGAACAGAAGTACTAAAGGGAGCTATAAAGGAAGCGTTAGTAGGATAGGCAGACGCCTAGTTAATTCTTCTCTAAATAGTTAGTAATTTACTAGAACTTATATATAGAGAACCTATATAAATCTAAGTCTAAGGTACATAACTTTATTTTTAGTCTTTTAATCTACTTATAAGATAAGATAATCTATTAAAAGGTGCTTATTAAGAAAGTCTAATATATAGCTTAAAAAGTAGAGCGCCTATAGTTAGTATATAATAAAAGGGGTATTAATAAGTTACAGAAGGATAGTTAGAAATATAAAGTAACTACTATAGAGCCTACGCTTTAGCCTTTTTTATTCTAAAGGTTATAGTTATATAATAAGCAGAAGGACTATAAGAAGCCTTTACAGCCTTACTAAGACTTCTCCTTATATATATATTAATCTTAAACCCTATTAAGCCTTCTAAAGTGTAGCTACTATAGGAAGATAAAGCACCCTAAAGAGAAGTGTTTCTAGCTTTAGAATATAAAGAAACCTAATACTAATAGCATACTAACTAGTCTATAGAATAACTATCCTTAGGCTAGAGTCTAAGCTATATAGGTATATAAAGATAAAAAGGTCTACTTTTTAGAAAATAAGTAAGTATAGAGAAGAAGCTTACTCCTACTATACTTATTAAAAATGTCCTTATAGGACCTATAACTAAAGGTAAAGCTATTACTCTCTAAGGGCTTAGTAAATAGATTATAGAGGTAGATATAAATATAGGCTTCTAGGTAGACCTTATTAGTGTATACTTAGTGTAGCACCTTAGGTTAAAACCTATAGCAGTAGAGGTCTTAGTCCTAAAGTCCTTTAGTAGGGACTCCTTAAGGCTAGGTAAGGCATACTAGTTAACCTTCTTCCTCCTAGACTTATAAGGGTATCCTTAGAAGCTTTAGTAACGTTTTGCTAGGGTCCTAAGACTAAAAGAGGCTTCTAACCTACTATTAGAATAGTACTCTATAGGTTAAGAGGGTATTATTATTAATATAGTATCTAATATATAGGCTTATAAACATTTCTTTATTATAAAGCTAGTAGCTTTTATATAGGAAGTAGTTAAGAATAGTTATAAGGCCTATATTCTCTATATTAGGGGGAGCTCCCTTAATAAGCTATTACTAAAGCTTAAAGGGATAGTCCTTCTACCTAAGTTACTTAATATAGTAGATATTTTTAATAAAGGTGTAGTAAAGACCTTAAATAAGCTTAAAGGTATAAAACATTCTATTAACTTTATACTAGGTATAAAACCTCCTTTTAGAGTATTATACCCCCTAAACGCCTATTAACTAAAGGAGCTTTATACCTATATTAAGGAGATAAAGGCCTAGGGATATATAAAGCTTTTTATTAGTAAGGTAGATATATTAGTCCTATTTATCCTAAAGAAGGATAAGTCCCTTAGGTTATATATAGACTATTATAACCTTAATAAGGTAACTATTAAGAACTAATACCCTCTCTTACTAATTAGTAAGCTATTAAATAGGCTAAGTAAAGCCTAATTTATCTCTAAGATTAATCTTAAGGAGGTATATTACTATATCTATATTAAGAAGGAGGACTAATAAGAGATAGCCTTTAGGATGCACTATAGGTATTTTAAATATATAGTAATGCTATTTAGACTTATAAACGCTCCTACTACTTTTTAGGTGTATATTTATTAAGTGCTTACTAACCTCCTAAACTCTTATTATATTACATACTTAGATAATATTATAATTTACTTATAGATATATAAACAGTATATAGAAGACCTTTACTATATACTTAAATAACTATAATAATTTAGCTTATATATAAAACTATTAAAGTGTAAGTTCTACTAGGAGGAAATTAAGTTCTTAAGGTATATTATTACTAAGGATAGAATTTAAATAAAGTAATCTTATATATAAGTAATTACTAAATAGAAGGCACCTATATCTATTAGGGACCTCTAAGTATTCCTAAGGTTTTATAACTTTTATTAGAAATTTATTACTAAATACTCTATAATTATTTTGCTAATAATAGAGTTACTTAAGAGTATAGATAAGAAGTTAGCTTTCTACTAGCCTAATATAGTAGAAAAGGCTTTTAACTAGCTTAAGTAAGCTTTCTACTTAGTAATAGTACTTATATATTAGAACCCTAATAGATAAATAAAGATTAAAGTAGATATATCTATAAAGGCAGTTAGCACTATCCTATTATAACTAGTAGAGGGGCTTTAGTATCTAGTTACTTACTAGTTATATAAGCTCTCTAAAATAGAGTAGAGATAGCATATAGGTTAATAGAAGCTCCTTACTATTATAGATAGCCTAGAACATTAGGCTTACTACTTATAGGGTCTATTAGATAAGTTTCTTATCCTAACAGATTACTAAGCCTTCAAGGGTGTTATTAAAGTATTAGTAAGAGATCTCTAAGGGAGACTAGTATAATAGGTATATAAGTTATTAGCTTTTAACTTTAACCTAAAGTATAAGCCTAAAAAGATAAACCTAGCAGATAGGCTGTCTAGGAGGCTAGACTATATAGAAGGGAATATACTATATATAGATATTCTCCTAATACTAGCCTAAAAGCTTAACTTAGTTAGAGAGCTACTAGAGGATATTTAATAATAGATCTCTTAAGTTAAAAGTAATAATAAAGTAGTTTAAGTATATATATATATAGTATAAGTATTCTTTATAAAGCCTAATAATAATAAGGATATTAGACTAGAAAAGAGAGGTTTCTCTCCTCTCTATTAGTAGTATACTATAAGGCATACTAATTAAACTACTACTATTATAGCTATTATAACCTAAGGCTAGAGAGTAAAGAAGTCTATAATAAATACTTCCTAATAGCAGTCTAAGGACGCTAAGGAGTTAGGTAAAGCTAAAGTTATTTTTTAAAAGCAGTATATCTTACACCTAGTTATAAAGAGACTTCTATAAGGTAAAATAATATTATATAACAATCTTACTACTAGTTTAGAAGATATAGTTAGAGAACTATAAGCTAAAGATAAGTTTTACTAGATGTAATTAGTAAGGGTTTAGAGTGCTACTAAAAGTAGGAAAAACTACACCCTTAATAAGGTAGGAACCTTATTCTTTAAAAGAAGACTAGTTATTCCTAAAGTACTAACGTTAAAAATAAAGATCCTCTAGTAACACTATAATAACCTAAGGTTAGAATATATAGGTATAGTAAAACCCTTAGATTTAATTATAAGGAAGTTCTACTAGGAAAACATTAGATAGACTATCTAAGAGTATATATAGAGCTACTAAGTATGCTAAGGGGTATAGGTACTAAGGTATAAGCTATATAAATAACTTTAGCCCTTACTAATACTATTACACCTATTTTAAGAGATATCTATAGACTTTATTATAAGACTTCTACTAAGCCTTTATAGAGATAATATAGAGTATAACTGCATCCTTATTATTATTTATAAGATAATAAAGTATAGTATATTTATTCCTATAGTAAAAACGCTTAATAAAGCATAATTAGTATATATTATCTATAATTGTATTAAGTGTTAGTTTAGGATACCTAAAGGTATTATTAGTAATAAAGATAAGCTTCTTATAAGTAAGTTCTAAAAGGAATTTACCTATAAGAGAGTAATTAAATACTAATTATCTACAGTATATTACTACTAGACTAATAGCCTAATAGAAAGAGTGTACTAAACGTTAGAAAAGTATCTCTAAATATATACTAACAGCTTATTAGAGAGATAGGTAGTCTAGCTTAGTAAAGTAGAGTTTATATATAATAATAGCTAGTATACTACTATTAGAGTCTTACTAATAATAGCCTTATATAGGTACTACCTAAGGACTATAAAGTATATCCTATCTAATAACTATATTACTATTACTAATATATATAAAAGAATATTATATACTAAAGCTATAAGGGATAAGGTAGTTAAGTAGTAATAAATAGCTATAAAGAGCTAGTCTAAATACTATAACTAGAACTATATGCTAAAGGAATACTATTAAAGAGAGATTATTAGTCTCTTAATAAAGAACTTCTAGTTTAAGAACTATAAGCTAGCACTTAGGTATATCTATATTACTATAGCTAAGAGAATTTAGATATAAGCATACTAAGTTTACCTCCTAAAGTAGTACTAGTAAATACATAATATATTCTTAGTAAGCCTTATTCAACCTTAGATATCTTACTAAAAAGATAGAGACTACTTATTAAAGCTCTTAGAGTTAGAGGATAAGCCTAAGGAATAGGAGGTAGAAGAAATTATAGCCTACTGTAAGGGGTAGGGCTGTTGTTAGTTAATAATAGGGGTGCCTTAATTAAATGTATCTACACTAAAGAGGGGAGATAGAAGAATCTACACTCTAGCTGCTCTCTAGGGGACAGCTAGCAGCCTACTAGGTAGGCTGTAGTTAGCAAAAGGTTATTCTATATATAGGCTCTGCTTATACTTATTATCTATAGTAAAGCCTATAATAGTATCCCCCCCCTTAGGCCTTAGTGCCCCCCTAGTGGCCTGCCTGTAGTCCTCCTAAGCCTATATATCTTTAACCTAATCTAAAGGTTTCTAAGTAGGCTTACTATACCTAACCTATTTAACTAACGCTTATAGCACCTTATTTCTACTATACTCTCTTATAGCTAAGATCTTTTTAATAGCCTACTTAGGTTTACTCTTAATGTAGGTAATAAGTAGTAGGTAGAAGTTATCTACCTATTATCTAAAGAGGGGGTTACTAGGTAATCTCTAGAGGAGATCTATATTAAACACCTTATATACCCCTCTTAGTATATCTAGCTCTACTATATTAGAGGAGATAATCCTTATAACCTTATACTTATAGTGTAGCTAATTAAGTTTCCTTAAGGGTCTAGGTGTAGTTATATTAGCTAGAGATAGCTAGACTATATCTCCTACTTAGTACCTCTCTATAAGGCTGTAGTAGCAGTTTACTAACTCCTTTTAGTTATACTTAGCTGCTATTATTACAGCCTATACTATATAGAGGGTGTCCTTCTAGTGCTACACTAGCTTAGTAGTAGCTACCTCTTAGCTGTCTTCTAGCTATATATCTACTGTAGGAAATAAGTCTATATTAAACCTATAATTAAGGAAGAAGAGGCTAAATCCTATAGTAGTAGTAGTTTAGTTATTAAGCACTAGCTAGGTAGCTAGTAAGTACTTATCTTAGTTATCTTAAGTAAAGTATATAACTATCTAGAGGATAGCTTAGATCTCCTAATTAAACTGCTTAGTGCTACTATCTATTTAGGGATAAAAGGAGGTACTAAGTAGCTACTAGGCACTAGTAAGCTTATAGAAGCACCTCTAGAAGCAGCTAGTCTAGTTACTCCCCCTATTACTAACTATAGTCTTTAGTATCCTATAAGTAGTATAGAAGATCTTTATAAAGCACTCTATATAGGCCTCTACTTCTATTATCTCTATATCTTCTAGTATAACGCCTGTACCTAGCTAGTCTATAATAACCTATAAGTAATAGATGCCTTTTATCTTTATTAGTAGGAGGTAGGTAATAAAGTCTATAGAAATCTCTAACTACTTTTAGCTAGGTATTAGTAGGGGCTGCAGTAAGCCCTTCTTAGCCTACTGCTAGATATAGCTGTAACTATAGACGTTATAGTTACTAATAAACCTTCTAACTAGTTTCCCTAGGTGTAGCTAGTACTACTTTTATGTAATTAGTTCTAGCGTCCTATTACGCCCTAGGTAGGTAGCAGTTAGCATATTATATAATTTCTATATAATTACTATTTACAGCTAGTTAAGGGGATTATCTAAATTATAGCTTCTTAGGACCTATATCTTATCCCTAAAAAGGAGCTAATAGTATTAGTTAATATAGCACTCTATAATCTACGTTTTTAGCTAAAGCTCTAGCAGAAAGCTATAGGCCTACTAGTGTATAGCAGTATATACTTTCTAGTAGTCCTTATTACTAGCTACTATGTTACTTTATAACTATTACAGCTTATTATTACTTAGGAAGACTACTATATTAGGGACCTTAGGTGTAGTACGTTAGGTAGGGACTAACTAGGCCTTATTAGGGATAACTTAGATAACCTAGCCCTACTCTCTCTTATTATCCTATTCCTTTAGTGTATCTTATTCTCTATAAGATAGGGCGTCTAGTACTACTACTAATCTTCTAGGCCTATACTTAAGGTAGAAGTTATATTAGGTAAGCTTCTCTACCTACTAGCTCTGCTGTTTAGTAAGCTATTACTTCTCTATAAAGTATTATAGGCTTTAGTAATTAGTTAACACTTAGAACCTAGTAGTACTTTAGAGCTCTACTTTTTACGCCTAGAGGTATATTAGCACTACTAATAACTCCTTATTATATATAGGATAGTTATATTATATAAGTGTAAGCTTTTATAAGTAGTAAGCTACTATGTAGGTATTTCTATTCTTATCTTCTTAAGATATTACCCCCCCTAGGGTATAGCTAGAGTAGTTAGTTTCTATAGTAGTAGGGGTATTTAGGTTAAACTAGTAGAGCACTAGTTACTTTATAAAGAGCTCTTTTAGGCGTTAGAAGGCTGTATCCTCTACTAGTAACTACTAGAAGGTTACCCCCTTCTTTATAAAGGCTATTAAGGGCTTTATAAGTGCTATATAGTCTAGTAGGAAAAAAGAATAGTAATTTATAAATCCTAGGAAACTTTACATCCCCTTTACGCTAGTAGGTGCTAGCTACTTAATAATAGCTTTAACTTTATTTAGGTTATAAGATAGGCCTTACCCTATATTAATAATAAAGCCTATATATTCTATAGTAGTAACTATAAACTTATACTTATTAGGGTCTAAGTTAAGACTAGCTGCTTCTAGGGTGTGTAGTACTTAGCGTACCTTATCTATATAGTCCTTCTTAAAGCTGCTTATAAAGATAAGTATATTATTAAGGTATACTATAATAAAGTTATTAAGGTATTTCTAGAGGATAGTGTTAATATACTGCTAGAAGGTTACTAACGCCTTAGTAAGGCTAAAGAGGGTTACTAGCTACTTAAATAGGCTATATCTTATATAGAAGGCTATCTTTTCTTTATACTCTTTTATAACCTAAATCTTATAGAATATAGTAATAATATCTAGCTTAGTGTACTACTTAGTAGTAGCTACCCTCTAGAGGGTCTCTAATATTAGGGGTAGTATATAGCAGTCTTTCTTTATAATAAGGTTAAGTGCGTAGTAATTAACGTAGAAGTAAAGTCCTCCCCTTAGTTTCTTTATAAAAAGTATTAGCGCCTTAGTAGTAAAGCTACTAGCATATATAAAGCCTTTATCTAGGAGGTCCTCTAGGGTCTTCTTTAGGATAAGAAGCTTTTTATAGGATATATTATATAGAGGTCCCTAAGGAAGCGTTAGCTCCTTACTATCTAGCCCCTTTTCTAGGTTAATCTTATAGGTAACACCTAGTTAAAAGGGTAGTAAGGGATTTACCTTTACTAGATTAAATAATAGGTAGAATTCTTCTAAAAGGTCTGCTAGTATTCTTTTATTAAGGTCTATAAGTGTGATAGGCTAGTATTACCTTATAACAGGCGTATAGTAACTTAATATAATTTATCTAAGCTAAGGAGAGAAAGTAGAAAGTGTAAATAACGTATAGTTTGTATAGGTATTTATCTTATGCGCGTTATGTATGTATGCCCCTCTAGCTAGTTATAAGTAATAGTAGGTTGTAGCAGGCACTAGCCTAGCTACACTTATTGTGGCGTAGCCTGTAATATATGCTCCCCTCCTGCGCCATAGGGCTCTACTAGCCTTTAATAGTTACATACTGTAATTTAAGAAACAGCCTACTAAATATTCTTATAGGCTAGTAGGCTTATTATTTTTCTTCCTTTTTCCTTACTAGCTCTTTTGTTAATATTATAAGTATTTATCCTGTGTGTAGCTGCGCTTTCTTTTTGTTTTTGTTAGTCTTTTACTAATTGCTAGTTGTCTATTGTAGGAATTAGATAATTCATAATGGCTGTAAGTGAATTAATCCCTGCGTAGGCCTGCGCGTGCGTGTGCAAACTGCTAATTAGTTGCTAACTTATGAGACAGCCCCCTGCGATCCCTAGCTGCTCCCTGTCCCCTAAGGATGATGAGGCCCTTGACCCTGTTACTCCCCTAGGCCCTAAGCCTTAGTTGCTTGCCCCTGCTGTAAGTTGCCTCTTTAGTAAGCGTATTGCGTAATTTGACTGACCTAGCTAGGATGATAATAACAATAATAAGGCTAATAAGGCTAACTGCAGCTCTCCTGTTGCAAAGAGACGTTGCACTAACGCCCCTGCTCCTGCTACTGCCCCTGCTGCTGCCCCTGCCTGCGCGCTGACTGTCCTTTGCGCGCACCCTTGCTTCCTGTGCGCTTGCTGCCTCGCGCGCGACCCCACTGCTATGTAATACGTGGAGAACATTAGCGCCTATAGGCACTGTTGTCTTCCCTGCGCGCAGTCTAACTGTGGCTGCTAACCTATATGTCTTTTGCTGCTTGTGTAAATCTTACGCCTTACTAATGTGATCTAGATCCCTAAGGCCTCCCTAGGCCTCTATAAGGTGATGTCTCTTGCTGCCTGCGCTGCTGCCCTAACTGCCCCTAGCTCTATAGAGTGCACCTCCTTCTAGCTGGCTGTTAAGGCCTAGGAGGTTGTAACTAACTTAGAGTAGGAGGCGTAGAAGAGCGCTAAGAAGACGTGTAGAAAGCGCGCCTGTAGTGCGTCTAATAATACGCCCCCTATGTCTGCTGCGCCTGCTCCCCCCTTCTTAGCCTTTGCTGCTGCTGCAGCTGCTGCCTAGGCTGCTGCTACTGCTGCTAATAATGCATGCAGTAAGGTTGCTCCCTGCCTAGGTGGTCTTACAGCTGCCTAGGGTAAGCGCCTTATTATTATAGTTAAGAAGATCTTAGTCTCTCTTAAGAGAGTAAGTACTAGTTTTATGCTTTCTCCTATATAACTCTTATACTAACTTTATGTTTCTAGTTTGTTAACTTTATTACTACTAACTTTAGTTGTAGCCCCTCCCTTAAGCTAGGAGACTTCTAGTAGGGGAGTCTCCTGTATGCTTTAAGTGTGCTTATTCTACGTAGCCCTGCTGCTTGCCTTATAGGGCCTAGTTATTCTTTGCGGGCTGCAGCCTTTTAATAGAGATTTATTACTTGTCTGCTTGTTACATGTTTTTATCTTCCTTTATGTGTGTGTGTTACCCCTATTATAGACGTTAATAGGTTTATACTTCTCTTTAAAGGAGTCTAGGGCTATAGTGTCTTTAATTAATTTAATAGGTTCCTATGTGGCTTTAGTAAAGCCCTCCTAGCGTACTAGCGCCTAGTGCGTTTTTGCCTTTCCTCTGCTGCGCTATTACATACTAATTATTTTAGTAATATGCTATTCCTCCTTACTATCTTCTATTAAAGAGGGAGGTTATATGTTATAGGCTTTCTAGCCTAGTAAAGGGTTGCTCCTAGTGTAGCGTAATAGGTCTATATAAAATTAGTTATAGATATTACTAGGTATGTTAAGTTTAACTATAAGGGGGCTAATTACTTTAGTGACTTAGTAATAGTAGTGTAGCTAATTAAGCTTGCGATTTAGTTATAGAGAGTAGTAGTTATGTATTAATAACTATATATTATTGCCTACTTTAAACCTTTTAGCTGTGCTTTGCTGCTTGTTAGCTAATTCTTTAGTTTGTTACTAGGCTGTAGCTGTTACTGCTTATACTATTAAAGTTACTTTAGTTATCTGTTATATAAGTCTTTTAGTAACCTTTTTGCGTATGTCTATTGTCTTTAGCGTGCTCTCTTTAACTGTAATAGGGTCTATATAGTAACTGTGTTCTATAAAGAAGGGGCTTAACCTAGTTGCTAACGTAGTGTAGTTATTAATTGCTAGTTACGTGACTAGTGTCTAATGCGCCTAATCCTCTTAAAGGTAACTTATATAGGTGTGTAATGTTACTTAAATCTCTTAGTTAAAGCGCTTAGTAGCCCTATTACTCTATAGGTAGTATAATATGCTTAGTCTTTACTTAATACTAGTAAGTGTGTAAAACTTACGCTAGAACTTACTTATTTAGTTGCTCCCTCTATTACTAATAATGCTCTTTAGTATGCTGTAGAAGTAATAATAGAAACTTAGGAATCTTTTAGCGTATACCTCTATATCTATTATTGCTATTAGCTTAAGTGTTACTAACTTTCCTAGGTGGTCTATAATAACCTATATGTTAGTAGCGTAGTCTAGGCTGGATAGTAGAAGGTCTGTAATAAAATCTATTAAGAGGTTGCTTTTTAAGCGCTTAGGTATGCTTAGTAGTTATAAAAGGCCCTTCTTTATGTTACGTTAGATCTTACTGCTCCTATATATGTTATAGTTACAGATAAAATGCTATACTGTCTGTAACTAACCTAGTTAGTAAAACCTCTACAAAAGTATCTCTAAGGTGCTATTTCTACCTAGGTGCCTAGTTGTAGTTAAATTATAGCTCTGTTATACTAACTAGGTGTGTAGGCTATTAGAGGGGGAATTAAAGTTATTATTGCTTAGTATCTATATTCTCCCCCTTTAGGTGAGTTGCTTTATGTTATTAAGGTAGTAGTCTGTAATCTAAATATGTAACTAGAGGTCTAGTAGGAGTAAGTAGTCCTCTTGCTAGACGGCTGTATACACTACTTAGAAGATAGTATTACTATCCTATATTATAACCTATAAAGCTTATAATTCTTTGTCCTTAAATACCTCTGTATGTAGCGCTAGAGGTGCCTCTGTTGCGTAGTAGGCTATTACTAGCTGCGCTTTGTCTAGGATTATTTAGATAATACGTCTCTGCTAGCGGTTGTTGTCCTACGTAAGGGGGGCGTCCTGCTTACGCTAAGAGAGCTTGTTAGGAACGCTTACGTCCTTACTAGGCTAGTATATAATATAGAAGTTATATTTAGTAAGCGTCTTAGCCTAACAGCTCTAGCGCTCTATTAACTTCTGCTTTTTTATAAAGTACTTAAGGGACTTATAGTTAACTATTACTTTAAAGGGCTCCTTTAAGCTATGCAGCTCTACTCTCTATACTTAGAGGTAATCTAGTACAGCTAATAGCTCCTTATTATAGATAGGGTAGTTATACTGCGCTAGCGTAAGCTTTTATAAGTGAAAAGTAATAGGTTAGCGCTTACCTTTATTGTTTACTTGTATTAAGGCGCCCCCTAGCGTAAACCTAGAGTAGTTAGTCTTTATAAATGTTAGGGCGTTTAGGTTAAAGTTTTATAGTAATAGAGCTGTTATAAAGTAGTTCTTTAGCTCCTTAAATACTGTGGCGCACTCTGCAAACTATACAAATAATACGCCCTTCTTAGTAAGGTAAGTTATTAGCTTAACTACCTTAGCGTAGTTAGGTATAAACATCTAGTAATAGTTAGTAAAACTTAGGAAGCTTCTTACGCCTTTAACAGACTAAGGCGCTAACTACTTATAAATAGCGTGCACCTTTTCTAGGTCTGCTAAGACGCCCTTCCTAGCTTCTAGGATAAAGCTAACGTACTTTACCTTCTTTACGCTAAAGTTACTCTTCCTTATGTCTAGGCTAAGCCCTACTGTGTAGAGCTTCTTAAGGACCTAGTAGACCTTCTGTTTGTAGTCCTTTTTTGTCCTATTAGAATAAATAAGGATATTATTAAGGTATGTAGTAATAAAGTCGTTAAGAAACTCCTAGAGTAAGCTGTTTATAAAGCGCTACTAGTTTGTAGGTGTATTTATTAGCCTAAAGGGGCAGACTAACTACTTAAAAAGCCTATATTATATATAAAAGGCGGTCTTATACTTATTACTATCTGTAATTTGTATCTTATAGAAGGCTGCTATTATATCTACTTTAGTGTACTACTTAGCTAATCCTACGTAATAGAGAGTCTTAGAGATAAGTAGTAGGGGATAATAGTCCTTCTTTGTAATTGCATTTAGCGCTTAGTAATTATAGTAAAAGCGTAACCTACTGCCTAGTTTGTATATAAAAAGCACTAGCGCCCCTGCTGTAGAGCTGCTTACTTAGATAAAGCCCTTATTAAGGAGGTCCTTTAGGGTCTTCTTTAGGACTAATAATTCCTCTCTTAACATACTGTAAAGGGGGCCCTACAGTAGGGTTGCTTCTAGTTCTAAGTCTATACAGTAGTTACAGCTAGGTTAGCGTAGGGGCACTTTTATTAAGGTGTTAGGGTTAAATAAGTTGCTATATTTATTATATACTTATTGCAGTAGTGCTGTAACTTTAGCAGCTTGTTTTGCCCTTTTGTCTAACTTTAGCTGTAAGGCTTTCTCTACGTTAGTAAGGCTGACTGCTATAATCTAAAAGAACGTCTGTAAGTCCTTACTTATCTTTCTTATAGATAGGTTGCAGTAGGTAGCGTAGTCCTTATGTGTAGCCCTATAACAGATAGCTATAAAGGTAGGCGCTCTAATCACTTATGTAGCTCTAATTTTATATACTATTATAGACTTTTATTAGCTAACTAGGTGTAGCGTAAGGTCTGCTTACCTGTAGTATATAGTGCGCTTTATAGCGTTATAAACAGCGTAGTTATATTCTATCTAAGGTTTCCCTAGGAATATATTAACATTAAGGCTGTGCATAACGTATACGTACGTGCGCTAGTAATATCTGTAGAGTTTAAGGTTAAATATAACTACTCCCTCTGCTATTATACTAGCTAATTTATTAGCAAACCTTTTTAGGGGGATTTTCTGTTAAGAGATGTATAGAAAGCGCTAAGCATGCGTAAAGTTATAGTTCACTATTACGTAAGTGTTATAACTAGTATTAGTAAGGGCTTAGGTAGGGGATTCTTTATTAACGTAGGTATCTAATAGTGCAGCTAGTCTAATTATTCTCCTTTTGCGTTAAAACTCCTCCTATCCTGCGCGCTCCTTGCTTGTTAGCTCTAGAGCCTAATTTTACTTTAGAGCTACTCTTTTTCTAACTTCTCTCTACTTTTAGCTATGCTGTAAGCGTTGTTACTTTCTTTAAGCTCCTTAACCTTAGCGGTTGCTTTAGTTGCGTAGGTAGGCCTGCTCTTCTTCTTCTTAACGTTAGGGTAATTATAAGCTAGGTGTCTAATCTTCTAGTAGGTGTAGCACTAGTGTGTTTTAATGCGTGCTTTCTGCGCCTTAGGGCGTTCTTTTTTTTTAGCTTTGCTAGCTGCGTGCACTGTTGTTCTTCCTGTTATTTGCATATCTCTATTAGCGTCCTTTAGCGCTTAGGGTGGTAGGTACTAGTAAGCAGGCTGTGTGCTGCTAGCTAGGTTCTTAACCTTTTAGGCTACTTTACTTACTTATTATATATAGGTGTAGAAGGTAGGGGAAAGTAAGATGCTTACTAGCGCGCTTTAGATGTAGAGGGGAAGAGCGTTTAAGAGGAGTGTAATTTACGCTTTACTTAGCTATAGGTAGCCTCCTGCTTTAGCTAATACCTATTTAAACTTTAGGAGAAAGGTAGTAAAGGATTTATACTCCTTTATCTTAATGCTTATTAAGGAGGTAGATATGTAGGTCTTTACGTTTAGGTTGCTATATGTGTGCTCTAGGTACTTTAGGAACTCTTTAGGGTTATAATTTACTTAGGCTCCCTCTATTTTATAGTAGGTTAATACTATTCTCTAAGGCGCTATATCTAAGTAGGAGTTAATAAAGTACTAGGCCTCTTAATTTGTTGTAAAGAATGCTTTGTTAATATGTAACTTGTTATGTATCTAGCGTAACTATATAGGGAAGTCCTAGCGCTAGCTAGAGAACTTTAGGGGGTTTAGTATTAGTTTCTAAATAATTTAGGGGTAGTTCTTAGCTAGTGTAGGTGTAGCTACTGTAGTAGTTACTGTAGGCGTAGTGTCTGCTACTTCTAGGGACTCTTTGTTATGTAATTTAATTGTAGGGCTTACGCCTTAGGGGTTAGCGCTTCTTGCTTTAAGCTCTCTTATTTCTTATATTATCTTTACTATTACTTACTTTAAGGCTGTAACTTTAGCTTTTGCCTCTGCTAATAGAGAACCCTTATAGCTTATTGTTATTTTGTTGTCTTGTTGCATACCTATTGCGTAGTATAATTAGTAGGGTATTTATTGTTGTTTTAAGAGCTTAGATATATAATAGGCTGGTATTACCTTACGATAGGCGTATAGTAACTTAATATAATTTATCTAAGCTAAGGAGAGAAAGTAGAAAGTGTAAATAACGTATAGTTTGCGTAGGTATTTATCTTATGCGTGTTATGTATGTGCGCCCCTCTAGCTGGTTATAAGCGATAGTAGGTTATAGTAGGCACTAGCCTAGCTACACTTATTGTGGTGTAGCCTGTAATAATAAGCTTCTTAAGCCTTAATACTATCTTAATATCTTTTAAGCTAATAGATATTACTTATACTACTACTCCCTTAAAGGGTAGCTTCTCTTAGGTAACTTACTAGTATACTACTATAAATAATAAGGCTAATAGGAACTAAGTAGAGTAAATCTCTTATACTTACGTTAGCTCCTTTTAGGTAGTAAGGTAGGCTCTTACCTATCCTACACTATAGTAGACTAGTTACTTCCTTATGTTATATACTATATAGTTAGCCTCTATCTATAGTTTCCTAAGGAATATATCCTTATTTAGACTGTTAATAATATATATATAGATAGTCTATATGTAACTACTAACCTCTAGCTAGAGAGTAGCTACCCCTCTAGTGTAGACTATTACACTCCTATTAGTAAAGGTACTAAGTGTATATCTAGTGTAGTCTATAAGCAGTAAGTAGAGGGAATAAGTAAAGGTGTAATTTACTATAATGTAGGTATTACACCTAATATCTAATAAGGCTTCTATAATATATCCTGTATTAACTTATACTATAATTAAAGCTAATAAGCTCTCTATATAGCTTTTCTCTTTAAACACCTTCTACCTCTTTTATTCCTCCCTAGTAGGCTTAGGTACCTAACTTTACACCTAAGCTACTTTTTTTCTAAGTCTATATTTTTAGTTAATTAGTTAACCTTTTTATTAGAGTAGTTAGGTACTAGCTATTAAGGCAGTATTATAGTCTTTATAGCCTTAGATACTTAGAGGGTTTTAGCCTTAGTATGCTTTAGGTAATCCTACTTTAGGTAGCCCCTTTTATAGTAATAGTAGTAATATTATATTTCCTTCTTACTAGAGGAGTTATAGTCCTTTAGGGTCTTAACCTTATAGGCCTTAATAGCGCCTATTATCTAGACGTCTTTATTATAGTTAACCTAAGTAGTTACTAGGTGCTTTAGCCTATAGAAGTTTATATAGTCTAGCTTCTCTAATATAGTTTAAACTCTTATAAGCTAACTGCTATAGTCTACTAGTAGGTTAACTACTACTAAGCTTCTCTACAGACTAAGCTTTAGAGCTTCTTTAAGGAGGGTAATCTTTATATTATCTACCTAGCTGCCTCTATTAGCTTTAGCTAGGACTCTTTCTTACTCTAGTAGGAAGTTAAAAAAGAACTAATTTTCTCTCTAGTAGAGGGTGTATAGTAATATAGCAGTATAAGACTAAGTGTTTAGGTCTTTATACATTTAGTTAAGGTATACTATAAAGTCTTTAAGGTTATATATACTACTATTACCTCCTAAGGTATAGAAGGTAGTAACTACTTATTAGGGACTAGTTTTTAGGTAGAAGTTAATTAGGTATTAGACTTCTCCTTTAGATTAATAGAACTACTAGTCTATAGTAATTTTATCTTTTATCTACTAGGCCTAGCTAGTATATTTACTCCTCTTACCTAAGAACTTTAATAGGTTAAGTAGAGGTTTATATTAGATAGTCTTATAGGGGACTACTAGAGGCCTACTAGTAGTATAGCTTAAGGTTATATTCTTAGTTATAGGTGTAGTCTTAATCTATCTTAACAGTTTGTTAGTAAGCTTAATAATCCTCTACTAGAGGGGACCTACTGTAGTATTTACTGCTGCAGTAATCTAGGCCTCTAGGACCTCTTAGTTAGTTAGGGTGTCTATAGTATAGGTATGTAGTAGATTAGTAAGGCACTAGAGGGACGCTAGGGTTTAGTAAAGTGTAGATATATAAGGGGTAGGGCTATTATTAGTTAATAATAGGGGTACCTTAATTAAATATATCTACACTAAAGAGGCGAGATAGAAGAATCTACACTCTAGCTGCTCTCTAGGGGACAGCTAGCAGCCTACTAGGTAGGCTGTAGTTAGCAAAAGGTTGTTCTATACGTAGGCTCCGCTTATACTTATTATTTATAGTAAAGCCTGTAACACCTACTAGAGGTAGAGGGAGAATAAGAAGTTCCTAGTTAAATAGGCAGAATAGCTAGTAGAATATAACACCTAGGAACTACTATAATATCTAGAGAATACCTAGGAAAAGGTATAAAGCTATAAGAAGCTTATATAAAAGACTTATAAGAAATAAGATAACTAATAATAGCTGTTTTAGAGAGTTATTACTATATAGTAGGTAATAAAAGTAAAGTTCTATAGAAATAAAATTAGTAAACTATAAGTAGCCTTATAATACTAATAAGTAAGTTAGTTTAGTAAGCTGTTACTACCTACCTACTATAAAATAATTAACTAAGGTAAAATAAAATAAAATAAGTAGAATAAGAGGTTCTTAGTAAACAGTCTATAATGTTCTGCTAGTAAGCTTATCCTCCTTTTTATCTATAGCTAGCTCCCTAAGCTAGGTCTATTTATAGCTAGAGGCTACTACCTCTACTACAGCAGCCTTCTCTATATTATTAAAGCGCTTTACTATTATATATATAGCATATAAGACTAGTTAAGTAAATATACTAGTTAGGATTCTTACCTATTTTATTTAAGAACGCTAATTAAACTAGTGTAGAACTAATTAGATCCTATAGTTAAGATTAGTTACATAATACAAAATAAAAAAATAATAGCAGTTAGCCTAATATAAGCACTATACCCTATTCTTATGCTGTTAACTTAGTAAGGTAGCTTATTTAAGAACATATAGTACTATAGGGGTTAGTATAGTTTAATACTAGATTAACTTACTAGAGATAGCTTTACTCTTAAGGTTTATACTACTAAGGTTAAGAACTCTTAACTATAGAGGTATTTAACCTTAAGAGGTAGGCTTATTAGGTATATATAGTTAGCTAGGATAGAATCTAGGATTCTCCTATTAACTATACCTATAACCTGCTAAACCTACAGTTTAGATAAATTATCCTAAAACCTACTAAAGTAACTAAATTAAATCCTCCTTTCTAATCTTATTAAGTCTAATCTTATTAACTTCTTATCCTTAGTTATACCTATACTTAACCTAGATAACCCCTTTAAACTAAGTACCTCTCTTAATTATAACCCCTTAGAGGTTATAAAACAGTTTATAACAGCTTAAATAAGCTTTATTATTAAGTAGTATAAAAGGAACTCTCTATATAATATTATTACTATTAATAGTAGAATAGATAACTATATAGTAATTAATATTACTAGCGTTAGATTAGTAATCTTACTTCTTAATAGCCTAGCAGCTAATATAGGCCTAATTATTAAGGTAAAGTAGGCTTTATAGTAGCTGCTCTGCTTTTTTGTTAGTAGGATAGCCTAAAAGTAGGATATTATATCTAAAATTATAATAATAAAGGAGCACTTAGGCTAGCTGCAGGCAGTAATCTGCGCTATCTAGTAGGTGTAGTATAATTAAGGGATAGAAGTAGAGATTTTACTAGAATCTCTAAGGATACTATTAGTTAGAAACTTAATATAATAGTTATACTTAATATATATTACTAGACCTCTAAAAAATAAAACATGTTTACATAATGTATAGCCTAGAAGGGCCTTACCTATTTTATATAGGGTAGTATACTACACTAAAACATTAGTAATAGCTTACTAAGTATTAAAAACCTAGCCCTACTCCTCCTTACTAAAGGCCTTAAAGAAAGCCTTTATAAGGGGATAAGCAGCCTAAAACTCCTTATAATCTAGCTTAGAAGGAATAGCGCTGCTTTAGTAAGAGTTCTTTAAGCATATTAGAGAAGAGGACTCTAATAGATTAAGGCTAAGTTAGTTAGCTTTATTATTATTATTAGCACTATTTTAGTAGGGGCTCTATAATAACTAATAGGAAGGGGACTTAGTTAGTTTAGTATTACTATAACTAGATTAGCCCTAAAGGCCTAACTGCTTATTAATAGGGAGGTAAGACATATTAGACTTATTATTATTATTCTTATTACTACTATTTCTACTATTACCTCTAACGTTATTATTATTATTATTATTATTACCCTTACTTAATAAAGGATTATTAAGAGGAGGAAGGTAAATAGATATATTAGAGTCTAAATTAGCTACTAACTAATTAGTAGGAATAGTATTAGCACCCTACTAATAAATAAATCTACTTCTATAACAGCTAGGAGCTATAAAGAGAGACTTAAAGGTAGATTAGTAATACTTCTATAAAGGTGTCTTCTTTAAGGTAGAAGCTCTAGAGGTATACTTCTAAGAAGTAACTATCTTAGCTCCTTAAGTAACTAGTGTAGACCTAGTAATAGTAACAGTATAAGTAGGGATAGAGTTACTAATATACTTAGCTAGCTCCTAGTAAAATATATCCTAGCTAGTAATTTAATTAATATAGCCTTTATTTTTACTAGTATAATAGATATTATAGTAGTTAGTAATAAGGAACTTTAGGTTTACTTAGAAAGTAATTACCTAGCTGTTATTATAAACGTATATAAGCTAAAGCTAAGAAAAATAACTAATAATATCCCTTTAGTTAGTTAAAATTCTACCTTAAAGGAGTTTATTAGTAGTAAAGACTTAGAGAGTAGTAAAAGAGAGTGCTTACTAAAATAAGAGCTAGAAGACTAAGGTACTTATAGTTAGAAGTAAGCTCCTAGAGTATTAACTACTTTTAGTTATTCTGCTAAGTACCCTTTAATAGGTTAGTAATATACTTAGCTACTTAGACCTAGGTAGCAGAAAGGTAAGTTAGTATATACTTAATATATTAGCGCTTAAGTGCTATTAGCTTACCCTCTTCCTCCTAGAAATAATATATTATAAAGGTATTTTAGACCTGCGTGACGTAGTAGTATGCGTCTGGCAGCGTCTGTGCGCTCTGCGCGCAGACAGTTAGTTTAATTCTAACTGCAGGAAGCCACTTTTGCAGAAGTCTAATTAGCTACTAGAGCCCTACAAAAGTAGAGCCCTAGGCCCTACATGCATAATAGGGCTCTAACATTAGTGCACTACACCTACGTATTATGTTTTCCCTTTGTAATAATCCTATATTATGTTAGATAAAAATAAGCTAACCTTCTAATGTTTAATAAGATAGAGTAGTTTTCCTCCTATATAAATTACAGGAGGTTTTTCTCTCTACCTGTATAGATTAATAAGTACTATGTATATAGAATAGTGTAAGGGAATACCTTACTAGTTCCTACCTAGATAGTAAATAATGTAAGACTCCTATTACTATATAAAGGTATTTTAGGTTATTTAGGTAGCACCCTAAAGTTTATAAGGGACCTAAGAAGGTAATAAGTTTTAAAAAACACTTTATAAAAGCTAGGAGATAAACTAACTATAAAATACTTCTTCTGCTTAATAAGATAAGTAATATATTAGGTAGTGTAACTACCTTAGTAGTATATAAGCTTTAGTATATCTTTATAAAGTTAACTAAAGTAGCTAATATATAGCAGACCTTTACTAATAAGCTTAATAAAGCTATTATCTGCTTTATAGTAGGCCTTAATAACGTTAGTAATATAGAGAATTACACTTATTTTAGGTAAAAACTTAAAGAATGCTTAGTAAAAGAGAGGAAGTAACTAGAACTTAGGAAAAAGAGAAAACAGAAGGGAAAGAAGCTAATTTTTACTAAGCATTAAGAGAAAAGTTAATAAAAAAAGATAAACTACTAAAATAAAAGTAAAGAAAAAAAGATTCTTTTTTTAGTATAGATAACTATAATAATAAAAAGTCTTATTAAGTAGAAAAAGTAAGGCTAGCGTATTTATACTACTAGTACCTATATAATAACTATATAGAGGGCTATTATAAACTAGAAGGGGAGGTAACTATTACTATAATAAAGATTATAATAGTATATAATATAGTAATATAAAAAACATAGTTATAAAGATAATAATATATATAACCTAATATAAGGAAGTTAAGAACAAAAGGTAGCACTATAAAAGCCTACTGTATCTATTAACAAAAAGACATTAAGCACCTAATAATACTAGTAATACTAATATTAATTAGATAGGACGTTAGAAGATAGAGAACTATAGAACTACTATAATCTAAACTAATAAGCCTTAGAGACTAAGGCTTTAGAGAGGGAGGTAATTATAAGGAGTTAGCTAAGTAACTGTTTAGAGATTCCTTAGATTAAGGGGCGTATAGGCTACACCTCCTCCTTTTTCTAATTAAAAGAAGATTCTACTATAGTTAGAATCTTTAAGCAAAAGTTAAATAATATAGTTAGACCTGCCTTTCTACTTAAACCCTACCTAGTTAAGTGTATTTAGCTATACTCTTACATAAGGTAGTATACTACACCCTATAATAGACTATTTTAGCAGTAGGTGCTACTAAAAGATCTACTAGTTTAAGCACTTTATACTTAGACTACACTATACATATCTTTAAGTATAGCGTTATAGATACTAGTGTCTTACTAACTAGACTACCCTCTTATAATTAACTAGGGTCTATTACTAAGAATTAAAAATACTTCTATATTAAGATATACCTCCTTATTAGGGCTAATTATATTTTATTATATACTAGTATAATAGTATATATTATAGTAAAAGGCTAAAGTAGCCTTTAGATTTCATTTATATTTTATAACTTACTTACGTTTCTATACTAATTTCTTTTTAGCTTTTAGCTAGATATCTAATATATAGTAGATAGCTCTTAGTTCTAGTATATTAGTATTATCTATATAGATATCTTATTCAGGTTTTACTACTATAATATTATTCTCTGTAATTATAACTAGTTTTATATTCTAGTATTAAAGCAGTATATACTAATTAGTAAAAACATATTATATTAGTATGTTTATATATAGAAAGGTTTAATAGTATTTATAGTATATATATAGTAATAGGAGTCTTATATTATTTACTATCTAAGTAGGAACTAGTAAGGAATTCCTTTACACTATTCTATATATATAGTACTTATTAATCTATCCATATAGAGAGAAAAACCTCCTATAATTTATATAGAAGGAAAACTACTCTATTATATTAAATATTAGAAAGTTAGCTTGTTTTTACCTAACCTAGTATAAGAGTATTTTTATATAAAGGAAAATATAATATATAGAAAGGTGTATACCCTTCTAGGCTATACATTATATAAACGTGTTTTATTTTCTAGGGGTCTAGTAATATATATTAAGTATAACTATTACATTAAGTTTCTAACTAACACCTTAGAGCTTTTAGTAAAATCTCTACTTCTATCTAGCCTTAATTATACTACACCTACTAAATAGCGCAGATTACTACCTGCAGCTAGCCTAAGTGCTCCTTTATTATTACAATTTCAGATATATTATTCTGCTTTTAGGCTATCCTGCTAATAAAAGAGCAAAGCTGCTACTATAAGGCCTACCTTACCTTAATAATTAGGCCTTTATTAGCTGCTAGGCTGTTAAGAAGTAAGATTACTAATCTAACATTAGTAATATTAATTACTATATAGTTATCTATTCTACTATTAATAGTAATAATATTATTTAGAGAGTTCCCTCTATACTACTTAATAATAAAGCTTATCTAAGCTATTATAATCTATTTTATAACCTCTAAGGGGTTATAATTAAGAGGGGTGCTTAGTTTAAAGGGGTTATTTAGGTTAAGTATAGGTATAACTAAGGATAAAAAGTTAATAAGATTAGACTTAATAAGATTAGAAAAGAGGATTTTTTTTTTTAAAAAAAAAAACAAAAAAAAAAATACCTGCGTGACGCAGTGGCATGCGTCTGGCAGCGTCTGTGCGCTCTGCGCGCAGACAGTTAGTTTAATTCTAACTGCAGGAAGCTACTTTTGCAGAAGTCTAATTAGCTACTAGAGCCCTACAAAAGTAGAGCCTTAGGCCCTATATGCATAATAGGGCTTTAATAACAGTGCACTACACCTACATATTATGTTTTCCTTTTATAATAATCCTATATTATGTTAGGTAAAAATAAGCTAACCTTCTAATGTTTAATAAGATAAAGTAGTTTTCCTCCTATATAAATTACAGAAGGTTTTTCTCTCTACCTGTATAGATTAATAAGTACTATATATATAGAATAGTGTAAGGGAATACCTTACTAGTTCCTACCTAGATAGTGAATAATGTAAGACTCCTATTGCTAAAAGGAGGATTTAATTTAGTTACTTTAGTAGGTTTTAGGATAATTTATTTAAACTGTAGGTTTAGTAGGTTATAGGTATAGTTAATAGGAGAATCCTAGATTCTATCCTAGCTAACTATATATACCTAATAAGCCTACCTCTTAAGGTTAAATACCTCTATAGTTAAGAGTTCTTAACCTTAGTAGTATAGACCTTAAGAGTAAAGCTATCTCTAGTAAGTTAATCTAGCATTAAGNTCTAATTAGTTCTACGCTAGTTTAATTAGCGTTCTTAAATAGAAAGGTGTATAATTATTAGAGCCCTATTATGTATATAGGGCCTAAGGCTCTACCTTTATAGGGCTCTAGTTGCTAGTTAGACTTCTGTAAAAGTAGCTTTCCTATAGTTAGAATCAAACTAACTGTCTGCTGCATAAAGTGCATATAGACGCTGCTAGACGTATACTACTGCGTTATATAGGTTTATAGTATGTATATACCTTTAGTTTTAGTAGAATTAAAAGAAGTATTTTATTATTCTTATATCCTTTTGCTTTAGTTACTTCTATAATCCTATTCCCTTTAGTGTGTATACTAGTATTCTAATTACTTTATGTTTAGAGCTAGTAAAGTAGTAGCTAGTTAAAATATATTCTACTTTATAATTTTTAATAGTAATATAAGTTATATCCTCCCTATTAGATTCCTCTATATTAGTAAAAGCGTATCTATCTACTTTTAATCTAATGTATTATTTATTAAAGTTTTTATTGTTTTTATACAGAAAAATTATCTAGTATAGTATACTACTTAAGTATCAGCTTTACTAAGTCTATTTTTAGTATAAGTAGTAATATAGGATTATTGTACGTTAGTACTATTAATTTCTATATCTTATAAGACCTTATTAGTTTCTAAACTATTTATAGATTTAGCTGCAGTAGTAAGTATTTTAATTTAATAAGTATTTTAAGCTAGAGGTATAGCTTCTATTATATCCTCTATATTAATAATATAATTAGTAGCCTCCTTATTTATAATTACTATAGTTTTAGCTATTGTTTTTTTAAAGCTAGAATTAGGTTTTACTATTATTAGCTTATTTATAGTTTCTAAGATAGTATAGTCTACTAGATATGTTTTTATAGTAAGTAGATTTATTAGTTTCTACTATATATACTACTTATTAATAGTAAGAGAAGTCTTATATTATTTACTATTTAAGTAGGAATAAGTAAGGTATTCCTTTACACTATTCTATATATTTAGTACTTATTAGTTTATACTAAGGAGAAAAACCTCTTACTACTTTTTTTTAGTAAGAGAAAAACTACCTTATTATTAAATATTAGAAGGTTAGCTTATTTTTACCTAACATAATATAGAAGTTATTATAATAGAAAACATAATATATAGGTAGGTTACCCTACGTGACGCAGTAGTATACGTCTAGCAGCGTCTGTACGCTTTACGTGCAGATAGTTAGTTTGATTATAACTGTAGGAATGCCACTTTTGCAGAAGTCTAATTAGCTACTAGAGCCCTACAAAAATAGAGCCCTAGGCCCTACATACATAATAGGGCCCTAACAACAGTATAACCTAACTACATATTATGTTTCCTTTATATTATGTTATACCCTATATTATGCTAGGTAAAAATAAGCTAACCTTCTGATATTTAATAAGTTAGAGTAGTTTTTCTCTTACTAAAGGAGAATAGTAGGAGGTTTTTCTCCCTAACTGTATAGATTAAAAAGTATAGTGTAATTAGTATTATGTATAGAAATACCTTACTTAGCCTACTTAGGTAGAAGAATATAAGTAAGACTCCTACTGCATACTTAATATATATTACTAGACCTCTAGAAAATAAAACGCGTTTATATAATTTATAGCTTTAAAAAGTGCTAAAGTAGATATATACTATATAGTTATAGAAATATAAGTAAAGGATTTTTATATAGTTATAGAGGTAGAAGTTTAACTAAGGTTTAGTTAGAATTAGATAAGATTTATCTAAATTAGAATTACTAAAATAGAATTCTTTTTTAGCTTTTATATTTATTAAAAGAATAAAGAGGTGTAAATAGTCTTTTATCTTAAGTATATATAATATTCTTTAGTATTAATAGCTATAGTGTTTTTAGTTTTAATAATAATAATCTTATTTCTACTAATATCTTTCTTCTTACTTTAGTTCTTATATACTAGTAGACTTAGTTAGTTTCTATATATTCTTTCTTTTATTCTTATATCTAAAGCTCTTTTTAGCTTTTCTTTATTTATTAGTATATATTACCCTTCTAGGCTATACATTATGTAAATATGTTTTATTTTCTAGAGGTCTAGTAATATATATTAAGTATAACTATTATACTAAGTTTTTAACTAATAGTATCCTTAGAGCTTTTAGTAAAATCTCTACTTCTATCCCTTAAATATACTACACCTACTAGATAGCGCAGATTACTGCCTGCAGCTAGCCTAAGTGCTCCTTTATTATTATAATTTTAGATATATTATCCTGCTTCTAGGCTATCTTACTAACAAAAAAGTAGAGCTACTACTATAGGGCCTACCTTACCCTAATAATTAGGCCTATGATAGCTACTAGGCTATTAACAAGTAAAATTACTAATCTAACATTAGTAATATTAATTACTATATAGTTATCTATTCTACTATTAATAGTAATAATATTATATAGAGAGTTCCCTTTATACTGCTTAATAATAGAGCTTATCTAAGAAGATTAGAAAGAAGGATTTAATTTAGTTACTTTAGTAGAGAGGTAGGTTTTAGGATAATTTATCTGAACTGCAGGTTTAGTAGGTTATAGGTATAGTTAATAGGAGAATCCTAGGAGATTCTATCCTAGCTGACTATATATACCTAATAAGGCTACCTCTTAAGGTTAAATACTGCTATAGTTAATTAGCTTTAGACCTTAGTAGTATAGACCTTAAGAGTAGAGCTATCTCTAGTAAGTTAATCTAGTATTAAGTAGACTATACTAACCCCTATAGTACAATATATTCTTAAATAAGCTACCTTACTAAGTTAACAGCATAAGAATTAGGTATAGTGCTTATATTAGGCTAACTGCTGTTGTTTTATTTTGCATTATGTAACTAATCTTAACTGCAGGATCTAATTAGTTCTACGCTAGTTTAATTAGCATTCTTAAATTAGTATCTATTATGTCTTAGCCTAGCTAACTCTAGTTATTATAATTATTATATATCTTTAAAGTATTTAAGTAAGTAAATAACTAATTTTAAAGTATTTATAAAAGCTTAAATACCTTTATTCTATAAAACTAAGTAGTATAGTAATATTTTTCTATATTTATATTATTTATAAAAAGTTAGTAATATAACTTTAGCTAAAAAGTAATACATTAGAATAATTTTAGTTTTTAGTACTAAGGTAATATACCCTTCTAGGCTATACATTATGTACACATGTTTTATTTTATAGAGATTTAGTAATATATATTAAGTATAACTATAATATTAAGTTTCTAACTAACACCTTAGAGCTTCTAGTAAAATCTCTACTTCTGTCTCTTAGTTATACTATACCTACTAGATAGTATAGATCACTACCTACAGCTAACCTAAGCGCTTTATCTTAGTAATAGTTAATCTGTCCTCCCTCTACTAGGCTATCCTACTAATAAAGAAGTAAAGCCTCTACTATAAGGCCTACCTTACTGTAATAATAAGGCCTATATTAGCTGCTAGGCTATCTAGCAGAAGGATTACTAATCTAACGCTTAAGATATTAATTACTATATAATTATCTATTCTTCTATTAATAGTTATAATATAATAAAAAGAGTTCCCTCTATACTGCTTAATAATAGAGCTTATTTAATCTATTATAAATTATTTAATAACCTCTAAGGGGTTATAATTAAGAGGTGTATTAATATTTAAAAGGTTATTATAGTTAAGTGTAGGTATAACTAAGTAGGATAAGGACTTTATAAGATTAGACTTAATAAGATTAGAAAGAAGGATTTAATTTAGTTACTTTAGTTTTAGAATAATTTATTTAAATTATAGGTTTAGTAGGTTATAGTAAAGGAGATTTATCTAGATTGTAGGTTTAGTAGGTTGCAAAAGACTTATCTAGATTGTAGGTTTAGCAGGTTATAGGTATAGTTAATAGGAGAATCCTAAGAGATTCTATCTTGGCTAATTATATAAATCTAACAAGCCTACCTCTTAAGCTTAAATACCTTTATAGTTAAGAGTTCTTACTATAGACCTTAGTAGTATAGACCTTAAGAGTAAAGCTATCTCTAGTAGACTATACTAACCCCTATAGTACTATATATTCTTAAATAAGCTACCTTACTAAGTTAATAGCATAAGAATAAGGTATAGTGCTTATATTAGGATAACTGCTAGGGGTTTTTTTTTTGCATTATATAACGAATCTTAAGTATAGGATCTAATTAGTTCTACGCTAGTTTAATTAGCGTTCTTAAATTAATGTAATATAGCTAAAGGTTTAATTCTAGATAATAAACTTATTATCCTAATAAATGTCTTATTCTTCTAATAATCCAATATCAAAATATATAGTAAGAGGATATATATAGCTAAGCTAGAATAGTAGTTAGGTAAATAGTAAAGTAGCCTATATATAAGCATTAGATAAAAATAAAGAAAAAAGGAGAAATTATTAAATCTTTATAACCTACATAACGTAGTAGCATATATCTAGCAGCGTCTATACGCTCTACATACAGATAGTTAGTTTAATTCTAACTGTAGGAAGCTACTTTTAGAGAAGTCTAATTAGCTACTAGAGCCCTACAAAAGTAGAGCTTTTTACCCTATATATATAATAGGGCACTAACAATAGTATAACCGACCTAAATTTATGTTTTCCTTTATAATAACTTCTATATTATGTTAGGGAAAAATAAGCTAACCTTCTAATGTTTAATAATAAGGTAGTTTTCCTCTTACTAAAAAAGAATAGTAAGAGGTATTTCTCTCTAGTATAGATTAATAAGTACTATACATATAGAATAATGTAAAGGAATACCTTACTTATTCCTACTTACATAGTAAATAATATAAGACTCCTCTTACTACTTAAATCTTTATTAGAACTTAAGAACTATTAACTAATATATATATATTAGTTTATAGAAATAAACCTAATAAATAGATATTAATAGATAGAGTTTTAGAAGAATAGAACTTAATAAGTTTAGATAGAATTTAATAATTTTACTTATTTATAATTATTATAGTAGCTAGTAGGGTGTTAAGGAGGTAAGTAAGGATTTATTTACTTAGAGCTAGAATAGCTATAGTAAGTATAAAAGAATACTTTCTATTATATAAATAGTAATAGATTTTATAAGGTAATAGTAGCTATTTTAAAAATATCTTTTTAAAGCATAGTATAGTTAGTAACCTAGTTATACTACTATTTAATAGAAGAGTTTAAGGCTAAGGGCTCTAACTAGGTAGGAAATTAATAATAGAGGTAACATAGGTATAGGTAACAATATAAATTTAACCTATCCTTTCCTATAGACTAGGCTAGTAGGAAAGGTTTTATCTGTAGATATAGGGAAATATAGGGCTAGGCTAAGTTGTCTTTAAGCTGTTACAGAGCGCCTATAATATCCTTATAATTATCCCCCCCTTAATAGGACTCAGTCCCTAAGTCCTGTAATATAAAACAACCTATAGTTATTCTAGCTCCTACTCTTAACCTAGGATGCATTACATCCTAAGCCCTTACTAAATAAATAAACTTAGCTTTAGATGTGTTAATAACGTCTTCTACTGCCTTTAGCTAATTAGGCTTATAAGAAACAAATATAACCCCCTATAGGTAGTTAGGCTATAAGAAACAAATAAATAACTACTTAAGGCTAGCTAGATATATAAGAAAATAATAGGTAATTACTTACTAACTGTAGGCTATAGGGCAGATAAGTAGTTACCTACTTATTCTTAGGTAAGTTTATATTCTCTTAAGGGCCTATTAAAGCAGACGTTATCTATATAGCCCTTCTAGCTATAGATACTATAGGTCCTATTAGAATAACATTATAGGCTAGTGTAGCTAAGCTTACTATACTTTCTATATATTAGTAATGTTAATAACGTCTATAGTAATAGTAATAATAACTCTAACGCTAATAAGGGCGTTATTATTAAGGGCTTAGTAACCTATAGGCGCTTTACCCTAGCAGTAGGAGTAAGGTTCTATCCTTTATTCTAGCTAGAATATCTAGATATCCTTATATCCTATAGGCGCTAAGTAGTAATAGCTATAGCGTTAGGTCTCTAATTAGTATACTTCTAATAGAGTAGTTCCTTTTATAAGCTTAATAGTAAGAAATAAAACAAAGTAAAAGCTAGTATTCTACTATTCTTATACGCGTTACCTATAGCTTAATATATCACTAACTATTTAGTAAAGAAGGCTAAGGGCTTAGAAGCAGAGGTAGAGAGGGCCTCCTTCTTAAAGGTATATAATTACCTATATAAAAGAATCTTCTATATATTAAGGTTAATATACTATTAGTAAATAAATACTTAAAAGGCAGCCTAAGTAATATCTATATTAGTAAGGCTAGCTTAATAGACTCTTTAGTTAGTCTAGAGGGTAAGGTATACCTTTAAGAAGGCCTATTTAATTAGCTACTCCTTAGAGGCAGAGGGATAGAAGCAGTAGCTATTCTCTATAGCTATTAGCTAGTCACTTATCTAGGTAGGGGTATAGTCCTCCTAAAGGGTTCTATAGGTATAGGTTAGAGGGCGCTTATAGTGCTTAACAGTATAGGCGCTTTCTAACTACTAAGTAAGCAACTAGATAAGCTAGGCCTGTTATTAAAGAAGCTCTTAGAAGCCTATAGTTAATAAGGTTGTTATTATTACTATTATAGACTGTAAAGGCTATAAAGACTATAAAGGCTATAAAGGCTATAAAGGCTGTAAAGGCTATAAGGGCTGTAAAGGCTGTAAAGGCTAGCCTAATAAGAACTAGGCTAGTAATATTAATATATTAGGCGTAAGTGTAGGAGTTGTATCGCTAGCTAATTTATCTATAGCAGTAGTAGCAGTAGTAGTAGTAAGCTTTTAGGAAGCTATTACCCATTATTAATTTCTATATTAGTCTCTCCTAGGGAGTAGAGGTTAGATAATTATAAGAGCTTAAGGCTAAGAGCTCTAACTAGGAAGGAAAATCATAATAGGGGTAACGTAGGTATAGGTAATAATATAGAATTTAACCTATTCTTTCCTATAGGCTAGGCTATTAGGAAAGGTTTTATCTATAGATATAGGGAAATATAGGGCTAGGCTAAGTTATCTCTAGGCTGTTATAGAGCGCCTATAATATTCTTATATTTACTAGGCTAGATAGCCTACACCTAAAAGGTGCTAATTATATAATATAACTTACTTAATTCTTCTATATAGGTTAATAGAGGTCTAACCTTAAAAGGCATAAGCTATAGTAATATAAGGCGCTAAGCTATAAGCTATAGTTAGTATAGTGTACTTATAAGATCTATAGATCTTATAGATATTATATATTACTAAGAAGAGTATAACATACTTATATAGTAAGTAACGCATTATAGTAAGTAACACACTCTCTCCTACCTTTCTATCTTTTATATAAGTTAATTTAACTATAATATATAAAATTAATCAAAACTACTTATTACCCTCTTCCTTATTACTATCTTAAACTACTTTATAGGTTTATACATTATATCTAGACTTTCTGTAATTACTATATTATTATGTATATAGTTTAATACCTTCTATATAACCCTCCTCCTAATAGTTATTTTCCCTTTTAGTATTAACTATATCCTTTTCTCCCTATAATACCTCTACTTTAGTAGTATTAAGTAACCCTCTAAGATATAGTTAGGTCTTTTTTACCCTTTAGTGCTTACTTAGTACCTCTATCCCTATATAAAGCTTATAGTTCTTAGCCTTAATAATAGTAAGCCTATAAGCTAACTTACTAATACCTTTAGCCTAGAAGTTAGTTACTTTATATATTAGTATTAGTAAGCTACCTTAATATACTTAGATCTTCTTTTTAAGGGAGTTAGCACTTTATATACTATCTACTGCTGTAGTTAGTATCTTTAGGTCCTATAAGCCTTAGCTACTTAGCTGTAAGTTTAATAGTATTAGCGTCTTTAGCTTAAAATCTAAGTAAGAAAGAACTACTTTAGGGTTATAAGGTATAAAGCCTATCTATTTAAAACTAGCTTATATATTATTTTTACTTATTAAGGTAAAGAATACTACTTTAAAAGTAGAAAAGAAGTTATCCTTAGTAATATATAAAATCTATATCTATATTATCTTCTTAATTTCCTTACTATATAAGTACTTTAATACCCTTCTAGGCTATACATTATGTAAATATGTTTTATTTTCTAGAGGTCTAGTAATATATATTAAGTATAACTATTATATTAAGTTTCTAACTAACACCTTAGAGCTTCTAGTAAAATCTCTACTTCTATCTAGCCTTAATTATACTACACCTACTAGATAATGTAGATTACTACCTGCAGCTAGCCTAAGTGCTCCTTTATTATTATAATTTTAAATATATTATCTTACTTTTAGGCTATCCTACTAACAAAAACGTAAAGCTAATACTATAAGGCCTATCTTACCCTAATAATTAAGCCTATATTAGCTACTAGGCTATTAAGAAGTAAGATTACTAATCTAATACTAGTAATATTAATTACTATATAGTTATCTATTCTACTATTAATAGTAATAATATTATATAAAGAGTTCCCTCTATACTACTTAATAATAGAGCTTATCTAAGCTATTATAAACTATTTTATAACCTCTAAGGGGTTATAATTAAGAGAGGTGCCTAGTTTAAAGGGGTTATTTAGGTTCAGCATAGGTATAACTAAGTTAGATAAGGAGTTAATAAGATTAAACTTAATAAGATTAGAAAGGAGGATTTAATTTAGTTACTTTAGTAGGTTTTAGGATAATTTATCTAAACTATAGGTTTAGTAGGTTATAGGTATAGTTAATAGGAGAATCCTAAGAGATTCTATCCTAGCTAACTATATATACCTAATAAGCCTACCTCTTAAGGTTAAATACCTCTATAGTTAAGAGTTCTTAACCTTAGTAGTATAGACCTTAAGAGTAAAGCTATCTCTAGTAAGTTAATCTAGTATTAAGTAGACTGACTATACTAACCTCTATAGTACTATATGTTCTTAAATAAGCTACCTTACTAAGTTAATAGTATAAGAATAGGGTATAGTGCTTATATTAGGCTAACTGCTATTGTTTTTTTTTATTATGTAACTAATCTTAACTGTAGAATCTAATTAGTTCTACGCTAGTTTAATTAGCGTTCTTAAATTATAATCCTATATTTTATACTTTATTATTATGTTTTTTATAAGTATAAACTAACCTTATATAATTATAGGATCTTTAGCTAAGGCTCTTTAATAGTTAATTTAATATTAAAATTATATTTTTAATTTAGAAATATATTATATAAAGTTCTCTACCTATTAGGGTTCTATATATATCGTATTATATATATTTAGGAGTTAGCTATTTCTTATATATCTTCTTATTATAAAGAGAACCCTTAATTAATTAGGTTAATAACTTATTTAAGGATTACCTCCTTTTTAGTTATTATTATCTTTATTAAATTTATTTATCTTTTGCCTTATATAATACACCTAATACGTTAGTAGTAGAGGGTTACTTTAGGGACCTTAAAGGTAAAGGTAGCTCTTTATATAGATATTTTTAGGTCTTTTTTAATAGCCTAAAGGGTAAGGATAATTTAACTTTTAGTTAAGGAGGATTGCATTTTTATACGTAGAGAAAAGGTGTCCTAAAGATAAAGGTAGTAGAAATAGGAGAGTATGTATTACTTACTATAATGCGTTGCTTACTATATAAGTACGTTAGAGAAAGCTTATAAAAATACTATTTCTTTATAATTTTAGATAAATTACTTTACTAAGTGAATTATTTAAGAATAATATATAGTACTTATATTAGCCTTATTACTAACCTTTCTATAAGAGAGAGAAGTCTTACTTATATTCTCTATCTAACTAAGTATTAGTAAGATATTCCTATATACTATTCTAATTATACTATATTTATTAATCTATACTAGAGAGAAAAACCTCTTACTATTCTTCTTTAGTAAGAGGAAAACTACCTTATTTATTAAATATTAGAAGGTTAGCTTATTTTTACCTAACATAATAAAGAAGTTATTATAAAGGGAAATATAATATATAGGTAGGGTGTACTGTCATTAGAGCCTTATTATGTATGTAGGGCTTAGGGATCTACTTCTGTAGGGCTCTAGTTGCTAATTAGACTTCTATAAAAGTAGCTTTCCTATAGTTAGAATTAAACTAACTGTCTGTATGTAAAGCGTATAGATACTACTAGATATATACTACTGTATTATGTAGGTACTAAACTTTTTATATTATATAACTAATTTTAACTACTTAACTTAATTAGGCTTATACTAGTTAGATAAGCTTTTATAAGCTAAGTAAGTATTATTACTTAAGTTATTATATTATAAAGCTTATAATAGTAAGCCTTTTAGGATATAAGACTTTTAATTATAAAGTTAATAAAAGTAATAATAGTAAGTAAAATATATATATACTATAAGTAATATTTATATAATTATTATATTACTTAACATCTAGCGTTACTGCCTAACTAGATCTTTAGTATCCCCCTTTTTAGGCTCCTTAGGCCCTAATAAAACCTACTGCCTTAGATGAAGCCTGCGGCAGTCCCCTTATCAACTGCTAAGCGGCCCAGCCGAGCCGCTGATAAGTCCTATCTCCGGCCATGCTCTAACACCCCTCTCCCCTCTCTGGGACCTACTGTACCCCTGGATTGATCGGTACATTTCGCAGCCGTGACACCTCCAATGCGGCGGAAGTGGCAGTAGTGGGCTTGTTCTGGTTGATCAGGTCGAATGTCTCCGAGCCGACTAAAGATATCCTGAATAGGTTCGTTTTCTCGTTACCTACAGAGGTGCACAGGATGCCCTCACCGCATGCCAGCACTCCGGTCACCTTCTCGAACGCAGGCACGTCGCAGTCGCAGTCGCAGTCGCAGTCGCAGCCGGAGCAGCAGCAGCAGCAGTACCGCCACCATCTCCCAGATCAGGACCAGCAACAGAACCACCGGTATTTGCCCCAGCAGGCCCATCAGTTCCATCGGATCCATCCCTCGTGGACGCAGCAACAGCAACAGCAGCTCCATCCAAATCAGAAGCAGCACAGACTGTCCCGGTCGTTCCCCTCGTCGACTTCCCACCTAGCTACCCCTCGGTACCAGACAGGCACACGCTCCGACCGAACGCAGCCTCCGGTCTCATCTTTGTTAGGTTCTCGTCTCGACTCGGGTACAGGGACATCGTTCTTGCGACAAACACCCTCTCCCCTACCTCGAACCTCATCTCTCCTTCCACCACCACAATCTTCTACCCAATATTCGCCGACCGCAGTAGATGTTATAGCCCGCGAGGGCACCGTCACATACCCCGAATTTGACACCGAAACCTCGTCATACCTTGGATCGTCCATCATCCACTCGCGTTCGAGCAGCGCTCGTTTGTCGACCGAGGGAACCCGAGACCTCAACCGCTGGTCTGCCTCTACAACCTCGAGCCAAGTCTCGGTGGCCAAATCTCATGTGCGCCGCGTAAGCATCGACACATCTGCGCTGCTTGTGTCCAACAGCACCTCGGCAACGAGCCAGTCGCCCCAGAAACTGCCGAGACACAGAAGACGGTCCAACTCTAGCGAGGCTTCTTGGCACGCATACAACGGTGGCAACAGGTTGCGCGCCTACTCACCCTCCGGACTAAGTCGTGCTGAAGGCCTTTCTACGTTTTCGGTACCACATCAGCTTGACTTTTCCCTGACCACCGTCCTATCGCTCTCCAGAAACGCCGCGACGGCGACACCGGGTACCTCACGAGCTTCCAAGAGCGACTACGCAATTGAGCAAAACCAAGCCTGGGATGCATTCTCCGGCGCTGGCCGGAGAGCATCAGTCGTAGCGGACCCATATCAGCCACCTCTTGCAGCTATGTCGTCCGATCGCAGTGGGGAGGGCTCTATGATGAGGGGTCACTCTCGTAACCGGTCTCAGACCGCCAACGGGAGTACCGATACTACTGGATCTACCCGTGGAAGGGATAGAGGAAACAGGCCCCCATCACAGAAAGCCATGCTTTCGCGGGCACTCCAAAAGGCAAACACGGCCGTTCAGTTAGATAATGCACAGAATTTCGAAGGCGCGCGACAAGCCTACGCGGAGGCATGTGATCTTTTGCACCAGGTGCTGGCCAGGACCTCGACAGATGAAGATAAACGGAAACTAGAGGCAATTGTAAGTGAATCGACAGCCGTGTATTTGCTGCTCGAGAACTAAAGGCTGACGAGACAGTAGCGCCGGACATACACCAGCCGCATCGATGAATTAGATCAGATGGCCCCTATCCAGCCAGTGCTAGGAGGAAAAGCACTGCCAGCACGACCCGAAAGCTTGGGGCTACGCTTGAACCCTAGTTTGCAATTTGATGATGATGACCTGGAGGAGTCTGGTGGCCTAGAAACCGCGGCCCTCACGAGGATATTGAACGAGGGCAGCCGGAGTTCCGCGCATCATGGTGGCCCTGGGCTCGCTATTTCGCGTATGCAAGGACTCGGAGAACCTACGAGAGGACAGTCCTCAAGGCTGCCCGAGCAGTATCCTTTGCAGTCCTCGTTTTCGAGATCACCACTACGTGAACGTGTATCAGACGATCAACTGATTCTCCAAATACCCACCGAAGATGCGTATATGCCTCCGCCACTCTCACCGCGACGACCTCAATCCCCCAAACTCGACGGCCGAGGCAGTCCCGATGGACCGGTCAGATCAGACTTTTCTCTGGCCGCAAGACGAATTAGTCAGGGTCCTCGTCACATTCGAGATTCGAGTCGAGAGTCGAGCTCCTGGTTGGATCCCATCGATGAGTCTGGGGGTTCCGCAACCTCTTCCGTCCAATCACGGTCATCTTCCTCTGTTGTGAGGCGGAAGCACATCCGTGCTCCGAGCGGCGCTACGGAAGCCGAGTTCGACGCGGCTTTGGATGCAGCCGTCGAAGCAGCCTACGACGATGGCTATGAGCCCATGGGGTCTTCTGAACCAGAAACTTATGTGTCGGACGACCCCGTCGTCGCGAAAGCGTTACGCAAAGTCGAATTGGCTAAAGAACATGTTCGACAAACGGAAAGGGAAGTATTCGGGCAAGTAAACGGGAGAGAGCGACGGACACAGAGCCGAGCAGAACAGCTCGATGGAGATGTCACACACGAAGACTTTTATGACGACGGGTCTTCTGATGAGGAGGAGCGCATACTTGAGGAGATGACTCGCGATTACTCGGTTGACGAATTTGCCTTCAACCTGGCATCCAATCAAGTCGCAGCCAGAAACTCAGGCTCAAGCGACTTGGCTGAATCATCCTGGCAAGCGACAGCGGATTCAACCGACGCAACAAGCGCGGATGTTTTCTCATCACCGACTGATCCTATCGTTACACCCAACTTTCCTGGAGCCAGAAGCCCAGCAGTACCACCCCCAGTACAGGCTTTGCCCGAGCTGCCTGTGAAAAAGTCGTTCTCAGCATCAACACCAGCACCAGGGCCCGGGCAGAGTGTGCGGAGTAGACGGATGTCTGGGCAGAACCCCAAGCAACTAAAGATCGAGACATCCAAGTTCTCGCAGTTTGTCGACTCTGGGCGGCGGTACAGTGTAGCTCAAGCATCGAGCGGAATCCATGGAATCGAATTCGAAACCCCCGACTTGAATGGCTCGACCGACTTGAACGACTCGGTTGGTCGGCCGTACTCGCCGCCCGAAGGTATAAGTCCGACTCAACCAATTCCACCCACGCCGCCGCTTGGCCATTCTAGAAGCCAAGACAGCGAAGACTTTACCGGGAGTCATTCCGGCTCGCCGTCCTTTAGGCCCCCGCTGAGGAAGAATTTCTCATCTTCGAGTTTACGAAGCATGAGGAATCGCAACATGTCCTTGTCCAACTTGGACGACGCTTCTGATTTGTCCCCTGGTACTCCACTAAGCACGAGCTTTGGCATCAACGGGAGGCACCCGGCGATGCCAACATTGCCCACACCATTGGCGGCGGCTTTTAGGGATAAGATTACGTCAAGCTCTGCCGGCGGCCTATATCTCTTCGATGATAGCCTCCATTCTCCCCAGAGTCCGAGCTCTCCAAACCCACTCCAAACCGATGCCCCCGTCTCGCTGGAACCCTGTCCAACAGACTACATGCTAAGGCCATTTTGGCTAATGAGGTGCTTGTATCAGACGCTCGCCCACCCCCGCGGAGGTTATCTGAGTAACAAACTTTTTGTTCCCAGGGACGTGTGGAAGGTGAAAGGGGTGAAGATCCGGAATGTGGAGGACAAGGTGGCAACATGTGACTATCTCACGGCAGCGCTCCTTAAGTTGGCGAGGGTTGACACGTGCGATGCCGATGCCGTTCTCGAGGAGATGCAGTCGTTGGAGGGCATCTTGGAACAAGTTCAAGCTAGCTTGACGCGAAAGCTGGGGACTGATGTCGGCGTCCAAAGTTCCAGCATGCTATTTCGAGATGCCTCTAACTCAGCCGAGATTGAAGCGGCCATTAGCGTGCCACGTTCAGGCAGCGTCTCTGGGAAATCTTCGTCCTTTTCATGGAGAAGACTACGACCCAAGAATTCCGCGGCGGGCTTGAACAACTCGTTCAACGCCAAAGGGGCTGCTGTTTCAGAGAGCGGCAAAGAATCTCCAAGTTTGGAGACGCTACCCATGACGGACCATCCAACAAGTCGCCCATCGAAACGAGATCCGAGTAATGCGCAATTTACCGGACCCAACGCACATTATATGGGATCTCTAGCCAGGCTATTCGACGCTGCTCAGACAATCGGTATGAGTTACCCCATGTTGCCTTTTACTTAGCTTTTCGGAGGCCACAAATGCACTGACAATCACCTACAGACCAGATTGCCCGTCAGGTCGAGGATCCTGGCTTAAGGCATGCCGACAAGACACAGGTTGGCCTCGAACTGTGCACCCGACACGCGGCAGAGTTCTTTGGCTTCTTCATTTGTCGATTTGTGCTCTCCGATCTGAGTGCATTATTGGACAAATTCATCAAGAGAGGGAGTGAGTGGGTTCTTGCATGAGATGAAGAGGCATCTGTCGTGACACGAATTGAGATGCGACGAAGTACGGATGCATGATTGAGCGCTCAGTGGAGCAACCCGGTACCCTATCGTGCGTTAATCATGGGTGCATTTACGAAAGGGGCCACAGTTGGGCCAAATTGCAAGGTCCTTCAACCAGAAATAGACGGAGACAACTCCACGGGGTGGGGCGGTTATTTCAAACCAAAAACTACCTAGATACCAAAAGATGTACAAATCTTACTTTGATCATTATCTCACAGCGTGCAACTAAACTAACATCTTGAAAAAGGCATCTATCTATCAATTGGGCCCCTTGCTGAGAAGCTGACGGTCGATACTCGAGACGATACAGTGCATTTGAAGAGCCGGCTGGTGTCTGTGGAGGGCCGGGTGGGCCTGGGCCGGGACCCCGGGGACCCATGTGAGCTTGAATTGACAGCGGCCCTGCTTTTATTTACACTGAGGCCTGGTCTCAATCCTTTTGCATACCTCGTCGCCTCTTACGCCATTGGGGTACTCGAACGACAAGTCTGAGCCTACTCGATGCTGAAAAAAACACCTTGATGCGTGGCACCCCAGCGACGAGCGTGCGCTTTACGCGGGACCGGTTGGTCGGTATTCCACGCCAACTACGACAACACTTTCGCCCATCCCGGCAGACCTCGACATGCAGCATCTCCGCGCAACGGCTACAGCAACATCCGCCACTGCAACAGAACTTGTTGATATGGAGTCGCCATGGACAACACCGGTCTTTTCATTGCTGCTCGCCGTGCTACGCAAAGCCGGCAGCGCCGTCGCGCTCTGCCCTTGAAGAACGAATCCTCGCGATTCCTATCGAGCGGTACCGAAACTTTTGTATAGTAGCCCACATCGACCATGGCAAGAGTACACTTAGCGACCGGCTGCTGGAGATTACCGGTACCATCTCTGCCAGCGATTCAAACAAGCAGATCCTCGTAAGTAGTGCACAGCTGCACGCTACTAAAGGCCAGGAAGCTAACTGAAGCATCTCTCCACAGGACAAGCTAGACGTCGAACGAGAGCGAGGTATCACCGTCAAGGCCCAGACCTGCACCATGATTTACTGCTACAAAGGGGAGGACTACCTGCTGCACCTTGTCGACACCCCGGGTCATGTTGACTTCCGAGCCGAAGTAACGCGGTCCTACGCCAGTTGCGGCGGCGCACTGCTGCTGGTCGATGCCAGCCAGGGCATACAGGCGCAAACGGTCTCCAACTTCCATCTCGCCTTTGCACAGGACCTAGCTCTTATTCCTGTCGTCAACAAGATAGACATGCCCTCTGCCGATGTACCCCGAGTTCTTGAGCAGATGCAAACGTCGTTTGAACTGGACCCTTCTTCGGCCGTCCTCGTGTCAGCAAAAACTGGCAAGAACGTGGCGAACATCTTGCCCGCGGTTGTAGAGCAAGTGCCGCATCCCGTTGGCAAGATCTCAGAGCCCCTGCGGATCTTGCTAGTTGATTCTTGGTACGATAATTTCCGGGGTGTCATTCTCCTCGTCCGCGTCTTTGATGGTCAAGTCAAGGCTGGCGATAACCTCGTCTCATTCGCGACCGGCCATAAATACACCGTCGGCGAGGTCGGCATACAATATCCAAACGCTGTTCCGCAAAGTGTTCTTCGAGCTGGACAGGTCGGCTATATCTACTTCAATCCGGGTATGAAGCGAATTCAGGACGCGAAGCTCGGTGACACTTTTACAACTGTTGGGTCTGAGGATAGTGTCAAGCCGTATCCGGGCTTTGAGGAACCAAAGCCGATGGTTTTTGTTGCAGCGTTCCCCACTGACCAGAGCGACTACACTCGTCTCGCTGACAGTATCAGTCAGCTGGTTCTCAACGATCGAAGTGTTACCCTGCAAAAAGACTATTCCGAAGCACTGGGGGCGGGTTGGCGACTGGGGTTTCTCGGTAGCTTGCATTGCTCCGTGTTCCAGGACCGGCTGAAGCAGGAACATGGCGCCAGCATTATCATCACCGACCCGACTGTACCAACCAAAGTCGAGTGGGCCGACGGATCCGAGACGATATACCAAAACCCGGCCGAGTTTCCCAGCCAGGATGAACATCGGATGCGTGGTGCAACTGTATACGAGCCGTACGTCCGCCGATTTTTCTATACCCTCAGCCTCGCCACTAACTCTACCCAGTTTCGTGACGACCACAATGACTCTCCCAGAGGAGTATCTAGGCCGCGTCATGGAGCTCTGCGAAAGTGTGCGTGGAGAACAAAAGAGCTTCGAGTTCTTCCATGCCACTCAGGTTATTTTGAAGTACGATATACCTGCTGCTCAATTGGTAGATGATCTCTTTGGGAAATTGAAGGGTGCCACGTGAGTCACCTGAAGTGCTGTATAGTCTCAGATACTGCTCTAACAGCTTTGTTAGGAAGGGGTACGCCACTCTGGACTACGAAGACTCGGGGTGGCGAGCCAGCCAGCTCACAAAGCTGCAGCTTCTCGTCAATAAACAGCCAGTGGACGCGATTTGTCGCGTTATCCACATCTCTCAGGCCGAGCGCCTTGGCAGACAATGGGTAACCAAGTTCAAGGAACACGTCGATCGACAAATGTTTGGTAAGTATCGACCTGTTGGATAGTGCGATTTTGATGGTGGTGATCTGACACAGAGGTCTACTCAGAGATCGTCATTCAGGCCGTGGCAGGAAAACGGGTTGTCGCTCGCGAAACCATCAAGCCGTTCCGAAAGGATGTGCTCGCAAAGCTCCATGCTGCCGACATCACGCGCCGGAAAAAGCTGCTGGAGAAGCAAAAGGCTGGCCGCAAGCGCCTGCGAGCCGTTGGAAATGTGGTCATTGACCAGTCCGCTTTTCAGAGCTTTCTCGCCAGGTAGGAAACATGCCGATTTAGAAACGGACTGGTTCAAAATATCTTGCCTTATGGCATGGCCTGCGCAAGCGCCCCTGTTGTAAAGAAACATGTAAAACCTCGATGTAGTAATGTTCATGGCCCTTGCAGCAATAGTATCCTCCTGTAATGTTATTTCAACGTACGACACTGGCCCATACTACAGCTTTCATGGCCGTTGTGCGATCGTACCCTAGGCAAGAGGTGTTCGTTACAAAAGCCTATTATCTGACGTGAATGACGTTGTGTCTTGACTGTCGCGTTTGCCCCGAGGAGGTGCCTCCGGGATTGGCAACCCAGAACCAATGACTACGGGATCGGGCCAAGACTTGCCCAGTCCCCCACTGAGCGTTGCTTCCAGCTGTTTGAGCTTTGGTGGCTGGTCAGGTTCGTTGCATTCACCCAGCTCGAACATTCTGTAGTCCCCGTTAAAGAACCAGTGTCCTGTTACACCAAGGCGCAAGAAACCGGAGTGGGAGACGACCAGGATGAGCTTCTCCTTGCGCTCTTGTATATCTTGAACACCAGACCGAGCGCGCTCCAGAATAGCTTCTTTCGTAAAAGCATACTTGGCTCCTCGAGGGGATGTCTTGTCCGGGTATACGGGATCTACGGCTGAAAAGTCAACCTGGGCAAACTCTGCCTCGAGGTCGTCGACGCTGCTACCCGTATCGCATGGTTTCGCCGAATTCTCTGCTTAAGGTTAGCGATGTGGCCTCCACGCCTCTTCATCTTTCGTAGAACCGTCCTCAACGCGGTCATTGGTACCTTGCCATCGGGCATCGGCCTGGATGCGCACACCCTTTTCGATCAACCAGTCCAGCGACAGGAGGGCGGTCTGTATTGTCCGTCTCATTGGGCTGACGATGATGAGAGCATCCGTCTCATCGCCGAAACGCTGCAACAAATCCTCCCTCAATTCCTGGCATTGTTCTATGCCCAGAGAAGACAGGCCAGGGTCATGGATGTCCCAGTACTGTGTTGGCAGATTAGATTGTTGCACACTCGTGAGAAAGTTGACTGTAGGGGTGACTCATGATCAACATTGTGTAGAGCTTGAGCGTGACGTATGAGCACTACGGTATGAGGCATCTCCAATGCTGAAGTGTAATGGGCGGGGTTGATAAATGGGCAGTGAATTCCAGTTTGTTCCAAGGTGAATAATACGCAACCGACCACTCCTGACCACTGATTGATCTAAGACAACAAATAGAGGCATGAGACTTGTCCAAAAACGGAAGTTGCTCACTTGTAGATAAATGCAACGATAGGATATATTGTTCTATCCAGAAGTTGCAACTATGCCGTACCAATACCAACTCTTGGGAGTGACGCACGGTGTCGGTTCCATCAGAGAGGCGCGACGCGACAGCTCCGAAAGTGACTGGGTAAGCCTTTAAGGCCGCCCAGTATCGAAAGGTGCTTCAACATCACCACCACCACCACCATCTTTTCGAAGAACCAAGCCTCACTTTGGGAATCGACAAGCGCCAATATGTCCGACGTCAGCGAATTATTCAAGGTGAGCTCGTTCTCGGTCTGCGTCTACAATCACAAGCTGATCAGGTGGGAAAAAAGGCTAGCAGCGCTGGAAAAAGGAAGCTTGACGTTGTACGAGACCCCAGTAGGTTCTTCCACTTGCGATTGTGGTACTTTCCTGCACCACAATAGTCAAAACTGACACGGTGAAAGATGAAATATACAAATCAGTCAAGCTGAGCGCAGCTGATGCCGTCAGTCGATACACGAGCGCAGAAAATGCAATAGAAGACAATGATGCCGTTGCCGGGCCACCGCTGCCACCTGTAGACGACGAACACGGTGACTACGGACCCGAGATGCCCCCGGACGACGAAGAAGGCCGCTTCTTTGGCGGAGGAATCACAAAACAAGAGTCTGAGATTCTCGACTACGTAGACGGCCGCGGCGAGGAATCTGCTGCCCCCGAAAAGATCGATGCTGGCTGGGTCCGGAAAACGGCGCTGAACTTCGAAAAGCGCATTACGAAAAACGCCGAGCTGCGCGCAAAGTTCGTCGACCAGCCTCCAAAATTTATCGAGAGCGAGGCCGATCTCGACGCCGCTATCAAGGACCTCTCCATTCTGGCAGAACATCCGGAATTGTATCCCCACTTTGTTAAGCTGGGGTGCGTTGAAAGCCTGGTTGGCCTGCTGGCCCACGAAAACACAGATATAGCCATCGACGCTGTCGAAATCATTGGCGAGCTTATCGACGAAGACGTCAACGCAGCGGACGAAGACTGGGACTCTCTGGTGGATGCTCTTCTAGACGCTGATTTGATTGGCCTACTCGTGTCGAACTTCTCCCGCCTGAATGAGGATGACGAATCCGACCGCAGCGGTGTTTACCACGCCCTCGGTGTCATAGAAAATCTGCTCTCCAAGACGTCAAACGCGGAAAAGGTGGGACTGGACACTGCGCTGGTCAAATGGCTCTTGGAAAGGGCACAGCGGAAGGAATCTCCGGTCTCACAAAACAAGCAGTACTCCACGGAGCTTCTTGACATCTTGGCGAGCGCTTCACCAGTGACGCGGCGGAGACTAGCCGAGATGGATGCCGTCGACGTCTTGTTGCAGCTGGTGTCGGCGTACCGCAAACGCGACCCCGAAAAAGGAGGCGAGGAAGAAGAGTACATGGAGAATCTATTCAATGCACTCGTTTGCATTGTAGACGAACCAGAAGGCAAACTCAAGCTTCTCGAAGCCGAAGGCATCGAGCTGTGCCTGATTATGCTCAAGGAAGGGAAGATGAGTAAGCAACCGGCAATGCGCCTTCTTGTGCATAGCGTCAACGACGATTTGAGTGGCGAGCTATGCCGAAAGGTGGTGGATGCCGGCGGTTTGAAGGTGCTCTTTTCTCTGTTCAAAAAGACAACGCAGCACCAGCGGGGCATGACGGAGAGCCTCTTCGAAATCTTCAGGTCCTTATTGCGGTTCCTGCCTGCTGATTCTGCCGAAAGGATCCGGACACTAGCCAAGTTTGTCGAAAAGGATTACGAAAAATTGGATCGACTCTATGAGTGCAGAAGAAGGTATGCGTCTATGCTCGATGCACAAAACAACAAAATTCGACAAGAACGAAGTGGCATGAGCGCTGAAGAGGCCGAGGCCTTAGAGGGCGAGTGGTTCTTGAGGAGGATTGACGAAGGCCTTTACAGCGTTTGGAATATTGACGTCGCTTTGGCTTGGCTCATTGCCGAGGACGTTGGCGCGAAAAAGAGGATACAGAAGCTACTGGCCGCCGACGGTAAAGATCTGATAGCCATCAAGGCGACACTGGACGAGTACCGAGATGGCCTTGAACTCGACAAGCCGGAGCACAAAGACCTGGCGGAAATGCTCACAACGCTCATGGACTTCGTGCATTAGGGAGATCTGCGTTACTTTTTCTAAAAAAAGAAAAGGGTGCAGGTTAGCTAGGTGTAATTCTACTACTGCTACTGTGCCACTACTCGGGTAATGTGAGGTGTGCCATCGCCGAAGCCTTGTGGATGTGAGTCGTTCGAACTATCGTCCCATCGCCTCGCCGCAATTATACAACAATGTCAAGCTATTCACGTGTCCGCGGCCCTTTCGCAGGACTGTGAACTTCGTGTGTACTCTGGCATGTGTACCGTAGTCCCGTATTTACGCTACCAACATGTTTGGATGCCACGCGGCAGACTGATGTCATCTCATGCGGCGCTTGGTGCAACAGGCTTGACCTCGAAAACGGCCTTCAGGAGATCAGCGACGACCTTGTCCTGGCTCTTCTTTCCGGCGTCTTTGATCTCTTTGATCTTTCCCTCGGCCTCCTTGTTCGCCTCGTCCTCGGCCGCCTTGTTTCCTTGAGAATGCTGCAGGAACTCATTAGTGGCTTGCTGCTGTTTGAACCGTTTCTTACTGGGCAACATACCTCAGACTCGAACTTCTTGAACTCCTCCTCTTTGGAGTTGCGATACGACTCAATCTCCTTCTTGGCTTCGTCGCGGGCTTCCTTTACCCTCTTTGTGCGGACTAAAAGGACATCGTCTAAGTATGTAACAAGATGATATCGGCTTGCATTGAGTCGGGGGGCCTACACTCTCGGGCTGCGATTGCGTTTGTTAGCATGGGTGGGTTTGAGCCAACATGTTTCCGACAGCAGCGTACCTTTCTGGACAATCTTGGAGGCCTCTCTCTCCGCCTGCATCCTTCAAATCAATCAAAAGGCCCATGGCATGACTTGCGGCGGGGTGCACATACGTCCAGGAGGGTTTGGATACCGGCCGAGTTTTGAGCCGACTGTAGAGCATCAAATCAGCATGCTGCCTCCTAAGAGAATGATGTCTCGCGTTCGTGTCGGGCATCCAACCATTGTATTGTCGTCGAGGGTGGGTCTGGCGAGTGCAAAGGAGCAATCGACGGAGGGAGTGCGGGGGGGTTCGAGATGTCGGCCGTCGGTTGTCAGAGGGGGTGAAACTAATGGTGAGAGATGCGTTGATAGCTGTAGTTGTCGACAAGGGCAAGCAGTGGGAGAGAAGCAGCTCCAGTCGGACGATGAGATGCGTCGGCGTCGATACGCAAGGCAAGGTAGGAAACGGTACGTAGCTAAGCTCACAGTCCACAGCCGGAAGGTAGCACGCACTGTACGCATGTACCTACTTACCTTCGCCAATGACTAATCTGGTGTGCTTTGTGCTTAGCTAGCCGCGTTAACGACATTAAAAGTCACCACTACAGAATAGCTTAAGGCACCTCGTCGCCTGAGAGCATCGGAACACCCACGGCGGGCGGATGCCTCACTGGGGACGAGGCTCAAATCCCGATTCAAGACTACTTCGACCACAGATTGCGAGGTTGTCGCCCTTGAACTGCGCAAACATTGGACCGTCACCAACTTCGAAAATTAGAAACGAGATCAATTGACGCTGGCCATCATGTCCCGGGCCTCGAAACTCACACTTGCAGCAACCTCGATCTTCGCTGCCAGCACCATCGTCATCGTCCATTTTCAACAAAAATTCGAGAAAGAGGCATGTACTTGTTCAAGGCGATGGACCAATACCCTGGGGAAGTCTAGCTAACCCACAGCCACTTGCAGGCCATGCACCAAGGTGTTATTCGGGACATTGAACAGCAGCGAATCAAGCGTGAGCGCCAACTCGACTTCGACATGCAGCGCGCTCTCGAAGAAGAGTATAAGCGAGAGCAGACGGTCCGAGAAGCAACAGCGCCGATACCACCTAGCACTGGTCGGTAGCATCGGTATTGACACCTGACTTCGCCATGGTGACGGCGTCGGCGTCGGCGTGTTGACCAGGAGCAGACCAGCCAGCCTCTTGCGAAGCATACTGCATGTTAGGGGATGTAGATGACTGAGAACCTGAGGAAGGAATGGAAAAGAAAAATGGATGAGAGGGAGAGAGGCCTCAGTGATTCGACCCGTATCAGATGAGAGGAGGAGCTGAGCACACTGACAGACATCGGCCCCAAGCAAAACTGCCCTCCTGTTGTTATAGCGTCACCATTCCAAGCAACCCACTATCATGGCAGCCTGAACTATCGGGTTGCAAGTCAGCATGGAGGGAGCTGTGTATCACAATTTGTATTTATAACTATCTTCACCTGTACAAACTGTGAAACAAAAGTTCGGATGCATCAAACATCCCAATCGCGCCGAACGCATATCCAGTCTTTTTTCTTCTTTCTTTTTCTTTTTTGTGCATTGTATGGTGGTACATGTCATTAATGGTGCAAGACACATAGAGCAGTCCATCTGCCATTCTACCGCCCGCCGATAATGTGGCTCGGGTGACCAGAAGTGTTTCCTAGCCTCTATGATGCCAAAAGCAATCGTCCGGAATACTCCCGCCCCCATCCATATTCGCAAGCCCGTTCGATCACAAGGCACGCCGCACCATGCCTCCTCGCGAGTTTCCCTTTCCAGTGCTTCATCCAGCCCCTTCCAGCAAAATCCCCTTTACCTGATGGACACTCCGGATCTGTTGGTGAACATGCGAGCTGCGATGTTCATCGACTGCAGTTCCTGGAAGAGGAGTTTCGCCGCATACGGAATGTGAATCTGCGCAATCTTCGTCTTATTTTTGCATGGTCGGCACTCAAACGACTGCTTCGAAAGGTTTCTGTCCTCTGGTTAGCACGCTGCTCTACTTCATGGCAAGATTTGTGGAAGAAAGTGACTTACGCGATGGGCGTCATCAAGCCGCAAATCTCGCAAACGTGCACTCGGAATGCATCCGAGACCTCAAATAATCTCTCCTTGAGGAACGATGCAGCACCGTGAGCAATCATGCAATCACGCTCCATCTCTCCGAAACGCAGACCACCGTCACGGGCACGGCCCTCAACGGGTTGTCTAGTCATGATCTGAACGGGGCCACGAGCACGAGCGTGAATCTTGTCATCGACCATGTGACGCAGGCGCTGGTAGTATGTCGGCCCAAAGAAGACCTGGGCTCGCAGCTTGCGGCCAGTATGACCATTGTACATGATCTCAAAGCCTCTCGACTGATAGCCCTGATCCCGGAGGAGCTGTGAGACTGAGTCGACTGTCACATCCGTGAAAGGAGTGGCATCGCCCTCCATACCCTTCAAGGTCGAGACTTTGCTGAGCAAACACTCGATCAAGTGAGCAATGGTCATACGAGACGGAATGGCGTGAGGGTTGATAATGATATCCGGTGTGATGCCCTCGGCGGTGAAGGGCATGTCTTCCTGACGATAGGTGACACCAATGGTGCCCTTTTGACCGTGACGTGACGCAAACTTGTCGCCGATCTGCGGAATTTTTGTCGTCCTGACCCGGACCTTGACGTAACGGAGCCCGTCTTGGTTGGTCGTGACAATGACCTGGTCCACGATACCGTTCTCGGTACTTCTGAGAGGAGTAGATGCATCACGCTTGACGTGTTGGGTCGTCCGCTGACCGAGTTCCGCGTTGTCCGGGCTGATGGGTGACGTCTTTCCGATAATGATGTCTTCTCCCGAGACACGGACGCCGGGGGCTACAATACCATCGTCGTCCAGCTTGTCGTATGTACCGTGTTTCAGGCGCAACGTGTCACTTCTGAAAGGCTTCTCAAACTGTTCAACCAAGTTGATTCCCACACGCTTTTCGCAATCCGTGTAGGATCGGAAAAATAGACTTCTGAAGAGGCCACGGTCGATGCTGCTCTGATTCATAATCACGGAATCTTCCTGGTTGTAGCCCGAGTAACAGGCAATGGCGACGATGGCATTCTGGCCGGCCGGCAGCTCTCTGAATTTCAAGAACTCCATGGATCGGGTGGTAGCAAGCGGTTTTTGAGGGTAGTAGAGAATGTTGGCCATGGTGTCCATTCTGCGTGAGTAGTTCGTCAGGAAAAAGCCCATGGCTTGCTTTCCCATGGCTGACTGGTAAGTATTACGAGGAGACTGTCATCGAATTAGTCAGTGCAGTGGTGGGGGACAAGGGGATGGGTGATAAGTACCTGGTTGTGATCGGGGAAGGGAATGATACTGGCGCAGATTCCAAGCAGCATACTGGGGTGGATTTCGCAATGGGTATACATGTGCGTCGTGGGATTGATCTTCGTCTTTAAACGACTGTTGGGGCCGTCCGTGTTGTCTTCGACCACTTGACCTTGCTTTTGCAGCCTGTAGATCTCCAGGTCCTCGGGCGTCATGCAAATCATGGCTGTCTCTTCCTCTTCTGCGTCGAGGTACTCAATGACTCCACTGTGAGCAAGTGATTCCCATGTAATCTTGTCGGCCGGGTTGTCCGGTGGGTTCTCTTGCTGGTCGCGCATCTCGTTGACCGTCGCCTTTTGCAGCACAAGCGAGCCCTGGGGCACTATGCCATTTGCGCCTTGCTCCACGACAAAGACGGGCCTCATGACTCTGCCGGCATCAGAGAAGATCTTGAACTCACGGTCTCGAATGTCACGAACGAGAGACACCTCGTGAGAAATAACGTTTCGCCGACGGGTACCCTGGACGTCGGGTACCAAGATTCTCGGGTCCTGATGAACGCCGACCCAGACACCATTGAGAAACACCTTGGTGGCATTAGGATATCTCAGCGGCTCGTACTCTTCGAGCACCTCCATGCCTCTTTGAATCATGTAGTCAATGATAGGTTCGGCGGGCGTGCCCACACTGACGTAACACATGAGCGACAGGTTCTTGACGAGACCACAGGCCTGGCCCTCGGGGGTTTCTGCCGGGCACACCAAGCCCCAATGGGTGTTGTGTAGCTGCCGAGGCTTCGCCAGCTTGCCATCACGACCAATAGGGGTGTTCGTACGTCTAAGATGGGACAAGGTGGATGCGAAAGTGTACCGGTTCAACACCTGAGATACACCGGCCGTTGAACTCATGGCCTTCTTCTGGTCGCCCCAGTTGCCGGTGGCCAGGGAGTACTTCAAGCCGTTGGAGAGGGTCTGCGGCTTGACACCAAGGGTCAGACTGAACTGCCGGTTTGACTCAACACAGCGCTTGAGATGGCCAGACAGCTCCTGATTCATGCGACGAACGATGTTGCGGAAGAGTTTAGCAAGAAGGGGACCGGCAAGGTCGAGACGCTTCTTGCCAAAGTGATCACGATCGTCGGTATCGCGTCGGCCCAGCGCGCACTGAAGCAGCTTGTGAACCATATAACCCAGGAAGAATGCCTTCCGCGTCTCGCTACCTTCGCTCTGTGAGATATGCGGCAGGGTTTCCTTTTGAAGAATGTCCTTGGCAGTTCTCACGCGCTTCTCTCTCGGAATGTTGTGATTGCTGCCTCGCTTGCCGATAAAGTCGAGAGCAACCTCCCTGTCCTGAATGCAGAAGGCCTCCTCGATGCATGGTCGCAACATCTCGAGCATCTGGCTATCATTTCGGTCGTAACAAATATGATTGAGAATGTCCTCGTCGGACACCACACCCAGCGCTCGAAAAACGATGGCAATTGGCAGGTCGGCCTTGACATAGGGCAGACTGCAGTGGATTGTCTGACCGTACCCGCCCTTTGCTGCGTCACCCTTGCTGTAAAGCTTTAGCATCATGCTGGAAATCAGCCGGGAGCCTTTCTCGAGGGCACTGCGAATCTCGGCCGTATAGGAATAAGGACTCGGTTGGGCCTTTTTGAAGACCTGAACAATGTTGGCGGCCGAGCGCTCCTGGGCGATGAGCACCTTCTCACTGCCGTTGATGATGAAGTAGCCTCCCTGGTCGTACGGACACTCGTTCAGCATGAACAGGTCATCCTCCTGTTCACTGCTCAGATGGCAAATCTTGGACTTAACCATGATCGGCATTCTTCCAATGAAGATCATGTCCTTCATGTCATCCGACTTGTTCTTGTCGGCACCGTAGTCCTCGCCACTTTCTTCCTCTTCCCACTCAAGCTTGGTAGGGTGTTCACCAGTGTTGGCAAGCTCGTCCTGCTGCTCCTCGTCGAGCTCATTCAACGGGATAGGCTTCTCTACCGCAATTGAGACCTTCTTGGTGATCTTAACGTACAGGGGACTCGCATAGGTGAGGTTTCGATCGCGACACTCGTAGGGAAGTAGCGTTGTGACTTTTCCATCAGCTTCGGTAATGGAGGGTCGGGAGACCATGACGGTGCCGAACTTGACTTCATATCGGCGGAGCGCGATGACCTTGTCACTGTCGGACATGGGGTTCGGTTGGTCTAATGTGATTTGGGAGTACTCGTCAATGAGTTCCTGGACGGTGGAAGAGGTGAACTCGTCGAAAGAGTCGACTTGTTGGGAAACCAGGCCCTTGGACTCAAAGAATGAAGAGATTACAGTCCAGCAGTCCTCGGGGGTGATACTGGTGTCATCTTCCTCAACGTAGCCATCGTAGTCGTATTCGTCGTAGTCGGCCATTTTGACAATTGAAGGCGGCGGCGCACGCGTATGCGGTAAGTCGTAGTCAATAGCAGAAATTGTGTGTTTTCCTTGGGACCGAGACTTGTGCAGTCTTTCTTCCGTGCGTCGATAACAAAGGCGCGAGTGAGGGCGGGGGTTGCGATCGATTGGGGGTTGGTGGCAAGAGATGGAAAACCACAATGATGATTAACAATCACGACGCAGAGCCCAGGCGGTTTTGCCTCTTCAGCTCGGTCGGAGCATTCGCGAGAGGGGGAAGGAAACAAGTCCAGCCGTGAAGTTTCGGTGCCGTTCTGCAAGGCGCTGTCGATAGGAGATGCGACGTGGTGGTATGTGGTAGTCAGTACGCAAGACAAACGATGAGCCTCGTTGAGTAGTGTTTTTTTCCTCTTCCCAAAATCCCGTCCAGACAGGAGGCAGGCGCAAGACACAGGCAGAGAGGCTCGAACGCGGTGGGACGAATGCGCTAGCTTTTTTGGTGCTAGCGCACTGTCAGATACTGAGTGCCTATGGCTCGCCAATGGAAGCTGCGTCTCAGCCGGGAGGAACTCCACACGAGCTCCATCATCACGCGGTATGCTGACTACTCCATTTCGACGCGATGGGCTTGACGTTTGACGTGTCTGTCTGACTGGTAAGAACCACCACGCCCGCCACCTGTTCTTGAAGCTTTGACGAGGCCAGCCCTAGGTAAGGACAGCAACGGTCCATCTCATCTGGGAGGCAACAGTACCATCAAACTCCGCCCTCGGATCAGGGCACACCTGGGATGTGCGGCGTCGTGACATGCCGAACACAATGGACTCACTCTGCCCATTCACGTTCGGTCCATCTCTTCCGAGACCGACGTGATCAAGTGATCGGCCATTTCAGGTATCGGAGCCAAATGAAATCCGTTTTTGCCTTCAGGTTTCCTTGAAAACTGCTAGGATACGCCGGCTGTATCATCCGAACGCCCGGTTTATGGCCTTGAACTAGCCGTTAGGGGGTTGTTAAGGTTGCATCCGATCCGCTCTTCCAGTATCCTCGTGGTTGGCTTGACTGTTATTTTGTCGGGTCACTTGCCGAAACTTCTTGGGACACACCTTCTAGCCAATGGTCTCGCGTACGAGCAATGCTAATCTACACGATCTTTCAAAGGTTTTCCGTGAAGCTGCATGCAGCCTGATTTGTGGGATATCTCCGAATACGCTTAACGGAGCCGTGCTGCCGCATTTCCATTCTCACCAACTCGGCTCCTATTTTGAATCCGTCTCTGCCCAGCCGGAATGTTGAGACAGGGCAAACATGAGCCAACCTGGTGATATCGATCGATGCCGCCGGTCGCCCGGGGCTCTATAAAGACGGCGCCTGCAGGCTCTCTCTCAGACGGGGATGCTCAAGTCATTCGCTCATTGACATTCTTTCAGAGACCCCTGACTTTCCATCATGCGTTCTGTCACCATTTCCAGTCTGGTTGTTTTTATACGTTTGATTACGGCTACTTTGGCTACGTCGGGGGCTGGCAAATCCACGAGGTTGGCATCCAGTACTAATTCTTGCTCGAAGGAGTGAAGTGGCTCATACTCTGTCATATAGATACTGGGACTGCTGCAAGCCATCTTGCGCGTGGCAGCAAAAGGCATCCGTCAACCGTCCAGTTCTAACCTGCGACAAGGATGATCTCCCTCTGGGACCTGACGCCAAGAGTGGCTGCGAAAGCGGTGGTTCTGCATACACATGCACTAACCAAGCCCCTTGGGCTGTCAACGATCTTGTGTCCTTTGGGTTTGCAGCTACAGCTATCAGCGGTGGTACCGAGGCTAGTTGGTGTTGCGGTTGCTACGCGTGAGATCATGCAACAGGCCCTTGACCGCTCCCACACGCTGATACTAGGGCCAGCATAACGTTCACATCCGGTAAAAACAAGGGCAAGGTCATGGTAGTGCAGTCAACCAATACAGGTAAGTGAAGGGGAGGGGAGAGTCTCAGTCCCTGTTTCTGGAATGACATTGACGCGGCGTCCAGGCGGTGACTTGGGCAGTAACCACTTCGACATCATGATGCCCGGCGGCGGGCTGGGGATATTTGACGGCTGCACGAGCGAGTTCGGGTTCCAGTTTCCTGGCGCTCGTTACGGTGGTGTCTCGAGCCGTAGCGAGTGTTCTTCCCTGCCTGCCAAGCTCCAAAGCGGCTGCCAATGGAGGTTCGATTGGTTCATGAACGCGGACAACCCGAGCTTGTCCTTTACTCAGGTTCAGTGCCCATCAGAGTTGGTGGACCGGTCAGGCTGTCGCCGCTCCGACGATGCCAGCTTTCCTGCCTTTCAAATGCCGACCAACACAACATGGGAGCCACCGCAGCCCACCGAAACGGCGGGGCCACACGAGCAGTGTGATAGTGCTGGATGGGATGTACAGAAGAAGGTTTGATGTTTTCTTTGGCCACATTTTCTGAAGCAGATATTGACTAATCCGTGTTAAAGTGTACCTCTGGCTACTACTGTAAATATGTAACCGACTGTAAGCTTGTTGTAAAGCGAACCCCATTGCAGAACCTTTGCTCACATCTGACGCAGATTACTGGCAATGCGTCCAAGGCACCAATCCCACGGCGTTGTCGTCTTCGTCGAGTTCAAGAGCGTCGTCGTCGTCGTCGACGACAAGCGCAAGCCTGCCGGCCTCCACTACGGTAACTTCTCAAGCAATCTCAACCACCAGCCACACACCCTCCGCATCCAGCTCCGCATCAGTAATATCCACGACAAGGTCCGTCCCGGTGGGCGGGGCGGCGTCCGTCTGGGCCCAGTGCAACGCCAGCTCCTGGCCCACACCTTCAGCATGCGCCGCTGGTGCTGCCTGCGTGTCGTTGAACCCGTTCTATTGGCAGTGTCAGCCTACGGGAGTATAAATGGACAAGAATTCGACCTTCACGATAGCAGGATACCACAATAACTATCACCGTCATCAGTCACATGATAAGGGGCATATGCCGGAGGACCCGTGACTTAGGCAGAAGATTGCCGCGTTTATTTTCCAGACCATACACGCAGAACATGTAGGATTCCAAGCAGACCACCAGGTTAACGATTTTATCTATGATACCGAAACCATGGCCCCGGTAAGGGGCTGCACATCCATCCAGCTCAAATGGGTGTTGGGTTTCACGCCGACACGCCACCCTGAGCATCCAAAACCGACATTCTCGCCATCACACTAGTAATGGCAAATGCCGCCGATATCATCATCAATAGTCCAGGTGCCAGCTAAGCCGCTGACCTCAACTTCAACTGTGTGGGGCTGGCTAGGCTTGCCCAGGAAGAAGTCACCCTTGCCTTCGGACTTGACGGTCCTGCTCATGAACCGGCGAGTCCACTCCTCGATGGCGGGCTCGCCAGTCTCGTCCCGTGCCTGTTTCAAGAACGGAATGAGGGCAGTCCCGCCGGTGCCTTTCAGGTTCTTCTTGCCTCCGGTGTTCTCCAACTTGCTGCCCTGCGCGGTGGACTGGCGCTGACGCGAGGCTGTGGCTAGGTTGAGACGCTGACGTGCTGCCTCGGGGCTTCTTGACCTGCTGCGGGCACGTACCTCGCGCGAGGGCAGTATGATGTAGCGAGTGACAATGGCTATGTGCTTGTCTCGGAATGCACTGAGCATGGCGAGGCAGGCGTCATAGGCCAGACACAAATTGCGGTCGTCTTTGCGAGACTCGACAAATTCGCGAATGTTGGCGACGCTGGAAACGTCCTTAAGGAACCGGGCATGTGGGCCGGGCATGTACCGGCGCATCTCCATGATGAAGTTGTGACGCGGCACCGGAGCCCGAGACTCCCGTTCCGATTCGGTAGAGGGGTCCCGCTTCTCGCCGGTCGGCCGGTGGTCGATACCGAGGATGACGTCAAAGAACTGGATCAGACTGCTCTGGGCGTTGCTGCCGCCGCTGTACTGACGGTAGTCCTCTTTTCCAGACCCATCGTCGTAATTGACGCCGTCGGGAAGGCCGGCCTCGGCCATGTTCTTACTCCCAGCGAGGAAAGTTCGGATGCGGTTGTAGAAGATGTTGGGGTCGCAGCTCTCGTGCATACGCTGCAAAATGCTGGTCAAATCGGTGAGGCGCTCAGCAAAGGTACGCAGGCAACGGGTTACGGTTGCGGCATCTGCTTGGCGAGCAGCGGCCACGGCCGTCAGCATCAGGGGGATGATAGGGCCGCCGCGTGCCTCGATGGCGACAGAGACAAGATAGAACCACGACTCATCAAGGGAGCCAGTGAAGGTGTTGAGGGTAGCGAGGTTCTCGAGGTTGTCAATGTCCTCATCGACAAACAGAGGCTTGAAGTTCCAAAGACACAGAGCGGCATAGGTGGCAACCGGAGGCAGATCGAGGTGGTTGGAGATCTTCAAAAGGGGGATGGTGATGGCGGGCGGCAGCTGGTCGCACGGCTCATCGCCGCCCCAGATGTAGGAGTGCGCCATGAAGCACAGCAGGGAGTACGCCCTCCGCCATTCCGCGTCATGTTCCAGACCGATGGTGGAGAGGATAGGCAGCCGGTCGACAACCGGACGAAGACGACGGCTGAGGACAAGTGCCTGGAGGTTGGCGACAACGGCCTCCCACTTGTTATAGTAGGGGTCCGGTAGTCGGGTCAGCGGGAGAACGTCCGGCAGGAATCCATGGGACGGGGAGATTCCATAGTCGGACAGCACGGGGATAGGAGGGAGCATAGCGAGTATGTATGCCCTTCGTCGCCTGTGTAGGCCGTCTCGCTCTTGGTTCTGGGTTGAGGTTTTTAAGGTTTGAGGTGTGTGAAGCGACGGCTTATCCGTAGGGTGATGGCAGGCTGTCAAGTCTTTGTGGCGAAAAGGGAGGGTTGGTTGCGATGCAATAGACAGTATTCAATAGGGTCCTGACGCAAGGAGTATCCAGGTATAGCTGGAATACTCCTCAGCCGTGCGAAAGATCCTTAAAACTGGGAGCATTCAACAAGAATATTCTTCTATTTGCTCCCAATTGCTAGAAACGATGTTGTTGGCTGTGTATGACAATAGTGGAATGGGAGAGCGACAGCCGGGAGCGAGCGACAGCGGCGGCGAGGAGTGTGCTGTGGTTTATTAATGCGCGCAACGGTCTCCGTTCGGCTCAGTGGGATTGGACAGTGGAAAAAGGTTCTAGGGGTTTCTGCCAGCCAACTGGCAACAACTGCCCCACTAAGGGCACTAACAGGTATATAGTGCCCCTAAACCCTTGCAGTTAGAAGATTGCACTTAGAGAATATATTACTAATTAACCTTACTTATAATACCCTTACAAACTAGTAGCATAACTGGTTTTTAATTTAACTAATATTAACCTACTAGGCGCTAGGCAGTTAAGCCACTAGCTACTAGGGATTAACAGAATTAAAATTTAAAAACTATACCCTAGCTAGAACTAAAATAAAGCCTACTATCCTTAACTAACCTCTACCCTAACAGATTAATAACTACCCCTATAAGTTATATTAATACTATATCTATCTATAACAGCCTATCTCTAAGTATGCTAACTACTCTAATTTTATTAGGATAACCCTAACTACCTACAGATAGGAACTATATTGTTAGATATTAGGCACTATACCTATTAAGTTCTATAAGATATAGGTATTAACGTTAACTATGTAGCTAGTAACATTAAGCTACCCTTTCTAATTAACTAGCTTAAATTATAATAAGCTGTTTAGATAGCAATCTAATAGGTTATAAGTTACCTACTACTATAAAATAACTACCTACCTAGATCTTAGCTAATAATGTTATTAATATAGATGTACCTACCTACTTAACTAATAATACTAATTAACTAAGTAGCAGCTGCAGAGATACTACTACTAACTACCCCTGTTTAATATAAGGTAACTACCTACTAGCTCTAACTAGATCCTCTATTCTTAGATATTAGCTTCCTGTTATTTTTATCCCTAATTAATAACGTCTGCTTCTAACTATAAGAGACACTACTTAATAACAGAGAATCTATTAAGTAATCTAGAATAGAGTATAATAATTATAACAGCCTATAGGGTAATAATAATAACAACTAGTAATAAGGCTTAAATAACTAATAAGCTGTAGGCACGCTCTTAGTAGAGGTACTATAATAGATTACTACTGCTATAGCCCTAGCACTATAGGGTAGCTAATAGAATAATAGATAAAGCATACTAGCTATAGCTGTAGGTATTACTTTACTTAAGCCTAAAGAGGTAGGATACTTTAATCTAACAGCTTAAGACCTATCTAAGTGTAGTATTACTAGCAGTACTAAGTATATTATATATATAGATGTCTATATTTTCTATAATTATCTAAGACACTTAGTAATAACTTAAGGTGATATACCTATTAGAGATATATAGTTATAGTGCCTATTAAGTATAGCTCTAGCCTAGTATATAACTAAGCTTATATCCCTTAAATAAGTTACTCTAGCTAACTATAATATCTAACTTATTATAGAAACCCTATAAAAACGCTTTAAACAGAACACCTCTAAAGCACTACACGTCCTATATAATTATAAGCTAACACTATAATATTTAAGTAAAGGCTACACTATTAGACTTTTTATCTAGACTATAATAAGAGATATATAAAACATAGAAATTAAGGACTTACATACCTAACTGCAAATTATCTTTAAGGCCCTAGATAGAGATATTTAATTATAAGTTAATAAGCTTAATAATAAAACTACTTTAGCTTAATTCCTTAACTAACTTAATAATTACAAAAGTATGCTAATTAGGATAGTAAGGGATAGGTATACCCTTCTAGGCTATGCATTATGTGAACGTGTTTTATTTTCTAGGGGTCTAGTAATATATATTAAGTATAACTATTGCATTAAGTTTCTAACTAACAGTATCCATAAAGCTTCTAGCAAAATCTCTACTTCCGTCCAGCCTTAATTATACTACACCCACTAGATAGCGCAGATTACTACCTGCAGCTAGCCTAAGTGCTCCTTTATTATTATAATTTTAAATATATTATCCTACTTCTAGGCTATCCTACTAACAAAAGAGCAGAGCTGCTACTATAGGGCCTACCTTACCTTAATAATTAGGCCTATATTAGCTGCTAGGCTGTTAAGAAGTAAGATTACTAATCTAACGCTAGTAATATTAATTACTATATAGTTATCTATTCTACTATTAATAGTAATAATATTATATAGAGAGTTCCCTTTATACTACTTAATAATAGAGCTTATCTAAGCTATTATAAACTGTTTTATAACCTCTAAGGGATTATAATTAAGAGGGGTGCTTAGTTTAAAGGGGTTATTTAGGTTAAGTATAGGTATAACTAAGTAGGATAAGGAGTTAATAAGATTAGACTTAATAAGATTAGAAAGGAGGATTTAATTTAGTTGCTTTAGTAGGTAGGTTTTAGGATAATTTATCTAAACTGCAGGTTTAGCAGGTTATAGGTATAGTTAATAGGAGAATCCTAGATTCTATCCTAGCTAACTATATATACCTAATAAGCCTGCCTCTTAAGGTTAAATACCTCTATAGTTAAGAGTTCTTAACCTTAGTAGTATAGACCTTAAGAGCAAAGCTATCTCTAGTGAGTCAATCTGGCATTAAGTAGACTATACTAACCCCTATAGTACTATATGTTCTTAAATAAGCTACCTTACTAAGTTAATAGCATAAGAATAGGGTATAGTGCTTATATTAGGCTAACTGCTGTTGTTTTTTTTTGTATTATGTGACTAATCTTAACTGTAGGATCTAATTAGTTCTACGCTAGTTTAATTAGCGTTCTTAAGGGATAGGTATAGTAACTACGTTAATAATAATAATAACCTATAAATTACAGCTATAGCTAACTACGCTAATACTACACCTATAGCGTTATAGGGATAGAGCTATAATAACTACAGAAGCCCTTCTTACTTAAACAGACAGCCTAAATTTAATATATATTAGACTTAAAACTAGGGATTATATAACTAACTGTTAGGTGTATATAGACTATAATATAACGATAATAATAACTACTAATAGCTACTATTAGCCTAACTACTGTAGATATATTAGACACCCTAACTGTAACAGCTATTTTTAACACCTAACTCTAGCCTAATATATCTAAATAACTACTAATAGGGAAACACTAATAATAACTACTAATAATAATAGTTGCAGCTAATAAACTAATTGCAGTTATAAGGAGCTAACTAGCTAAATTAACTATAGATTCCCTAAGCTGAATATAACTAACATAGATCTATATAGGCTGCTGCATACGTAGTAGAAGAAAATAATAATAAACCTATATTATAAGACTATACTAATACACTATAACTAGGAGTTAAAGATAACTAATGTAATAGTAACATATAGGATAATAGAGATAACTACACCCTACTAGACTACACCCTAGTACCCTATTATAATTATAATAAGATTAATAATGTAGATATTACCTTCTTTGCTACTAGAGAAGTTAGCAGCTATAACTGTAAAAACTGCAGATAGGATTTCCTATTAGGGAATACCCTCTTCTAACACCTAAGAGAAAAACACAGCGTAGCTATTTACAAAATTAAACATAAGGGATTAATTATACTAATAACTAATGCACTTCTTAGCGTCCCTTAGCTACTAAACTATTATAATAGTAACAGTCTAGCCTAGGTAAAAAACTGCTATCTAATAATGTTACACTAGTAATAGAGGTATATAATTAATATAAACTAGCAGTAACTACTAATAATATAGCTGCTAATAAAGCTAACATACCTATTATTATATTAGTAGTTAATTTATAACTAGATATTAGTATAGGATTTAGAGCCTGCAGATATATATACATATAATTAAAACTAATAATCTTATTAATAGATAATAAGAAGGAGGATGTATATAGTAATATAGGTTATAGCTGTATATTAGCTAATAGTAAATAGATAGTAGAGACGTTTCCCTACTTAGAAATATACTAATAGGTATAACTATTAATAGTTAGAGGTATTAGTACTAACTTCTATTAAACATTAGACTATGTAGTTTTTCTATTTTACTTTAAGGGTATAGATATAGGTAATAATAAGCTATTATATACCTACTTTATATAAGAGGTATCCTTAGTTAACAGACTATAAGCAAAAATGCTTATAGGAACTAATATCTTTAGACTAAAGAAGTTTAACTTAAAATTCTTAGCTGTAAAGGTAATTATTACCTCCTGCTATGTATCTATACTGTTAGAATGTAAACTATAATAATAACAACTAGTTAAGGGACTAGTATAATTAGTAATAACTATAATTCTCTAACTAAATTCTATATTACTAATCCCTATCTACTACAGCACGTTAATAATTAAGGATCTCCTTTTTAAACTATTACTAAGTAACTACTTTACGTTATACATAATACTAGCAGATAAAAACATACACTACATTATTATAATAAATAACTCTAATAAGCTAATTCTAGTCCCTATAAAGGTAAGGTTAGGTATATTAAATTTAATTACTAATAATACGTTCTACTAGAACGTTAAAGAAGATAACGTTAGTATAGCAGCCTATATAGGATTATATAACCTAGCCTATATATTTAATAATAAGGCTAGTAGGTTTAAGCTAATTAAGATCTAACCTATAGAGACTATAATAAAGCACCCTAAAGGGATAATAATACATAACAGTAGAGATAAAGCCTACTACATTAGGTAAGTCTTTAATAACTACCTTAATATATTTAAAGATATAGGCTTTATAAACGTCCTAGAGGACTAATAGATAAAAGTGCAGCTAAAACCTAGCTAGGAAGACTAGATTCTAAAGATAAGGAAAGTTTATAACCTTAATATAGAGGAATAAGAGATTATCTGTAACTAGCTTAATAAGCTTATAGACTAGTAATAACTACATTAGATAATAAACTTAGTCCTATTCTTATTTCTAGTTTTTATAGTCTAGTAAGAAGTCTATAGAAAAAGGAAAGGCTGTATAGTAGTTAATATTAGAGGTCTTAATAAAATTACCTTACTAGATAGCTATCTAATGTAATCCTAGGATAACATCTTTAATACTATTAAGCATAAGAAATATATTTCTATTATAGACGCTAGCTCCTTCTACTACTAATAGTAACTACACCTAGAATTAAAAGACGTATTTATAATTATTACACTAGATAGATAATATATATTTAACTACGCTATTATAGGCTATAAGAATAGTAACGCCTATATATAACAACAAATAGATACCCTACTAGTAGGGATACTAGCTATATTATACTGTAATAACATTATTATAGGATCTAACATAATTAAGGAACACTAAAACAACCTTTATTAAGTACTACACCTATTATAGTAGAAAAACATTAGTATTAACCTAGAGAAGGTATTCTTTAGGTTCCTAGGAACTATTATCCTTAGATAATATGTTAACACGCTTAGACTATTTACAGCTAATAAGAAGCTAGACGCTATACGTTAGATCTAATACCTAACTACCTTTTATAACTTAGAAATGTTTATTAGCTTTATAGGCTACCTTAGAAATAATATATATAACTACACTAAAATTATAGAACTACTAGAATAACAGAAGATAGAACTGCTATAATAACATATAAAGGACAGTAAACGCATTATAGGAAAAGACCTAAGCTAGAAGAAGTAGATATCTTTAGTTAATATAACCCTAACTAACGTAGAATAAAAGGCTTTTAAAATAGTTAAGAAGTCTCTACTTACTAACATTAGATTATACTATTATAACATAAGCTAACTGCTATTTATTAACTTTAACACAGCAGTAATAGGAATTAGCATTATAGTGTACTATATTAATCTAATTACCTTAGATAAAATTATAGATAATAAGGGTAAGCTGTTAAAGCTACTATTAAAAGAAGTAATCTAACTAATATTATTCCTTTTATAAACGTTATTAAGAGCAGAAAAGAGATACTAGCTAATAGAAATAAAAACCTTTAGTTTTATATAGGCACTTAAAAAATGTAAGCACTTTATTACAGTATTAACGTTACTAACTATAATTATTACAGACTATATAGTAATTATTAGTCTATAATAACAATTAGATATTACTAATATAATAGTATAAAGCGCTAATAATAAGAAACTTATAAGAGTAATAGAATATATAAGCTAATTTAACATTAGGATTATATATAAGCTAGGTAAAGAATATATTATACCTAATGCACTCTTAAGACTGCTAGCTACGCCTAGATAGGATAATCCCTAACCTAATAATAGCAGTCTAGATATGCTACCTAATAATACACTAGAAGATTAAGTAATATAAATATAGGTATAAATAGCATTTATTACTAATAACTTAAGTAACAGACTAATAATACTACTAATATGAATTATAGAACCCTAACACTAAGACTCTAATAATAATAATAATATTATACTACTAGCTATATAAGATAGATTTAGTACTATTCTATTAGAAATTACCTTATAGTTCTATAATAAGATAATAAAGGGTTATAAGAATAATAAGACCTTTGTAAAAGTACTTAAGGTATTATAAGATAATAACATCCTTAACCTAGTTAATAAAGTAAAGCTACCCTTTGCACTTTATAAAGGCCTCCTCTAGAAAATAATATAGGGTATGCTAGACAGGCTATGTATTCTATATGTGTGTTACTATAAAATCCTTTAAGCAGCCTATAGCAGTAACTACGTAGGAGGTAATAAGATAGCAGCATTACTTACTAGATACTATATTCTATAACTAATAAAACATATTAAGTAATTTATTATAACCTATCTGCAATATAGCATTATAAAGATCTATATATATAAGCTGTATAGTAATATATAACTAATATTGCTACTACTATACCTATACTATATAATTACTATTAACTTTATCCTTAGCCTGCCTTAGATAGTGTAAGCAGTAGATATAGTAATATTAGTTATAGATAAAATGTTAAAATAAGTTAGGCTAATACCTAGATAAGTAACTAGGTTAGCAAAAGTATAAGCAGACGCCTTTATTAACTACCTGTAGGAATATAACTAGAGTATGCTAAAGGTAATACTAAGTAACTGTAATCTAAAGTTTCTTTTAAAGATATAGCAGCATATCTAGAAGCATATAGGAAGCAACCTGCTGTACTTAACAGCCTATTATCTGCAGACAGACAGCTAGAGTAAATAAATAAATCTAATAGTAGAATTAGTATTATAAATCTATATATCCTCTATATATAACCTATATAACTAGCTGAAGGCGTTACTATAACTGTAATTTAAGATTAATAACACTAAAGTATTAGTAATAAGCTAATTACTAAATAAGATAACCCTTAGCTTTATACTAAATAACGTTATTAACCTAATTACTAATAATATAAATAAGGCTCTAAATAGACTAGAAACTTAACTTAAAGTATATAATGTAATAGTAATAGTAGTAATAAGGATAAAATTATATTATAACTATAAATAACTACTTAAATTCTTTAAACTAAGATAACGTATTTTGTTGTAACTTTACTGTAGATATAACATCCTAGAGATATTATCCCTTAGTTAGAAATATATATAGCAGTATGCTAGCCTATATATAATTATAGAAAGAGTTAGATAACTAGCCTATTAGTTATAACTTCTTAATTACACTAAGATCTATAACGTTATCTTAGTTAATTATCTTAAGCTAGCTTTACCTCTAGACATCTACGCTAGAGCCCTTCTAACCCTAGGTAACATCCTACTATGTAATATGCCTTAGCGCCTTATTTAGATAAGGATAGCCTATAGGAAGCTTTAGTTCCTCCTATAACTATAAGGGTTAGGTCTTAAATTTTAGCGTTAGATAATGCTACTATATAAAATTATTACTAGGTAATAAGGCCTAAACACTAAGTACCTTATTTAGACTAATAATAGACTATATAATACCTAGCTTTAGGCCTAAGATATCCTAGACTTTAAGGTGTAGATTTATTCCTTCTGTAAGAAAGCAGGTAAGGTAAGCGTGTAGGCTTAATAGATTATAGAGCCTTCTACTATACCTATAACCTCTTTCTCTTTCTTCCCTTATACACCTCCTCTTTTCTTTCTCCTATATAAACCTCTATAAAATAACTAATAGCATACTAACAGCTATTTAAAATCTGCTACATTTTAGAGGAGGAGCTTAATAAACGCGCTAGTAACAACATAACTAAGTAACTAAGAATTAGAGCTGCCTATATATAGTTATTTATACTAGAGATAGCTAATTAGATATAACTATACTTAGAGGAGGCATAACTTAAATAAAATAAATCTAATAAACCTATAATAGTATTAACTAGTATAGTAAAGGATATTACCCCTAGCTAAGCTAATAACTATAATAACAAAAATAAAGTAAATAACAAAACAACTAAGAGACCTAATATAACTAATAGAGATAAGATAATAAATAATAATAACGTTAATAAGGATAATAAGAATAATTACAACGCTAATAAGGATAATAAGAATAATTATAACGCTAATAAAGACAATAAGAGTAATAACTAGGACAAACCTATTAATAATAAGACTAGTAAGGGTAAAAAACACACCTTCTTAGGGAATTATAAACCTATTAAAAACAAGAAGATAAAGTAGGACAAACTAATGCTGCCTTAGAACCTAGAAATAAAGCTAGAAATTAATAACATAAATTTCCTTATGTAAGTTAGCTGCTAATTCTAGAAATACCCCTACTACCTAAGAACCTACCTCTATAATAGATAGTTTAAGGCTCTTAATATAGTAGTTACTATCTTTAATAATAACCTAAATAACATAGTGCTCTCTAGACAGGAGAAATACACTATTATACGCTAACTTTAGTAGGTACCTACTAAGACATAAATAAGGGGGAATCTATCTAGTTTTATAGAGTGCTAATAAGTCTAAGATAGAGAGAGACATATAGATAACCTAGATAAATCTCCTACCTTTACAGACTATATCTTTACCTTTATCCTCTATAATAAAGTTACGCTAGTAAACTAAGGTAACCTCTAAGATTACTATAAAGTTATTAACCTTATATAAAATAATTAGACTAATAACATAATAATTATAGATAACCTAATGTATCTTCTTAGAGCAGTTAGCTAATAACCTCTTAAAAAGCTAAAATAACAAACTATATAGAATATAAATAGATTTACTAGATTAATAAACAATAATAGAGCCTTTCTTTTATTCCTTAATATAGTTACTATAACTATAGATTTACTAAATAAATATTAAGTATTTAGAACTAAATAGAAGTTAGTATAACGTAAGTAAGATAACCTTACTAATTATATCTCTAAGGTTAACAACCTAACTATTAATAACTAAAGATATAGGTAAATCCTATATAACGTTATTAAAGAGGCTAGTAACTAAGTAGCTATAGACAGCAAATTAATTATACTATATAACTATATATACACTTATAAATACAGTAAGGAAAAAACGTTTTAATATATAAGTTATTTTAGGAAGAAAGTTATTTTAAGAAAGTAAGAGGCGTAATATAAAGGTTAATTAGGCAAAAAAGGTTACTAACATAGGGGTAATAAAGTAATTACATAGATTAAAGCGTAAATTAAGTGTAAATTGAAATTTCACTAATAAGGGCATTAGTATTTCCTTTCTAGGGGGGGGAAGATGCTAGCTAACTAGCAATAACTACCCCACTAAGGGCACTAACAGGTATATAGTGCCCCTAAACCCTTACAGTTAGAAGATCGCACTTAGAGAATACATCACCAATTGACCTCACTTACAATACCCTTGCAGTTTCCCTCGAACAGATCAAAAAAAAAAAGAAGAAAAAAAAAACCGATCACAAAAAAAAACCCCCCCCCTGACATTCAAAAGGTACACTAAATGAACGACGGTGGACACAGGGCCGCACCGAGCTAACAGAACCGACTCAGCCGAGTGGTCGCGCCGCGTGGTCTTGGGGGTTGTAATGCGCAATTTGAAACATGCGGCGGCTCACTCACGAGGCGTCTGCCCCCCCGTTATGCAGTACTCACGCGTACGGATCCAGCGGGGTACGCGGTTTTAATTTCTTTCATCTTTTACGTTGGTGTACTTACACAAGTACCGAGTCCGTGAGCGGTAAAGTTGGACAACCCGAGAAAACGACCTGGGGTTTCATTGCAATGTGGAGGATTTACCGTACTACTGTTACTCTCTGGGCTGAACAAACCTACCAACTGATCGGCGGTATCAAAAAGCACGGAAGTGCGATGGTAATTCAGCTTATCGTTGCTTGACCCCCTGCCTCTAATAGACAGCGGAGCAGGAGCCGGCCGGGCAACTAACTACCTATGCGGGCTCGGTCGGCCCCTCATCCTGCAAGATTCCAACGAGCCGGTCCAACAACTTATGTCCGTCCTCTCTCATCGCAGGTATGGGTTTGACGGTGAGAAGAACGAGGTGGGATGCAGCAAAGAGACAGTTACGCCAACAACCCCAACATGTGACGCCGATAGGATTCGAACCTAACTGACATAAGTACCTCCATTTGCTCCGGCAGCTTCGACGCTGGCCCGGAGACGCGTGAAGCGACAAACCCACCGATCAGCACGTCGCCCTTGTCTATGCAAGGTCCGATCTACCTACCTGTTCAGCGCCACTGTCCGACTCGTCCGAGATTTCCCCAACGTTTGCCGTCGTCATCAGTTATCGTTCAGTATCCTAGTGGTTGGTCATGGAGCCGAGGATGCTCCGGAAGGGTGAGAATACAGACAATGTACGGCGGCGATCTGAATTTCTGGCTCTACTGCCTGGCTGAATAAGATCCGAAGACAACCGACTAACAGGTGGGATTGCAGCATGAACTTGTGAAGGGCCAGGCCCCACATCGTCACAGCAAGCTTTGCGTCATCCGCGACCTTGTGTCCATGTCTATTCGTATGGGGTACTTGCTTTGGCCATACCTGGTCCTGGTCCATGCAGGCAGCTTAGGTACCCAGGTATCTTTCTCAGTGTTGCCGCGCGGTGCCCAACCACCAATCCCCAAGCTTCAACATCCGCCTCGATCCATCTCCCGCCCGTGCTTCAGCTGCCATACTACGTACACCAAGTTGACGGAAGGCGAATGACGCCGTTCCCTCCCCGCTGTCCGATCTCTGCTGTTGCCGTCTTCCGACCGACTTTATTGGGCCGTCCGTCACGGTTGCGCCGCCCTCAACCGAACACACGCATCGTACCGGGCCTCGGGTCCCCCCGCGATATGCATTCATGACTTGAGCCTTGCCCGCCGTATCCCCGCGCTCGCCCGCACACGCTTCGGTTTTGGTGCCGCGCTCGCCCGCACACGCTTCGGTTTTGGTGCCGCTTTCCCTCCATCTCCTTCCCTCCTTTCTCGCCTCGTCACCGCCATGCCCGTTCCGCAACACGTCTTGAATTGGCTCTACAGCGTTCTCACCAGCGTAGCTAGCCCACCGTTCTCCTCGCGCCGCCCTTTGTTCCTCGACTAACGCGCCGCCCTTGCCAGGAATACCACGATGTGAACCGCACCTACAACGATGTCGCATACGCGCTCTCCCACTACTCCTCTCTGTCGCCGCGGACCGATGTCCACAGTATGTGCCCTCGCGATTCTACTGCGATCCCCTCCAGAGCTACTGCTGATGCCTTTCTTAGCCTTTGACAATGGTGCCTCCGCCCTTCTCCTCCACCTCTCCGGCACCTTGCCAGTCATCTTCAGAGGCACCACCTACCGCTTCCCAATCTCAATATGGGTTCCTCACGCCTACCCTCGAGAGGCTCCGCTGGTCTACGTGACTCCCACCGAAACCATGATGGTCCGACCCGGCCAGCATGTAGACCCCCAAGGACAGGTTTATCATCCATACCTTGTAGGATGGGCCACTTTCTGGGATGTGCGTCCATTCTGCCCCTCTGTCTCCCGTCGCGAGCTCTTGTCTGACTGTTCGTAATGTAGAAATCAACCATCCTCGACTTCCTCGCCATCTTGAGAGACATCTTTGCCAAAGAGCCGCCCGTCATCGCCCGACAACAACCAAGTCAACAACAGCCTCCTCCTCATGCTGCCCCTCCTTCGCAAACGTATGGCCAAACGCCTCCTCCTCTCCCGCCTCTGCCCCCTGATTTGGCTCCTCGTCCAGCCAGCCGCCCGCCGACCGAGGCACCCACAGGTTCTCCACGCCCTCCGCCTCCACCACCAAAACAATCCGGCCCTGGGCCTTCGTACCGGAGCCCGCCACCCCCGATCGAGGCGAGACACGGCCCCCCTTTGCCGCCTTTACCACCTGGTGCCGAACTTACAGCAGTTCATGGAGACCACAGTGTACATCCACCAAATCGGTCTCAGGGTCAGACCTACTCCCGTTACGACTCGGCTCCGCCTCTGCCTTCGGTACCTGCCTCGCAACAACTACCATCACCAGCCCTATCCCCACGTTCCGCGCACGATCTCCAGCAGCATCAGCGGCACCAATTTCCTCGCGACGACGCTCCTCAGCCACAAGGTACCTCCGAAGACCCTCGGAACTCAGCCCTGTTCCTACCTCATCGGCAAAGTGCTCCGCAATACGATGGCCCTCCGCCCAGGTGGCAGCCGGCCGGGCAGTATCAGGCACAGCTCCTGCTGCAAGAACGGCGTTTACAGCACCAGCCAACACTGCAACAGAATATAGCAAAGCCAGCGCCGCCTCCGGATCTGCTCGATGAGCCTCTCACCTTGAGCATACCTTCGCCATCATCCGTCCCCGCGCCACCAATACCTCCAAATCCGGAGAAAGACGCATTGCTGCACCAACTAGCGCAAACGCTCCACTCCCTTCGTCAACGTAGCCGGCAACAGAACGAGTCCAGCATGGCAGGCTTGCAGGCGCAACGTACAGCCATGATATCCGCACTTTCGACGTTGCAGTCCGAGATGGGCGCCTTGGGTCAAACCTCGGCCCTACTTCAGACCAACGCAAATATCCTTGTGGAAGCACTGCGAAAGGCTGACTCTGTTATCGAGGGCTCATCGCGTCAGACCGCCCCCGACATCGATGAATTGCTGGTGGCGCCTACGGTTGTGGCTAATCAGCTCTACGCACTGGTGGCCGAGGAGAAGGCCATTGGGGACACCATTTTCGTGTTGGGCCGGGCTGTGGAACGGGGTAGAATTTCACCTGCTGTCTTTTCCAAGACAACGCGCTCCCTTGCTCGCGAATGGTACTTGAAGAAGGCATTGGTTCGCAAGATAGGGAAGGGGATGGGATTGACAGCATAGCAATGCGGGTCTTCTTCGTTGCCCTACGCATAGAGCCCAGAAACGCGCACACTCGGGCACAGATAGAGGTTTATTCGATAACCTTGCTCAACGCCTGGTACTCATCTTCTTGATTGGCTGCGTCTAGTGCAAAGGCGAGTATGACTGATGTCCCCCACAAGCCTTCGTACCCCTGAATAGAATACATGTACCTTTCTGTGCTACGCCAAAACGTCGAGAAGCAGTCCAAATGATCATGGGCCGAGCAGTTAGCTTCTGTAGTCTCTCTTGCTATTCCGGCTAGCAACTCACTGCACCCCGCCCAACTATACCGGCACCAATGGTCGCGAATAGTGGACTCTGCACTCGGTGCCGCCCAGTAGAAAAGCCTCGAGATGATCGCGACCACCCCCGATTGAATATCGGTGCCTCTATAGTTCGGTCATTTCAGCGAGCTGAACCTGATGATTCGACCTAAGCTGGACACCAACTTGATCCAATGACTGGGCCGGTCATATTCTTAGGCAGAGCTGTCTTTCGCCGCTGATGGACACCATCGAGATGAGGTACTTCGTTTCGCTGCTTGCGTATTATGGCGGGCATGCTTCTGCGTGTTGGAAGATTCTTAGTTTTGGCAGTCGCAGAGCACTCGGAGATATGGCGAGGTGAATACTCTGACAGAAGAGGTATGTCATCCAACCGCCAGCCGTTCTGCCCAAAAGCGGTGATTCATTCTTCTTGCCGGCACTTCGGTAGGATCCTTGCCAGGCATGGGGAATTCCTGTTCTATTCATTTCGTATTCTTGTGGCCACTTTCGTCCCCATCGCTAGCATCGTTGTCGTGTGATTTGCTCCTATCCCAGGATGCCGAGATCTTCCTCCAAGCCTCACGACCGCGCTTGAAGCCCAGGCTATTAAATCTACTTCCAAGGCGACTCTTCTCCAAATCCACCGCGCGGTGTTGCTTATGTATACGACGACTCGAAGCTTTTTCATGTGCCAATGCGGTGTTTTCGATGTTGGGTCGGCATATGGACTCATATGCGTTGATACAGTCCTTCAGTGATGAGCGAGTCATCTCGTTCGATACACGTATGTTGGTTGACATTTGAAGCGATCGGCGTTCTGGAAGGACTTCCAAGGATGCTCTTGCCTGCGACGCTTGACCACAGCCGGACCATGACGCCCCATTGGAGCCAGTGATGGTTGGCGTCCTCTTCCCTGGTCCGGTGTGACGACGTCTTAATTGCGAGCCACCTTGCGAGACGCTGTTCTTAGAGATTCTGTCAAACAGTTTCCGTAAATCCACAACTCTGTCCTGAGTGGCTTTGCCTTCGGCTGTGGTCGGGGAGAGGTTTAGACCTAGACTCTCGCTTGTGGTCTGTCTGACGTGGCTTGGGATATCGGTGTTCGACCGGGGAATAGTGTATGCGTTGAGTTCCCCCAGCCGTCTACTCTGCTTACTAGCCAAGAGTGGTGTCCTAGTAAAGGAATGCTCCGGCAAATAGGTGTTCATCTCGGGAACCAAATCTGGCGACCCGCAGCCCGATGAATACTCTGAGTGGCCATCCGTAGCTCGTGGCCACAGCGCAGACATTTTCCCTCTGCTTTTATATCCCTCCTGGATGGCAAGCTTCTTCTTCTGCAAATTTTCGCTTGTGGAAAGGACAATATGGCCAAGCTTGTTTCCGATCGTCTTGGATATGCTGCGGGTCCATGCTGCGGGAGGTATTGGATCTGGCTCCTTCGAGCCACGGCGAGGCTGTTCTTCGCGGGTTCTATTTTCCGGTTCTCTCGAGTCGTTTGGGCGGCATGTAGCCACATTAGACGTCGTATGCCAGGCCCTGGGTCTCGATTGTCTCTTCGGTGATGGTGTCTGTGGGGGGGGCGGACCGCTGCGGTATTTTGACGGTGGCAAGCTTGCTGACCTGACAGGAAACACAGGGACATCTGCATTTCAGTCAGCATTGGAAGTGGCTTGGTGTAGCTTGGGATGTCAATCATACCTGCGGTGGACTCGAAGATCTGGCGTCTTTCGGCCACAAGGCTTTTGTTGCTTCCGCTTGTGATGGTGTGGGTGGTAACGGGCTTCCTCTCGCCAGTGAATACATCAAACGTATACACGATCGCCTCGGCAGTCGGTTGTTCTCTGAAACATTGAGCGTCTCGTGGAATACAAAATGGCCCCCTGCGAGAGGAGATCTGACTTGAGCTTGAGGTCGAGATCGGCTGCTCATGTGTAATGCAGCCATTGACAAAGGCAAAATCCTCAGTGCTGTTCAATTGTCCGTCTTGTCTCACATTTGACCCGATCAAGCTGCTCCCGGCTGAATGATAAGATGTACCGGTGTCTACTATTCCGGGGCCGGCAGCGGCATGTACACTGGTTGTGCAATTGAGGATCTCAAACTTTGATACAATGGAGGCCAAGTTTTGCGTAGACTGTGTGGATGGGAAGTTATTCAGAGGCCCGGCCTTCTTGGCCGCCTGTCTTGGACGCTGGGGTCTCGGCTCGCAAAGTTGTTCTGACAAGGCGTCTGGTTCATCAAGCGCCTGCTTGTCCTTCGGTGAGAGACGAAGGAGTGCTGGCTTGGGCTCATCTTGGGCGAAGAAGTCTTTGGGCATGGACTGCCGGGCCTGACCGAGAACTGTATAGGGTGTGTCCTCCATCGGATGTCAGGTTGAATGGAAGTGACAGTGTCCCTATTAGTATCGGAGGTTGTGTATGAGCTAATAGACGGGAAACAGGAGGTTTGCGGGAGGTCCTTCACGCGAGAAGATTGCCCGAGGATGATGATGATAGGTTCTGGTATTTCGAAATTCAGTCTGCGATTCGCCTCGTGATTCAGTTGGTTCTGGGGAAGGACGATGGCACCAAGCGGCCCTTGTCCTTCGTCCCTTCTTCCAAGGCTTGTAATCGGTTCTTCCCCAAGGCAACCACGTTGCCCCGTGATTCCATCTGTATCGCCTCCAGTGAACAGAGTTGCAAAGCAGTTTGGTTACGTAGATCAGATGTACTTCAAGCTCCTGCTTCGCTCGGAACGTCACCGGATGCAGGAATTTAACACTGACCAATGCACTAATCAATGGCCTGGCACCGATTGCGTTACGCATATATCGGCCAAAGTCAGGCCGATAGTTTCAACCCCTTTTCAACGAGTTCTTTGGTTGGTAAAACCTCTATCAGCAGGTAATCTGCATCACACGGCAGTTGTCTCAAACAGTAACGACCCAAGTTGATTATGACAAGTTTATGGGTAGAGCTGAGAACAGCCCCGTTGACGAAGTGAAGCGTGCTCGAAGACAGATGTTATTGAGGGGGCTAAGAGAGCAGATGGTGTGTCGGTATAGGAAAGATGGCGACTTAGAGAATCGCTTGAGATTTAAGGCCGTAATGACGCCACTAGTTTTCTTCTACTGTGATGCTCGTCTCACTGGTCAGGTGAACCCTCTGAGAAGGAAAGTCGGAGGCCGGGGGCTCAAGTTCTCTCTTCGTAGAGTGCTATCTCTCGGTTCACTCGAATGAATCCCTTCTCGGGGTCACCGTCAATAATGCGCCGCGACTCGGCACCAATCGCATCAGCTTGGGGGCGAGGACGCGCCTGGACAGACTCAATGTGCGAGGTGACGGCACCTTGGGTGATTCCATATATATGGGCACTCGGCCTGCTGTTCAAGCCTACTTTGAGAAGCGCACTGGAATTGGTTGTGCGACAACTTCGCCGTGGTGTGCTGGACGAGACACGGGAGGCGATCAAAGATCCTAGCGGAAGGAGGACGAGGACTGAGGTGTAAGTCAGAGAGCCTGATCTGAAGTTGATCCAGCCTCCCCATTGTATAACAGCGAACATGACTAGCCGGCTACAATTAGATATGCCTAAGAGGAAAACTGAAGGTAGCACAAACCAGGTATAATCATCAAAAGGCCATTGGTAATGATCAGTACTTCCATGACACTCATCCCCTGTCTCGAGGGAAGAATGCCGCGGTTTTCAACAAGGTGCACCAGGAGCTTGATGTTGAACAAGGCGCAGTGGTAGGTGATAGAGACTGCTCCGACAATGCCGCTGCTCTGGGAGATCCAAAGCGAACCGGCAACCGACATCGACAAAATAGCCTTCATGTTGACGATGCTATACCATACTCGCAGGGTGATAGTTGCTACTGAAACGAGGCAGGACAACCCGGTTAAAACTCACTTCCAGAGGCCTGGTAGCAGGTTGACGAGAGCCCATGCCTGGATTCCGAGCGGCATCTGAACAAGGATATGCAGAATTAGTGAAATGGCTTCCGTTGCAACACTGCGGTAGAGGTCTGCCGGCGATATGTGGGAGTCGTCGGCTGCCAAGAGACAGTAGATGTTGGTCCAGTTGGACGTGAAATGAACCGCCAGCAGCGTCATGCGGACAATGTTGAGCATGAGGCCGGTGATATGGAGCCACAAGGAGACTTTGGTGGGCTTGAAAGGGGGCATCGTCACAATAATGGTCAATAGCAGCATGAAGCTTGCTCCGATCTGAGAACCATAGTTGGCGCTTGTGCTGATGAAGTCCTGATATAGTGCGTTAACTTGTGCCAGTCCAAGATTCAAGGTTTCGTTGTTGGTCTTCTTGATGGAGAAATTCTGTTGGAAAGGATCGAAGTCGTCCATGTCTTCGGTGGTGCTGGAGTGACGGAGGAAGAAGCATCGGCTCGCTAGCCATCCAGCTGTGTGGGGTAGGTGAAGTAGGATCGTTGGTCTGTATAAGAAGTTGGAAAATTCTACTGAGCATGGTTTACTACAGCGATATAAGGCTACGCAGCTGGAGGGACTTGGGAGCTATTCGGCTTGCTGGTGATGAACGCGACAACCATGCACATGAGATAAAACAGTCTTCATTATGGCGCGCATAGGTAGGGGGACGCAGGACCCATGCCTATCGTATATCAAAAAATAGACAGCCTAGGAGCTGTGATTTGAGGTGATGTTGTTCGATCTGAAGTTTCTACTACCTGCGCAAAGCTGGACTCTGGGCACGCGTTGCGTGACACCCAGATCGATCAGCTTAACTTTTAAGGGCACTGGAGATCAACCTAATGTTAGCAGGTGTCAAAGACTGCTGTAAAGAGGCATTCTGCTTACGCTCCAGTAGGGAGGCTTGGTCCTCCAAAAGTAGTCTATGCAGCGGCCATCATTGCCGAGGCCCTGGCACTGCAATCGCAATAGAATCAGTATTAGAAGTACAATGTTTGCAGGAGGGAAACTTACAACCCAACCACATTTGCCATCTCCAACGTTGCCTTCGTTCATGATCATGAAAGGGGTGGCCTCGCCGCAAGGTTTCTGTACCCCTCTAGCCTCAACAGCAGGCGCATTGCCGGCAGCAGGCGCAGCCGCAGCAAGCGAGGCAAGAACAACAACAGCGTTAAGAACTGCATTTTGAAAAGATGAAAGGTGTTGCTTATGGTTAAAACGATTGTGTAGTGATTCAGGTGTGTAGTTGAAGTTGTAAGTAGTTGAGTGAATGTGCGTTTGTGTCATGGGTTGAAACCCAAAATGGCGGTTAGGAGGAGGAGGGAATACTGTTAGTTTATCTATATTTCTTTGTAGAGACTGTTGACATGGAAGGATCTGCACTGAATAATAAATGAATATCATCTTATACAGAGTACTCCATACAGCAACACGCAAGTACGAAACCACATCAGGCAGGCACTGCCACCACAGCCACTACGGCCACTGCTGCCACGCATTAGTCATCAAAAGGGATGGTCGCGCGGGTTAGTACCATTCCAACCCTGTTTTGGAACTGCATGACCCTCTTCATTGGTTGGATTAGTGGCTATAGTGGCTGCGATGGCTGCCCTCTACGATGTATAACGGGTTGGAGACTGGCAAAATACCAGATGAGGGCTGGCAATTTACCCGCCACCCGTATTGCGACTGGTGTTTCTATTTGAGAGCTAATTGATCTTTCATAAACTTTTGTACGCACCTCAGTAGCCTAGCAGGTCAGTCTGGGTTCATCCTAAGTGAAGCAGTTCCTCCCAAGAATAGTCCCTGCAATGGAAATCACACAAATGCTTGGTGGGTTCCATACAGGGGCACGAGTCAATATGATACATCTAAGCACAGCCCTTCTGTTTGCCCCCAGTCCATTTCAAGAGCAGTAGGAGATGATTGGCCAAAACACACTCCAGTGTCCGATGAACCATGGCATCGTCAGAGCCAGTCGCCACAGAAGACTACCAAAGGCACTCCTCCTCGTTGGAACAATCGGCGGCATTCTAGACGCGCTCGTATGGCACCAGCCAGAGGATCCGTGTTCTCTTGATTAGAGAAAACCCTGGCTCACTACGCCTTGCCATCTTCAAGATGTGTCGTTGTGGTGGCCAGGAGCGGTGGGTTTAGATCCCAGCATTCGACGGAGGCCGAGGATGATTATGGTTAGACTCGTGCCGCTAGGTTAGTTGAAGTTAAATTGGCTCGATAAAAGGGTTTTGCCAGCTGGGGGTTTGGGAGACAAGCCACCCACCGCCTTACTGCCCGGCCCAAAATTTCAGCGGGAACGGGTCACAAACGCCGCGTGTACGTGACACCAGGCCCGGTTCCGTGGAGATCCACTTGTATCGCCGACCCTGTCGGAGTTCCGACCCCCAAACCTCCACAGCACCGCACTTGACCCGGAGTTGCAGACCAAGGTGCTTCGCCGCAGCAGGTCTTTGCCCTTCATTTTTACCCTTCGATATATCGAACATAATTCTCACTTCTAGAACGACAAGGGAGGCCCGTGGCTGCTCTGGTGACATACCAGCAACCCTCCAGCTGTTCCACTTGTATCACGTTTTCATGCTGAGAAGCGAGAAATGATAGGTATGAAAACATTCCTCAGCCATCATGTTGGCTTTTCCGGGACTCCGGGAGCAGGTGACAAGTGGGGGTAGAATGTATGTGCGAGACAAACAGATAACTTGCCGAGACCGTAGCAGCCATTTTCACCTGGAGCGAGGGCTGTAAGAGGTCTGGTCCTCCGCATGTCTCGCCTTGACGTTCAAGTTGACTGCCCACTTGCCACATGCCTGCCCGTCCACCCACCCCTGCTTCCGAGCACACCTCTGATGACTAGACCGAGCCCATTTTACTGCGAGGTACACGTTGACCAAGCTCCGTTTGACTTGAGTTGCAACACTAATGCCGGTTCCGGTGGCCATGGCACGATGGCTTACAAACGCGATACGCCTCCCGCTTAAGCGTCAGCAGAGCAATGGATGCTTGCATGGCGGGAGTGGCAAGTCTACCCACCGCATCCACATACCTATACGTTGTCTCATGTATATCGTGTCTAGGACAGACAAATGCTGAAGCTCTAAGTTATAGCGGTGGTGGTGGTATCGCCTCTCGGAACTCATTCGCCCACCATGGCCGAAACAGACCTCGCCCGTGCAGGATCTCAACATGCGCTAGATCTTGTGACACCTATCATTATTTGCACCACGGACTTCATAAAATAGAGTAGGGACACTGCCATGTTGTCTGACCTAAGGGCTGAACCGGACGTAACACATGTCTCTTTAGGGTGTGGAGCATGGCTCTGGAGCTCGACTCACAGCCGCCCCTCTACTCGTGTCATTGCTCGGAGCCGCCTCCAAATAACGCCGCCATCCAGCTGAGCTCGCCGTATTTTTGACGCCATGTTGGTTGTATATGGACGATTTGAGATCTGTTTTCAGTTTAGCCTCAGCCAACTCGTCATGTCTCTCCGCTGCCCAGTTTCCTTGTTCTCCCATATCAGCCCGAGTTCACAATAATGGGTTGTCTAGTGGCCATTGTCCCTACCATGACCACCATTTTGAAGGGTCTCTTTCGGCTTAGGTTTGGATCTGGGTCGTAGTCCGTAGTGAGATGATGCGGGGCTCAATGACGAGGAAGAAGCCGGAGGGTGAAGGTTAAAAAACCTCATCGTATCCGGCTTCTTCTTTGTGGCCCTCGACATGGGCATCAGCGCTTCTCCCAAGGTGCGCCCGCATTTCTTAATTTTCAGCTATCCCTTAAAACTTTCAGCTCTCGGATCTACTCAGTCATCTCACTTCGCTTAGGAACTCTGAATGTTCCCGGTCAAGTTCTCACGACGTAGTGGGCTGGTTGCCGCCTGCTTTTGAGCTGCCTTGGCCACTCCTTCTTGTCATCTTCTCTACCTTCATCTTGATCCCCCCGCTCCCACCCTTTGCAACATCCATCACTACCCATGATGAGAGCGACTGGAAGGTTCTTCGTCGGCCTTTGGGCTGTCAGTCGTGCTGCTGGCTTCTTCATCGTTCCTTGTTCTAAGCCAGTGGTTGTTGAGCGCGCCGATCCCATCGTCAACCCGGGAGCTCTTTCCGGGCATGTACATACCGTTATGGGTGGCAATGGTTTCGACTTCAGCATGACATACGAGCAGGCCCGCGCCGCAAGTTGTTCAACTTGCAAGGTCACCGCTGACTTGAGCAATTACTGGATTCCAACCCTTTATTACCAAGGGCAAGATGGTAAATTCACTAGCGTTTCGCAGTCCGGGGGCATGCTGGCCTATTACCTGTGAGTACTTGGTTATCTGGCTGGTACGGGCAAAGGGCCATGGCACTGACTGACTGGGCTATTCCAGATTTCGACAAGACTCCAGAGACCCCGAGTACAGCAAGGGTCTTATAGCTTTCCCCAAAGGTTTTCGCATGCTGGCTGGTGATTCCAAACTTCGCAGTTTCAGTAATACCCTTGAACAGCGAGCTATTTCTTACGTCTGCCTGGGCAATGGTGGTCCCCAAACCAACGGGTTCCCTACCCGCAACTGTCCCAATGGGCTGCGCCTCCAAATATTATTTCCTTCGTGCTGGGACGGTGTCAATCTGGATTCGCCCGACCACAAAAGTCACATGGCCTATCCGGATCGTCTTGACAATGGCAGATGCCCGTCGACTCATCCCAAAAGATTCGCGACGTAAGGCGAGTCCTAGGAGACCTAACCCAGACACTGCTAATGCTCCCATTAGTCTGTTCTACGAGGTCATCTTCAGCGTGAACGAGTTCAAGGACAAGTGGTATGGCGAGAACGATACTCAGCCGTTCGTCCTGTCCAATGGGCAAGTCTCTCGTCCCAGCTTTGCAAAGAACACCATCGCTAACGCTGCACAGCGACCCAACTGGATATGGCCTGCACGGCGATTTCATCAATGGATGGGATGTCAACGTGCTTCAGGCCGCTATCACGCAGTGCAAGGATGGTGGCGGCAGCATCGAGAAATGCTCCGTATTCCAGTTTTTTGACGATGAGACAAGGAGGGGCTGTCAAGTCCCTGTCAAGGTTAATGAGCAAGTTCAGGGCCAGTCAGACAAGTTACCGGGCTGTAACAGCGTCCAGCGCGGCCCTGGCAACGCCCTGCCGGAATCAGGGTGCGGTGCAACGACACAGATTTCCTTGCCCCAGTGGGGATACAAGGACGTGACAAGCACGCTTAAGTACAGATTTCTTGGCTGCGCTCGCGATCCGTCGGGCCAGGGTCGCACTCTCCCGAGCGCAAAGACGTCCAGCGACAGCATGACAGTTGATGCTTGCATCAAGCACTGCAACGGAAAGGGCTTCGCATATGCGGGTCTGGAGTATGCCAAAGAATGCTGGTGCGGTAACTCGGTGGCTGATGATCGTAAGCCCAGAAAGGGGCTCTGGGGAGGCTGCAACATGCCTTGTCCAGGTAGCCAGAGTGAGATGTGTGGCGGATGGGCTGCCCTGTCACTTTATCAAAGGTGTAACGGAACTTGTCGAAACGCTGAGTTAATTTGAGGTCGACACCTAAAGAGATCACCGGTGGATGTGGATTTCGTGTTTCCTGAGTTGAAAGTGCAAGTTGAACCTCCTAATCAAGCATTTAGTCTACTTCTTGCGTCAGCCAGCAGGAACTCTATAGCGTAACCGCTATTGCTACGCCTCAGCTTGAATGCCTTCGTCGCTTTGTATACGCGGTCTGCCACATTATCCACTGGAGGGGAAGATAGAAAACCCACCGGCCTTTGGCGGGCATTGGTGCTTGTTAGGCTGCCTCGAAAGGTCTGTATCCGTCGATCCCACGAATCACGACAAAAGTGGCATTCAACGTGACCGAAGTACAAGGTGCATGAGTGTGAAATTCGTTAACCCCCAACTGGTGCAGGCCACAAGCTCGAGAAACGCCAGACCTCGGATGCCATTCCCCGTAGCCTCGAGGCTCATCGTCATTGAACTATTGTACAGCCAGCTTCTCTTTCGCGGCAACAAGATCGTGATTATACATGGACCGTTATTCGGTAACGGAAAAACCGTTTATTGACTGCGACACGAACATTAGCAATGGTCAGAGGCAACAGGCTGCCGAGGAGTGCTCACGGAGGAAGAAGGAACTCGCCCCAGGAGCTCGAGAGGAAGGTTACGGCAGCCTAGTGATTCCTGTTAGCAAGCCTGGCCTTGAGGAGGCACGCAAAGCACAGATTAAACTTACACCGAAGATGACGATGCTGCGGACGACGGGCGCATTCTCGGAGGAGGTCAGGGCATCATAGGTGGACCTGAAGTAGCCCTTGGGCTGGCGGGAGCGAGGGCTGCCTCGCTCGACAACAATTCTTTTGGGAGGCATATTGGCGGTCGAATGTGATGTGTAGACGAAAACAGATCGCGGGACAAGATTTGTATAGTAGGGATTGTTGGCGTCGTAGAGGAAAGCTGTCGGATATTGAGTTCGTCACGATGTGAGGTTAGAAACGGGCCAGCTGCAAATAGGAAGCTCTGGTCGCAGACAGCCGAAATTTTCGATTGAGCTGGACGTCACCCAAGCCAGCCACGGGTGGCGGGCTGACCATCAATGTGGAGACCGAGGCGTGTGGCTGGTGACCCAGCGTTGTGCGTAGGTATCCGTACATGTATTGTCATACGTCAGTACCTACGTAAGGTACGGATACCGACCTAGGTACCTAGATATTCGTACCTATGTGCACCTACCTACCTGCCTACCTACCACAGGCGAGGAACCACCCACCTAGCACCTTGGTGGGGGTAGGTGCTACGGGTTCCTACTCCGCCCTCAACACCCTGCGCGCTCCAACAAGGTGAAAGAAAGTCCATGCTCGTACATCCCGCCGACGATGCGGAAGGCAGTCCTACTACTGTTAACCGGCAGACGCACGTCAAGACAATGGCTGACACCCCACAACCGCCGGGACCAGGCGGCTTCTTCCCTTCGCAAACTCTCCCGTCGCCCGCTCCCAGCACCGCCTCCGTCCGCTCCAGCGCAGCTCTTCCACATCCTCGCGCCAGGTCGCTCCGACCGGGATCGAACAAGGAAGAAACGGTACGTAGATACGTCGAGGAACGCCTGGCTGTAGTCAACCGTCGATATGTCAAGAAGTATGGGAACCCGGAGCCTGGCGATCAAGTCGTCGGCTATAAGACTTTTGCCGAGCTTTGCAAAGACCTCCACGGCGTCATCGACGTCCTATGGCTATCTGGAACCCGTGAGGAACCCATGCCCCAGTTAGATTGACCAAGGCGTCTTGAATGCCTTGAAACACCAACTCTGACTCGGTTCTGCAGCGAGCATACAGATCCCGTTCCTCCTGAACATCGCCAGTGACTTTACGCAGTGGATTGACTCTTTTCCACCCTCTCCCAGAGCTGCTTTTTCCATCTTGAAGAAGTTGGATCATTGCTTTGCAAGTCTTCTCGCTGGCCGCGACATAGAAACAAAAGCCACTCTGCCCGGCTTCGAGAACGGCATGAGAGCAGGCATGTCCACGACGGACATGGTTCGTTGCCGAAGCTCCGTGGAACAGACCAGGCTGGCTGTTGTCGAGGTTCTCAGCAGGGAGCCTGGTGATGGCAGCAAGGTCGACGAAACGGAAGTGGACGATAGTGAGACGGACACCACAATGGGAAACGACATCGATATTGACGACACAACGGGCTTGGCACAGGACGACGACCACGACTACGACGATGACGGCGACGACGACAACAATGACGACAGCATTTATATGGATGCTGCACGAGTCTATGAGCATACCATTATCCAGCTAGGCGAAAAGCTGGGAGATGTCTTTGGGCCCGCGGCCCCAGGCGCCAGCGATAACACTCTTTGCTCTGCCGCCTCATGATGGCCCACAATCAACCGAAGGACACCGAACCTTTTGCGAGCCCGTATACAACGTGACGATAGCCTCGGAGCTACGGTTGGCTCGCATGCCGATGGATGACAGAGAATGGTGCACTACCTTGGCCTAGTAACTGTAACTCTTATTACAAAGCAAAATCCAGACCCGTTTCGTCTCACAAGCTAGAGACGTGGAGAGGATGACTGAGTACCGCTCGGGCACGATGTTCGAAGGCACTGGCGTTACTCGGCGTACAAGTCCTTGGTGCGATGGATTGTGGGAGCATTGCGAACCACTCTGGATGTGGTTTTACAGCTAAACAATCGGGCATACGGCATACATAAGACGATGAGCAAGGTAATGCGAACATCTGTGACGTGGCCAACGACCTCCTAAAAGACGCGAAACGAGCGATATGCTGATGAACGGTTCATCCGGGAACAGGGACCGCAGCTTGTTTCTGCCGGTGGGTGGGCGCTCTGGTTCCAAGGACGGGAACGGTTCCCAGCACCAGTGAACAAGGCCGGCGTTGATCAGCTGCTATCCTTTTAGCCGTACAAACTTTAACAACCTTTTCAAATGTGATTTGCTTAAACTCGAGGCCTCCGCCGTAGTAAACCGACTTAATCGAAAGTCCCGAACAGGAAGAAATTCTCCGTGGATACGGACTGATGCCCTCCCAAAACGAATCGCCCTGCAAGTGGCACTTCCCATGATCCCTGAAGCGGCGCTTGTCCCGTTGGTGGATCTGGGCTGAGTGGACCTTGTCACCTGGTGTCTCAGAACAGCCATGCGCTTCTGTGGAGTGTTTCCTTCCCTCCTCCCTCCCGTCTTTTTGGTGGTGTGTGGTCACCTCGTTACTACACGTACAGTTTCAATTCTTCTACAGAGTACTTTTTATACGATTTCCCCTCCCAGGGGCTTCTGGGGATCTCGTCATGACGACTGTATTGTGCCCAACCCCCCTCGACTGCCCCGGAAGAAAGAGCTGTGTCTCGTCAGATGAACGAAGTCATCAACTTGCACTTGTATAGATCTTCGAAAGTCGAGTAGCCCACGATGTTTCTTTCGCAATGCTGTTTTGATGGGCTACCCCTCCCGATCTTTCCATCTCACAAAAGTCATAGCTTCCTACCAACTGACGATCTCTATACGTACTCTGTACGGATACCATGTGTCTTAGTGAATGGCCCAAACCCACCTCCATTTTCCCTTCCCCCCTTCTCCTTTCTCGTGTCCATCGTCAAAGACCAATCCTGAGCTGTTAGTGGAGATGGCCCCCCAGGTAAGTAAAGATTATGTTATGCGCTAGACGCTCTTCAGCTGAACCACCAATCACAATGGCTGGACCCTGCCGCATCGGGAGTGGCCCGGCCCCCGGGTGCCCCGTTCTTGGGTCTCGTCCCATCCACGCACCCGAGCCCCTATCATCCCGTATTTTCTCTTTGCCCCCTTGTCGTCGGTCAATACTACGTATGTAGCATGCATCCTTGAGCCTCTTTTCGCTTGACCTATAAGGGCCCCAACTAACGGCCTTGAGCCTCTTTTCGCCTGGTCCTGATGCACCATCTCTTCCAGTTCCGGTATATTGCTCTTTGTCGACATGTTGCAATGTAGGCCTCGTCTGATCCCGACCCCTTATCTCTCGCGGCGGCTGTGGTCATGTCCGACGCCGATCAGGACCCCCTGGCATACCTTGTCAACCACCTCTAGCTATGTATGAACTCCTCTCCCTCCCCCAGTCGCCACCGTTCCAACTACACTTGTACAACCCACCTGCGCCCCTTCTCAGCCATTCTTGGGTCTCCGCCTGGACTGGAGTTGATCCAAGAAGCCTGTGCCAGCTTGTCGAACAGCCTACCGTCACCGCCGACCTGGAGTTTTCTATTCCCAGCTTCTGGGCGTTTCATCCATGCTCCCCACCTCAATATTCCCGCTCCAACTTACCGTTCTTGGACTCGAGGTTGGTGACTATGGCCATGCCTCGAATTTTTCCTTGTACATTGTTGCCCTTCCATGGCAGACATCCCTTGACGCCCTGTCTTCTGGAGCTGGGTCAGAATGCTGTACCCACACGGGCTTGTCCACGGCGTCCCCATCCAGCCCTGCCCCCGCCCAGTCAGTGTGCGCTATCTATCTGTATGGTGGTATATATGCTCGGCCCAGCCTCGCGGCCCATCAGCCAGAATGTGCCTTATCCGCCTCTCTCGTTCTCTACTGCACTTTCACTTACTGGGCCAAGTGCCATTCCGTTCATTTCTTGGTGATCTCTTCCATTCGGGTATCATCGTCCATTCCTTCAAAATTCCGAATACTCGCAAGTAGCCAGTTTTGCTACTCTGGATAGACGAGTTTTTTATACAAGTGTTGTTCATTACCCAGTTTCCCTTCTCCTCGCAACACACTTCCTTGGTGGTCCGAAGTCAAGTTTATCAAATATACAATGCTACCAGCTGGCCTTCTCTTAGCTCTCCTGCCTACTGCCATGGCTCTTACCCCCCCACCGGCAGACGGCATGAACATCATCTGGTCAGAGACGTTCCAAGGCAATGCCGGCTCACCGCCTCGGCGGGACACCTGGGACGTGGCTCTGGCTATCGACACGAACAACGAGGTCCAGACTTACACCGAATCATCCTGGAACGTCCAAATATCCGGTGGAGAGACTATCCAGCTCATCCCTCGCAGATCAAGAAGTGGTGTTTGGACATCTGCGCGCATTGAAACCAAGGCGGCATGGACCCCTCAGCCGGGCGGAAGGATGAGGATTCAGTCCATGTTCAGGATGGGCGAGAGCGCGAACAAGCAGGGCATGTGGCCCGCATTCTGGATGCTGGGCGATGCCGTCCGCAACGGAGTAGAATGGCCCCTCTGCGGCGAGCTTGATATTTTCGAGCAAGTCAATGGCCAACTCTCCGCGACGGGCACCGTTCACTGCCAGCAGGAGGTTGGCGGCATCTGCAACGAGCCAGCCGGTCGTGGCGTAGCCACTTCCATCCCTGACAACGGCTGGCACACCTGGGCTTTGGAATGGGACCGTACTTCAAACAACTGGGCTACGGAGACCATCACATGGACACGTGATGGTGCCGTATTCAGCCAACTGAGAGGTAGTGATATTGGGGATGAGGGTATTTGGGCCACGCTCGCTCACATGCCCTACTACGTGCTCATGAATGTGGCAGTTGGTAAGCTTTCTTCCCGATGGTGTTTCGTCTCTGCCCAGCTGCTAAACCTGCACCAGGAGGTACATTGCCGGGCCCTCCGACCGAGGCCACCCAGGATGGCTATGGTAGCATGATGGAGATCGGATATCTTGCCGTCTATCAGTCGCCCTGATTATCTTTATGTACATCATCGCCACGAAGCTTTGCATGTTCGCCGCCTGTCCGGAGCCTGAGCCTGTTTGATATCGCAGCTGCAGCGCAGCCTCGACATCTCTCAAGCGCATTGGGTTGACTGCCATCATAACTTCAGAGGCATACAGCCCAATTTTACTAGCATCGTTCCTTTCCTCAATTCGCCGAGCGTGGTTCTCTTGTTCCTCTACTATATATACATATATATATATATATATAGCCCTTTCAATGGCGATATAGGGCGGCTATTTTTCACCCTCACATTTGAACCTGCAATTAGCCACGAGAGCGAGCAGACTGGTACTTTTTGGTAAAATGGTAACAAACCACGACATCTGCAAGTCAGCCGCTCGAATCACCCATCTTTATGTTCTTCGATGTTCATGCGTGAAAACAGGGATGGTGTGGAGAATAGACGATGCAGCATGATAAGGGGCACGACAAGTCTTCAACCCTCTTTTTATCCTTCTTATAGATAAAAACCTGTGGCTTACTTGTTGAAGCCTGTCTGCACTAGGCTTGTATGCAAAGTGGTCAACAACCACAACCGCAGACCAAGCCTCAAAACTAGACCCTCACTTTTGCAGCCGTACCAGCTGTGACACTTCGCGGCGTAGGAGACGTTGAGACGCTAGTCGTTGGAAAGAAGTTTTTAATGTTTTATTAGGAAATGCAGCAGTTCCTGTTCTGCCGCAAGTACGGCGCCAGTCAATCGCCCGTGGGCCCGCGCGCACTAGCTTGGTAGTAGATTGAACAGATTTTCCTCTCACCAGACGTGCCGGGTTTTGTCAATGGCATTCTGACCTTACGTCCGTCTGCTCGCCCAAGAGCACATAGAAGAAACCCTGTTGTTTGACTGCTGCAGTTTGACAACCAGGCCACTGGGATGCGGCATATTCACTCCACGCTCACTCTCTACTGGTCGGTCAAACATAGATGCAGAAGCTGGAACACACAAAGCTCAGGCTTTGACATTTGTTTGCGATCGTTCATGGACAAAAAAGCTGGATTGATTCTCGTAAGTCGACACCACACCACGCCACAGTATAATCTGACAAGACCCCGCATAGACGACGATGCCTGGATGACACAGAGGCAAGAGAATAAGAAAGGTGTCCCCGACCTTCTAGTAAGTACAACAATGCTCCTCTCACTCATCCGCCAATACCACTGGCTCTTTTTTGGACTCTTCCTCACCCCTTTTGCATACGTCGAGTGAACACTGATGGGTTGGCAAGCCTCCCCATTTTCCAAATGAAACCCGGGCTCCGCAATCTCACATCGTATGCCGCATAAAATCAATAATTTTGCCCACTTGCTCGATAGAAAGATGGCATCTGACAAGAATTTGCGAAACCGACCCCTTGAACTCCAGAACCCATGATCCAAGGACCCCGACGAGAGGCCCACCCCCCAACGACCAGCTCAAAGTAAGCCCCATCAAGTTGTGATGTGCGTTACCCTAGGCAAATGCACGCAAAAGATTAAATCGCCGTCGACAACGAGGCTGTAGTGAACGATGACAAGACCCGCCGAGTGTGTCGTTGACCAGACAATAACAGACAGCATTGTCACGAACGACACGATTGATGGAAGACAGGTGAAAAGCGTAGGAAATAGGAAAGTGGCAGACTCGAAAGCTGCGGCTGAGTGTGGCGGATACCACAAAGACTGCGGGCATCGACCGGAAGCTTTAAGAAAAGTAGCTGGCGACTTGGAGTCGATGCGGAGCCAGCACTGGCATGGGCCGACCTTGGCATAAGTGACCCGAGGCAATCCTTTTTGTTGGTCTTCTGTGCGAATTCATAATAAAATGGAAACTGCCGTACTTCGCAGGGATTTTGTTGCTTGGCTACACCGACATTTAGACTCGGAGCAGTCGAGTCTGGGGAATCGTAACAACGCCTTAACGCATGACAGAAGCCTGACGGGAAACTGGAGGAACCGGACGCCTGCGCAGAGCAAGACTTAGACAACATCTAGTCTGCGCCAATTTCGTTACCGCCCTCCATGCCGAACGACCCCGTATTGAAGTCGAACGCCTGGTTATCGCCGTCCTCATGCAGGAAGGAGTCGAAGTCGAAGTCATTGAGCACGTTGTCCGAGACCAAGGGGTCGGCAAAGGCCATGGAGCCAAAGTCGACCATCCCGTTTGAACTGTCCATGCCAAAGGCGCCGTTTTGACTGTTGTCGGTGTGTGGCTGGGGAGCGACCTGAGCCGGAGGGGCTGGCGCAGGAGCACTCTGTTGACCATTGGGCACAGTGGGAACAGCGGCGTTTTGGCCGTTCTTGTTGAAGTTGGTCGCGTTGACGGGGGTGATAGGGGTTGCCGGTGCAGGCTGCTCCGCATCCTGCGCGCCGTCTGCGGCTGGAGTGGTGCCGCTGTTGAGGTTGGTGTTGGACTTCTTCTGCGTCGCAGCCTGAAGAGGGGATCTTAGCTCGAGGGTCAACAATATCGACTTGCTCAATGTACTCACCTTGGCCTTGGCGTTCTTGTTGTCCTTTTTCTTCGGGGCAGCCTTGTTGGACTGCGAAGGAGTGGGCGGTGCTGCTGTCGCTTGTTGAGGCGAAGACGTGCTTGTCCGGTTGGCGTTAGCACCCGCTGGTGCAGATGGCGGCGGCATTGACCGTTGCTGCGGTGTGCCCTGAACTGGACCCGGGGGGCCTTGAGGCACCATCTGGTTGCCGTTCGGACCACCTTGCTGCCACTGCACCGGCTGGTTGCCTTGGCCAGCCTGTTGGGGCTGCTGCTGCTGAGGCTGTTGTTGCTGTTGCTGCTGCTGCTGAGCCTGTTGTTGCTGCTGCTGCTGCTGCTGCTGTCGGGCGGCCATCATTTGTTGCTGGTTCATCTGGCCACTGAATTGCTGACCCGGATGCGAGCTGGGGGGGCGCATGCCCCCATTCATCTGAGGGTTGGGAACCATGTTGCCGTCCATCTGGTTCCCCATGCCTTTGAAGAAATGAGGTGCCATGTTGGGGTCCATTTGGCTGTTCATGAAATTCATGGGATTCGGGGAGCCGCGGGACTGCGCACCCTCAGGCAGTGGCGACGGAATGCCGGCGTTGTTCATTTGAGGCGTGCCTCGCTTCATCTGCTCCGTTGGGTTCGGCGACGCTCCCGTTCTGCCACCCTGAGGGGATGTTTCTGGGAACGGCTGACCGTTGGGACCAGGTGGGCCTCCTGGCCCTCCTGGGCCAGCGGGTCCATCTCTTGGCATGGCACCGCCCATGCTGTCCTGCTCCTGTCGAGCCATCATAAGCCTCTTCTTATTCTGCTGCTCCAAAAGCATTAGCTGCATTTGATAGTCTTGCAGAGCGTGGTTACTTCCACCACCGGCTTGGGCACCGCCAGGGCCAGGCCTAATACCGCCGGGACCCATTTCCCCGGCGTTGTAGTATGCAGCCAGCCCGGCGCCATCAGGGCCTTGAGCCATCATGGGCGAGCCTTGGCCCTGAGGACCGGACGCGTTAGGCATGGGTTTGTTAGGCATCTGGCTAGCTTGGTGTTGTTGGAGGTTTGCCGCATATGTGGCAATGGACTTAGCTTGGACAGCAGGTGGTTGATTTGAGAATGTCGTAAACTGCTGCTGGGTCAGCGATGCCGGATTGATGCCGTTGGTAATGAGCATTTGCTGAGCTTGGGCTACGTTTGGGGTGGTCCCCACCTGCTGGCCCGGCATGCCCTGTTGTGGTCTTCCGTTCGGCATCATTCCGGGTTGGTTGGGGAAGTTGGGCGTGCCATCCAGACGAGGTCTCTTGGAAGGCGAGGGGGCGTTTTCACCGGAACCAGGCGACGAAGGGCGTTGGCGGTTTCCATCCATGTCCGAAGGGTCTCGTTGCATCTGGGTTTGCTTCGCATGCTGAAGCATCTGCATTGCTTGGGGACTACGCGGAGCGAGGTTAGCAAAACACAAGCGACGAGTGAGCGTGGGGAGAAGCAATGGCTCACTTGTTTTGGTTGTTGGCCATGGCCGCGCGCGCAAGGTTGCCCTTTTGCATGTTCATGGCCATGCCTCCATTTTGCATGTTGCGCATCATCTGTGAATGATATTGTTGCTGGGCGGCCAAGCCGTCGGGACGCATCTGGCGGAGGAGCTCCTGCTGCTGATTCTGTCGCATGCGGGATTGCTGCTACAGAGCTTGGTTAGCCGTGGCACGCATAGTGCGCATACAAACAGGACGACGTACCTGGGTGTGGCTGACGTATTGGTTGACAGGTCCGTTGCCACCCTTGGTGCGTTGCGCGTGAAAGATGTCCCAGAACAGGCAAAACCACTCATACAGGAACGAGGATTCTGAGGCGGGCATGGGCAGCTTGGGAGCGGGCAGGTCGTCAGGCAGCTTGGCATCGATGTCATCTTTGGAGTCGGTGTCCATCGGGTCATCGGCGAGGCCGTTGCCCAACAGGTTGCCATTCTCATCCCTCCGCCGGTTCGAGGCGTCCTTCATAACGTTTACTTGGTTGTCCCCGTTCAGGAGGGTTCGGGCGCAATCGAACATTTGATGGCGGAGAAAGTACTCGTAGATGTAGGTATTGAGCAGGGTGCGTTGGCTCTCGGTGGGCACAGGCATCTGTCGTGGACCACCGGCGACTTGAGGCGCGACTGCGCCATTATTCATCATGGGAACAGGAGCGCCGACAGGACCGCCCATGGCGTTCATGTTGGCCATGTTGGGATTGACGTTGACGTTCATGATGATGGGCTGGGCTGCAGACAGTCGTCTGCCCAGCTGGGTAGGGTGAGGTCGATACGGTGAAGAAGGAAAGGGTTGCTTGAGTGATGGAAGATGGTCGGAGACGAGGAGAGAGCGTCGCGGGCGTCAAAAACTTTCCGGGTCAGCGACCGTCAGGCTGGCGCTGCGAGCGTGACTACGCGATGCGCTAAAAAGCCAACAGACGGTAAAGCGTGTCGAAATTCAGCGATAGGGCAGCAGGGGGTCGGTCAGGTAGGTAGGTGGGTAAGTAGCCTAGAGGGTACGGTGGTTGAAGCAGAGAACGGGAATGGGTGCAAGGTTGAAAGGGTGCGACCGTGTGGACGAGTAGACGCGACTCGTGATGGTAGCAGTATGCGATGGTACAGATGAAGAAGAGGAAGAAGACGGAGATGAGGAGGAAATGTCGAAGGACGTGCAGCGACGAAGGCTGGATCGAATGGTTGATGAGGACGATGGCGAAGAAGGCGGCGACGGTGGCCGAAGGCGAAAAGCAGGGCCAGATGCAGATGCAAATGCAGGTGTGGGTTGAGTAGTGGAAATGGGATTGGAAGTGGGAGTAGAAAGACAGGAGGAGAAGGAGGATGAGGAGCAGCGCGGCTCGGGGGTCGGGGGTAAAGGCAAGTTTGGCTTTGGCTTCCGTCCGGCTCACGGGATTTAAGTTGCTTTGATTTTGGCTTTGGGGTTCGAGCTGACTGCTGTTGCTGCTGCTGCTTCCACGTCTCTCAAGTCTCTCGGTGCGGTGCAATGCTCTGACCAGGCGGCGTCGTCGATCCTAACAGTTAAGGGTATTATCCCGTAGCAGGTCCAGGTGTCCCTCTCCTGTCTCCCGCAAGCGCTAGGCCGATAAGGCGGCGTCAAGGATAAAGTCGACAATTGTCTCGGGGGGCGTGACGGCGGGTAACCATCAACGGGGGAATAGACACGTTTTCAAGGCCAAGGTGAGATTGAATACGTTCGGCATGCGAGGCCACCAGGGGGTGATTTGGTTGTTGGAAATTGGGAGGAAGGGGGAGTAGGAGTAGAGGAGGAGGAGGAGGAGGAGGAGAGAAAGAGAGGGGCGCTTGGTCAACGGGACGGAGGAGATGACGGGACAAGGCAAATGGAAGGGAAGAGAGAGTGTCGGAGAGTGGACGTCGACGCGGGCGTGGGAAAGGATGGGGTTGGGATTTTCCTAATTTTCGTCTGGGACGCTTGGGCAGATTTCGGGGGTGGGAAGTCTGGAGACCTGGAACCGCGAGCTAACTGGAAGCTACGTTGGCTGCGGCAGTAGGTAGCTCCCTGCTGGTGCGCGTATACCTCAGAATGCAGTGCGGATATATGAGAACGTCAGTTGCCTGAGGCCATTCTCAACTATGTCAAAGGAAAAAAAAAAAAGGAAACAGGCATAAGGCTTCCTTCCAGTGGGCTCAAAGAAGAGGGGACACCACAACCACTATACCCACCTACTCACTCACTGTCTTGGCTACCTAGGTAGGTAGATAGGTACCTTAAAAAGAAGGGCCCTGCTAAAGGTGTCCTGGTATTGCATTGCTGGTAACGAATGCCCTGCCTTGTCAGGTGTTAGAGGGATCCGTTCTGGGACATCCCCAAATGCAGCGGTCGATGGACCTACCTCGTCCTCTCTCTCTCTGTATCATTATCCCGTCGGGCAACCATGAGGTGCTGATACCTTACTGACCGTTGCGAAAAAAAGTCTGGGTTGTGCGCTGGCACATTGCTCGCGCTGCGCGACTCCCTCTTGCCGCCCCTTCCCCTCTAACCCAAGTACATATTTGTACTTACCTACCTCCATTACCTACCGCCTACCTTAGGTGCCCAGCTAGGTAGATAGGTCGATAAAAAAAAAGTAGGTACCACGGTACGGATACTGAGGTAGGTAGGATAGGTACGGATAGGTGGTAGGTGCTACTGTCGCATCGCGCGCATCTTTGGATGGAGCTCACCTCATCCGGCGGCGCGCTTCATCCCAGCGTACTGTCTCAGTCAACGCGACCGCGCTGCAAGTGTAGACGCGTTTTGCAATGCTGCATGGGCAACATCGGCCCACGTTGAACAACATTGACTTTGACGCCTGGCATGCTATGCTTATTCCGAGTAGAGCTTTCGACATCTCATTTATCCTATTCATCACGCAATCTTGATAGCTGGCTTGGTGAGAGCAGGCGTAGACTCAGCAGCCCGAAGGCTGAAGCCAATGCACCTGCGTGCGATCTGCGGATGCATGGGCCCCCCTGCAACTCCACGACAAGCTCAAGCTCGAAGATACTCATCATACTCATAGTATGTGTAGCATTGTGCTGTTGATGCAAGGATGCAACTGAAGCACCGCGAATGCCGAGGGCGGCTCATATCACACTCCACTAGGGCTTGCCTGATCGTCATTTCATCTTGGTTTTTGGAAGACGCCATTAACCATTCATCGGCTTACACAACCTGTACCCCGTATTTGCCGAAATCGGCCGGTAAACGTGAAGGACACGGGAACTTCACACCCGCCGACCCAGGCGCATCCATCACCAGCTTATTGGTCAAGCCCCCTCCTTTCAAGATCATCCTCCTTTCTTGATTTCCTCTTTTCCTATTCTCCAGTTTTCGTTTTCAACGCACTGGTCGTTGACGCACTTGGCAAGGCTGGGCTGCCATGCCTCGTCGTCAAAACTAACTTGGCCTACCGGCCCCATGGATATAGACCAGGGCCAGGCCCAACGTTGAGCGCGCGGAGACCGTCGCCGTAAAAACATGGCTTGACGTGCCAAGGTGATTATGGTCACCCAGCACCATGGACTATGCGGCCGCCACTTCCTGTTGCACTTTACACATTTTGTTTCTGGCGGTCTCTTTGGTAGGTATTGTGAACGACATATCCTGTAGTCCAGTTGCATTTCTAGTGGTATTCGCACGGGCTGGGGTGTCCAAGGCCAGATTTTCATCAATTCCACGCGGCGCATCATTGCAAGCCACACATGACCGAGACCGACATGATGTTGCCCAGCTAGTATGGTAAGCATGGCTAAGTTGTATCATCGTATTTCATCGACAATAGACGCATGCATGCGACGAGGGCGGAGAGAAACAAATCGGGGCAAGATATTCCATTTCATAGCGAAGAAGAACAGCGCTGGGCTGCACTAAAAGCGATCCCGCTCAATCATCTTCCGGCGGGAGTTCGTCATCAATGTACCGCACTAATGACACCCTCAATTCTGTCGTGTCATGGCCCCGCAGGACGTCGCTGATGAAATGCGCCTCCACTTGCATCTGCACCATCTCCAATGCTCCTCGCAGCACGCCGCAAAAGATATTCGAGTACCACAGTTCATCCTGGGCTCGCTCGTCGTCGGGCAGCTCGACAAAGTCAGCCAGAGGATTCTCATCAAAGACTAACGAGAACTGCTTGTTGTCTGTCGTCCAATTCGTCACTTGCGGTGTAATATTGAGGAATATTTTGAACCCGACCTGATATAGCCAGTCATCAGTACAAAGGCTTCTTGGAAGACGCTGGGGCAATATTTTACCCTGGCAATCATGTCTGCTGTGTCGCGAAACGTTGCGCATCTCTTCATCGTGTTGGATTTGGCCAAATAGTCCTCAATGAGACGGAGGCCGATATTGTACCCCATCTTGTCCAGCTGCTTGTTGACCCCGGCATAATCGCTGTCGTAGTCCTTGCATAGTTGCGCAACGATCGTTCCGTAAGTAAGGGTGACGAGCTCGGCGTTAACTTTGTCTATCCGAGTCCTGCAATCAAGGATGTCAAAAATTGTTCGTTTCTAGGCATATGTGGACCACGAGACGTACTTCCAGATCCTAGTGGGCTGTTAGCTTTGTCGTCCAGGCACGACGGGATAACGTACTCCTCGCCCAAGCGGGTTGCCTTATTTGCGGCCATAATTGTAGTGCCAGCCGTCGAGTTCTGCTACCAGGCTTGATAGCCTCTGCGCTGGTATCGAGCGAGTATGGCGAAACTGGCGAGATCCTGACGCTTGCTTTCTTGTTGGTCGCAACCACGTCGTTACCGTCGTGTGTTGGCCGTATCTTCTGTCGTCTTCGCAGCAGTACCGAAATTGCCGCGGGCACCTTAATGAAGAAGGTTCGAAGAATCGAGTTTGCTCTTGGTTGGCTGTTGTCGCAATAAGTCGGGCTTTGATGTTGGACCATTTACCACCTGACAGGTATTTGGGAGGGCAGAAGTGCAGCAAGGGTCTATGGATGAGAAGGAGCAGTGGACGGTGGGTACCAAATGCACGACTGAGCTAACCTACCGAGTTAGGTAGGTATCGGTCTTCGGGGATCGGCCTAAGCAAGCTCCGATACGTCCCCGGCCACGCTTGGGCCAATGATCTCAGCAACATCACATTTTCATGGGTTTACTGATGAACATCTTCGACCAGCCTGACAAATTTCGACACGAAACGCCCGCCGCTTTCTCACCAACTCGACTTTATTGATACCAAAATCATCGTCAAAGAAGTTTCATTTCCACCCGAATACCGTCATTATGTCTGCCGAAAAAAGACCTGCGTCCGACGAGCCTGGCGCGGGCCAGATGATCGTGAAGCGCCAGAACGTGGGATCATCAACAGGAGCGCTGGCGAGGCTCAATGCCTCGGGGAAGAGCAGCGCATTGGTTCAGACGGTAAGCGCAAGGCGCTTTAATAACCTGCACATACTAACAGTTCCATGACAAGGCTCCCCGAACAAGCAATCTGCAGGCACCAGTCATGGAGCTCTCCGGCCACTCGGGCGAGATCTTTGCCGCCAAGTTTGATCCTACCGGAAACTTCATTGCTTCTGGTTCGATGGACCGAAGTATCTGTAGGTTGAAGGTTGCTCGTTCTCTCGGGGGCGGTGTCGCTAATGCTCAGCAGTATTGTGGCGGACATACGGCGACTGCGAAAACTATGGCGTTCTCACTGGCCATCGAGGCGCTGTCCTGGATCTTCAATGGTCCAGAGACTCTAAGATTGTATATTCGGCTTCGGCCGACACACATCTGGCAAGCTGGGATCTTGAGAACGGTACGAGAATACGAAGGTACATTGGGCATGACGAGATTGTGAGCACGATGGACATCAGCAAACGAGGCGAGGGCATGCTGGTGAGCGGTAGCGACGACGGCACAATAGGACTTTGGGACCCGAGATCAAAGCACGCGGCGGATCATATCGAGACAGAGTTCCCCATCACAGCCATTGCCATGTCTGAGGCTGGGAATGAAGTCTACTCAGGCGGCATCGACAACGACATCAAGGTCTGGGACATACGCAAGAAGTCAGTTGTGTACTCCATGCTTGGCCACCAGGACACGGTCACTTCACTCCGAGCATCTCCGGACTCGCAGTCGCTGCTTTCATTTGCCATGGACTCCACGGTGAGAACATGGGACATTCGTCCATTCGCACCAACAGACAGACATATCAGAACATTTGATGGCGCTTCCGTGGGGCTCGAGAAGAACCTCATTCGAGCCAGCTGGGATTCTGAGGGCAAAAAGGTAGCTGTTGGTTCGGGCGACGGCACTGCCACTATTTGGTCCAGTGAGACCGGCAAGCTCATGTACAAGCTTCCTGGACACAAGGGGACTGTGAACTGTGTCGAGTTTGCGCCTGGCACGGAGCCCATCGGTGAGTCTTGCCAAGCGTGCATCTTGCGATGTTTTATTGAGCTAATGGATTATCGAAGTACTCTCTGCGTCATCTGATCGCAACATGCTTCTCGGAGAACTGCGGTGACGAACCCACATCTTTCGGAAATCCATCCCCTCGCATCTCCGAAGACATTTCTGTTGGTGTGTACGGCCATGCCAGAGGGGCATACGGCTCACGTCTGATCCGCCGATGATTGGGGTTATAGCAGGCAAACAACGACACTATCTTCTCATCGAAGAAAGAGCACCCATCGCCAACGGACCGTGCATGATCATCGAGTCCGCCCATGTCAAAGTGGAACCCTTGCCAACCAACAAACACGGCATTTCTCCACCTGCATGGCACAATGTGTTGTTTGGACGATGGAGACAAGAAGTGACTGGTGTGTTATTGAAGGAAGTGGCCTAAACTCTGCGACTCCTGGTACAATATGTCTGATGGCGGATGCGGTAACGGCCACCTTGATACCCTTGGATCGCCGATTTTGGCAAATTGCTTGGAAGCCTTGTTGAGGATGGCGTACGTAGTCCTAAGGGAAGACATTTGCCAGCGAGTGACACGGCCCAGGAACCTCCGTCTGGTGCGTCTCCACCGGCTCTCGGTGACAACCCTGAGACAACCTGGCAAGGTTCACATTATTATGAGAAACGTGGTTTTGGCGCTGTGGCTTTGGCGAAGAACGACTGTCGAGCAAGCGAAGCCGTGGAAGCACGCTTGGCATCTGGTGAGTTGGGGTGCTTGCGCTTAGGTAGTCGGAGACATCCCCACGTCGTCCGCATCTCGTTCGCAATTAGCCCGCAAGGCTGCGTGCGACAAGAGGGTGGGCATGGCAGTTGCCGTACAACCTGAGTTAGGTAGGTAGTAAGTGGGGACTGTTTTTGAGTGCCCGGGCTGGAAAAGCGTCACTCGGTCTTGGGCGGACTGGGGGCTTTTCTACGGTTGTCATCTGTGGCACAGCTCGCGGATCCCGAGATCCTGCCTCTGGTACACGCTCACTCGGGTGACAACAAAAAAAATGGCTGCTCTCAACAACATCGCCAAAACACCTTAATTCCTAGTATTTTAGAAGCCTGTTATATCTCTATCCTAATTTTTAACCTGCTGTAGCCTTTTTGGCACTGAATCGATCTACTTATTGATTACTGATTGGTCTAGAGCTTCCATTTTTTGTCACCCGAGTGGCTGTCACGGGCGGACCTGACGAACTTTTTTCGACTTTGAAAGAGACAGCAGGGTTACTGGCAGCCAGAGACGCGCCATCTTTCGACTCAAGGGGTTAATGGTACGCAGGATGCACGCGTGGCAATGGAGTGGTGTGCAACATCGGACGGACGATGAGGTCCAAAGTGGCAATGGGATATAGACCTGATGCATCCGCCTCACAACGGCCATGATGGCGCATGCCGGAAACGTTGCGATTCCTTACGCAGGGGGCCGCGAACTGTGAGATTATGGTCTAGACGCAGTTTAGTTGTTTCGAACGACCATGTCCGCAGCTTATCTCGGGTATCCAGTGCAAGTGCAAATGCCCGCAGCGTAGCAACAACTCCCCTGGCTTGACGTTTATTCCACCTCTGTACGGATACACTATGGATACTCCGTATCCGTACGGATACACAACCTGATAATACTGTAATGTCATGAGGCACCCACCCTGACTGGAAGTGGATGCTGGAGCACAGCAGCAACCATGTAGGAGACAGGGGGACTTGGCGGTGCCCTTGAGGTAAAGATTGGGTCATCTTCGAGCATGTACTCTGTACTACAGGTATTTATTTAGGGCAGTGTTATCCTGCCTCACCCTCTGGCTAATCCTCCTCCATTTCCCACACAAATGAGCGTCCCTGCTCCAGTTACCCCTCCTAACATCCGTTTTTCTTCCTCTAAGTCTAGAAAATTATAGAAAAATCCTAGAAGGATGCACTCTTGAAATGCTCCTAAAGAGCTGGTTAGGGTTAGAGGTTAGGGTTCGGGTTAGGATTAGGGATAGAGTTAGCATGAGGAATATGGAATTAGCTAGGTTTTAATGTTAGGGTATGGGTTAGGGTTAGCTGGACATGGAGGCAGGGTATCATCGCCCTTTATTTATACGACTTGTCTTGGCTGTGGGCCAAGAACATCTCAAACTGGGGGTTAAAAAATAGAAAAATAAAAACCCTTATGGCGCGGGGGGAACACGGGGAGCTGCTATTTTTGACGCCAACGCACTCGAGTGACGTTCTCCCCCTATCGCGATCCAGACGCGGTTATCACAGCATTCAGCGGCTCGACTCCAACCCAGTAGGTAGGTACCTACCCTGCTACCGTCGGGAGGCCGGGCTCAGACTAGACCCGAAAAGGTCGCCCAACCCAAGGATCGCGAGAATCCGAAACACGTTCCTTCCCCAGCCAACCCCTGGGCTGGGCCAGTATCTTGTCCTTTGCGCCCCTTGCGGATTTTGCAGCCTGGGGCCGACTCATTGGGCGAATTCCATTGGGTCTTGCGCTTTCAGAAAAACAACCCCCTTGACGATTGTGCAACACTCAAGCTGTCAGAGACGTTAACCAGTGATGGCGAATCCGTTCTGCCCGTCCGGCGTCCGCTTATATTTATCCTCAAGAGGCACAGACAGGAAACCCAGCTCCTTGGCCAATCCCTGCTGCCTTCGACCCAGTTTCATTGAGCGCATCTCGGCTGGACGAACAGCATTTCAATCAACCCCGTGATTTGCTCGGCGAGTCCCTTATGACGGCCATGTGCAAGGGTTCAATGCAGATGCTAATACATGTTCCCGTCCCCAATGCCGCAGAATCCGAAGGTTCCCTTCTCTTCTTGCCCCAATCCCGGTCTTGTCCCGTCCTTGCGATCCACGTCCTCGTGTCTCCGTGTCTTTGTGTGCCCCCGTGCTACGACGCCTCCTCCCCCCCCCACAGAATGGCAGCGTTACAATAGTCGCAGAATCCAGACATACTGGGGATGAGACTGGTGTTTGTGTGACCAACAAGTCGGCCGCTTCCTTCTATTCTACCCAACGACATGGTACGCTACTCGATACCATCCAATCCCCTCGCACACTGCAGACGCCAGACTGCAGTTTCTCCTTACCTTGACCTTGGTCCAGCGTCGGACCATAGCAGCGAACCAAACTGCTAACCGACGGATCTCAGAAACGACGCTGGCTGGCCTAGACTCCTATATTCTTCTTTCTTGTGGATCAATCCCATCTTTCTCTCACCAACCTGTCCTGCCCAGCGTCATGTTGGCGCCAGCTGCCTTTCGCGCGCCGTCTTCATCTCATGCGTCTTGGTAACACTCTGCATCTTTCTTCCATCTTCCCTCTTATTTCGGTGTCCAGTAGGCACGAACTCGTGTTGCTCCTTGGTTTCATTTGCAAGGCGCCGGCAGCTACTGCATCATCATCTTGACCGCCGTTAGACTGTTTGGTACCCTCCCTCGCTGATTAGTATCTCTCCATTCAGCCGACCTATCCCCCCTCGGTAATCCAGAAGTCCTGTGTCTATCCCTTGGGGCCCATCGATTGTCCAACACCTCCAATTCATTGTTCTTCGGCCCCCCTTTTTGGTCTTCTCTTGCACCGTCTTCCTGGCCGTTGCCAACAGCCAGCCATCCCGCGCATCGAGACGGCAACCTTTGTCCCCTCGCCGTTGCTGACTCGCCGGCTATATTAGCCCGACCGAGAGGGGTCATCCTCCCCGGCCATCCTACGCCTTCGGCGCCGTTGAAGGCCGCCGCGGGGCCACTACGAAACACGCGGCGGTGACTCGCGTTTACTCGACAAACGCATACTCTGAAGAATGACAGAATCTTGAACGGGCGATATCTACAGCTCGTCTGCCAACTAACTCTGCACGAGAGGAGTAATTGAGCAACCAACTTGGGCCATCCGCCATGGAGTTTCTGCGCCGAGGTCGGTCCTCCCACGGGGGTGGGATCGAGCAGCAAGCTTTGGCAGGACCATCTACGCAGCCGGAAATGGAAGAAGGAACACGACCACGATCGCGACGCTTGCCAGGAGCACGGCCTTCGCTCTCCTCCAGACATCGTATCGGTAACGGGATGCAGAGACTTGATGGCGGAGAAAGCGATACCCCGAAAACTCCACGGTCCAGCCTGGGTCTCCCGACACTCCCGGGGACTCGCCTCAATTTGCCATATCTCACGAGAACATGGACCAGCGGCTCTAACGGCCCAGATTCGCGGCCTAGTTCAACCCAGCAACACCCAAATCAAGTCAACGAAGTGTCACCCGAATCAGCCATTCCTCGAGCTGGAAGCGCACCGACTGCCCCAGTAACAATACCGGCGCCCGTGGCCCGAGCATCTCGGTCCGAATTCACTGGCAGGACGAGGATATTCACCGGTCCAGATCCCGCAGAGATGCATCTGGCGCAGATGGCCCAAGACGGGCGACGACGTAGACGGCGCGCAAACCGCCGTCAACAACAAGACAACGACGAGGGGCACCCGAAGCGCTTTCTCCTCTGCATACCCTGGCCCAAATCACGGCGCACGAGATCGCAGATTCTTCGGTGCTTCATATCGGGTTTTTTTCTCACCTTGCTTCTGGTGGTTTGTAAGTGCGATTCCACCCTTGCCCGGCCGAACGCTGTCCTAGGGAGGGAACTTGTGACTAACGAGATGGATAGACCTAGCACTTTCCCTTACAAAAAACATACACAGTGGCGAGTTCACGGTGCTTTTGATACTCATCATCTTGTTTGTCACCGTCTTCTTCTGCCATGGCTTGATTCGACTCTGCATGCTTGTCATACGGCCACGGCCCGACGACGAGCCCAGGCCGCCGATGCCTCAACTTCTGCCTCCCGGCGGCTACGCTGTACCTCGGGAGCCTATCCGAGTTGTGCTGGCGCGCGACGAGGAGGAACAAGGGGAGGTCAGCGAGGCGGTCCTGGCCAAGCCGCCTGCCTATGGCCTCTGGCGAGAGAGCGTGGTACGTACCCACGACTGGCATGCAAGCAGAATGGAGGAGACGAGACTAACAGACTCACACAGAGGGTTGACCCCAACCGTATATATTGGCAGCGCAACCCGAACGCTGCGTCGTCGAATGCGGGGCAGTTTACCTCGGGAGAGAGCAACGGTGGGCCTCGTCCGCCGTCGTATGCTTCGGAAGACGGGGTTAGCTATGTCGTAGACGCCCGTCCTCGGTCGATGGCACCAGTTGTGGCGGAGGCTCCAATGCCGCCGCATCCGTCCGAAATAGGGCGCATGGGGAACGTCGGAACCCGTGGTGAATCGTAAACGGCCCGAAATTTTCCACTCGGCAAGCGTGGGGACCTCGGCATATTGGTGCGATTGTATATTGTTGGGCGGCGGCGTTTTTGCAGGTTGGTACAGGGGCAAGGTAACATCTTGGCGCATACAGGTGATAGCACTGGCGCGGGTACGGGTTCGAAAACAAATGGTTAATGGGGTTCAGGAAGCCAATATCGAACCTGGGGTTTGCAACGGCGCAAGATACAGTACTCAACGGATCAACGAAGAGGCAGAACATGGGGATGCCACGGGTTACAACCGCCGCGTGACACGTGTGTGTGTGTGAGTGACTAAGTATGTTTATTTGCTTGTGTGACAAGGTTTGGAGAGAGGAAGACATGAAACTTGCATGGCATTGCCTTCCGCAACATGAGTTGAATTACAGTCAGTTCTGTTAGTGGCGGCGGCGAGCAGATAGGGAAGTCATGGCAGAGGTCGGAGTGACTTGTCGGGGTACCGTTGCGACACCTGGTGCTGGCGCCGGCCAGGGCGATTTATAGGTATTGTGCCTGGTGTATCCGTATTGTGCCTGGTGTTGAGGTATTGATTGGGATGCCAGGTGGTCCGTGTGTCGTCCTCGAGGTCTCTCCCATGTCATATTTGGTGAACAGAACTAGCTGTCTGGTGGTGGTGCATCGAACTGTAAGCCGACATAAACTGGCAAAGTCGTAGAAGACTCGTCAAATCAGACAGTCAGCGATGGTTTTGATAATAATCGGCGCCTGGCAGGCCCAATGCAGACGGAACACCTACACGCTGTGGAGAGTACCTACGTATCGGAGGTGCGCGCTTCGTTCAGGGGGGGTGTCCATGGGACGTCAATGTTCCGCTTCCCAGGATCCTGTCGTCCACCCCACACGCACCTTCAACGCCTGTGTCGAGGCGTCGAGTCCAGCCCAGTCCCCGGCGATCTCTGTCCTTCCCTGTCTCGACGGGTTTGGCACTGGGGTTGTGCTTCGATTGACACTACCTACGATGTACTGCAGTGACTGAATGACGAGGGGGTGCAAGATACTACTGGCACAGTGCCTAGCTATTTAAGGCACACCAAGAAAGACAGATAGCCCTGGCCCTTCGGTTGCTTATTCGTTGGACAGAAACAGAAAGCAGATAGAGCTCTTGCCCTGGCGTCATGATCATACACTCACTCTGCTGTGGTTGTTTGCTTCTCCGATGAAAACGACACACACACACACACACACACACACACACACACAGACGCGCGCGCGCACACACACACACACACACACACACCCATTTGAAAAAATTCCCTAGTCAACTCCGATCGGATCGTCTTTGGGCTGAATCTTGCTCGTCCGCAAAAGTCGGGTTGCTCTTCTTGTGAAGGGAAAAGAATATAACCCGGAACCAAGTTTCCTCGCCTCCGTTCTTTCCCCCCCCACCCCCGCTACAGTCGCTAGACGCCCCCCTCTTCCTTCACAAACATTTATTTTTTATCCCCTTCCTTCCCCTCCCGCCTTATCAACCGCAACTCTCTTCGCACCTCAAGCTTCCCGATTTTCCAAAGGCATTTTTTTTTTACCTCGACAAGGTGAGTTTCGCCCTCGACTGTTCCTGCAATCGCAATTGCACAACCCCCTCGCCCCCCTTTTGCTTTGTTTGCCCTCTGCCCCTCTCCCTCTGCCCCCTTCCTGGCCAGCGCTCCTCGTCTGCTCCCTACCCTGCTTCGCCATGCCGCACCCGTGACCTCCCCCTTCGCACTCTCGTCGCATCAATTGCATGCGACAGACACACCTAGGACTGCCGTCTAGTCCAGCCCAGCCCGGCCCATTCTAGCACCGCAACCGCAGACCAAGCTCCAGCTCCAGCACGGCTACAGCCCGCATCGCATCGAAACGCAACGCAACGCGGCAATTCAGTCCAGCGCACCCCCAAATTCCCGACTGCTCGCCCCCATCGAGTCTCCGTTTCAGCCACTGGCATATCGACCATTCGAGGAGGCTCTGCTGTTGCGCCGCCGTCTGTATTGAGCGATGCGGCCGGTCCCGGTGATCCGCCGCCGACCCCGCCCGCTCGTTGCCTTGGTCGCAAACCCAAAACATCGCCGGGTTTAAGCATCGCTCGCAGTCACCTACCGTATCATGACCACCACAACGCGGCCTCTCGACTCGACCCATCACCCTGAAAAGCCACCTATAGCCACACACATGAACTGCACCGTGTCACAGCAGACCGAAGATGAAATCGACCTTCCGTCAGCAACAGATCGGTGGCGTACAATTGCGCCGTCTCACTTGTTGCCCATCTCCGTGCCATCGACCCCGCGCACTTGATTTTGAGCCAATGCGCCGCTCATCCCGAAAGCCACTTAGTATATCATTTCCAATAATCTCTCATCCGCACTACGGCTACTCCAATGGCGATGCCCACCGCCGGTACTCACAAGTCGGTCGGATGTCTGCGCGGGCTCTGTACTTGAGATGAGCCGCAATAGAGGTTGCGCGACGTGTTTGCATCGAGCGCCGGGTTAATTGCGCAAACACCACATGGCTCGCAAAGGCTGTCGCTTGCGACCCAGCCATGTGCTCTTACGAATGGAACAACAACAAGAACCCCAATGCGCCACTCGACTGCGTTGTTGCCGACTGGACATCTGTTACGATGCTACTGCGGACAGTTTTCCAAGCTCCGAACATGCGGGCTGGGCCGGGCTGTTTTATGACTCAATACTCTGCTTGGTCTCCAGGGCTGGGTGTCGTGACTGCGTGCTGCGTGCGTGGCAAACAGCAGATGGGCGATATTGAATGTGCTCGACAAACAAGCTAACATAAACGATCCCAGCCACATCATCACCAAAATGTCTTCCCTCTCTCGTCGCGCCTGCTACAAGTGTGGCAATGTTGGCCACTACGCTGAGGTCTGCTCTTCTGCTGAGCGCCTCTGCTACAACTGTAGGTTCCCGCGCTTCTTAATTTACTTCCAATCATGATCGCTGACTGTAGAACGCAGGCAAGCAGCCCGGCCATGAGTCTAACGGCTGCCCTCTGCCCCGCACGACCGAAGCCAAGCAGTGCTATCACTGTCAGGGCCTTGGCCATGTGCAGGCCGACTGCCCTACCCTGCGTCTGAGCGGCGCTGGCACGAGCGGCCGTTGCTACAACTGTGGTCAGCCCGGCCACCTCGCTGTAAGAACTCTTCGACCCTACAGCACTCACAACTTGCGTTATTGACTTGTGGGAAGCGTGCTTGCCCCAGCCCCGCCGGTGTTAATATGGGCCGTGGCGGTCCCGTTCCCCGCGGCGCATTCGGAGGTTACGGCCGCGGTGGCTTCGCCGGTGGCCCACGCCCCGCTACCTGCTACAAGTGCGGCGGCCCCAACCACTTTGCTAGAGATTGCCAGGCTCAGGCCATGAAGTGCTACGCTTGCGGCAAGCTAGGCCACATCTCGCGCGACTGCACTGCGCCCAACGGTGGCCCTCTTAACACTGCTGGCAAGACCTGCTACCAGTGCGGCGAGGCTGGCCACATCTCTCGTGACTGCCCCCAGAAGGCCACCAACGGCGAAATCCCTAACGAAGTTGACCTGACGGCTGCTCCCGGCATCCCCCAGCCCGCTGTTGCGCCCATCGCGCCCATCGCGCCCGTCGCCTAGGCGGCGATTGAGGCCATGCCCGCCCCAAAATGAGGCGGTTTTCTGGCCCTGGCCAGCGGAACTGGTCCGCGGTTTGTGCAGCTAGTACTCGCCTCTGCGGTGTTGCTTTTGCGACGCTTCCTTACGTTTTCAGTACGACCTTTCATGCCCCTCGAACCCATCTACTACTACTGCACCTTCCCCCCTTTTCATTCTAGTTATTACTTCATTTTTGCATAAAATGGGCTTGTCGCCAACCGGCATCCTTTGCTTTACACGGCGTCTACATGGATTCCCCTTCGTCAACACGATTCATTTTCTGGAACAAAACGGGAAAGGCTTCCTTTCTTCATAGCACTCTTGGTTTCTTGCAACGACTCTCACGACGAACGGTCTCAACGTATTTGAATGTATCTTCGTTCCGATACCTGGAAACCACAACTCTTATGACTCTCACAGCCACCTACGCCCAGTTGGATCGACTCGGCCGGCCACGTCCGGTCGGATTTTCCTCGAAGTAGTCCAGCAAGCGCGTTGCTTGGGACTGCACGCAACACAGCGACGGAAAAGGAGAACATACTATTGGAAGAGCGGTTTCGAGGCAGCTTGTGGCTGGGGATTCGAACTGCCGTTGTGCATGGTCTGCAGAAGCCCGGACGGACAGCTCATGCTGGGGTCCTGGTCGAATGCCGACTGATCATGACGGATTAGGAAAGATTCTCGGGATGGAAGACGGGGCTTGGAGGGAGAGGTGAGAGATTCGAGTATCTTATGAAGAAGAAGAAGAGTTTTGGGGCGGTGGAAGTGGTTGTTGAGTAGAAGACCCTTTCGAAGGGAGAATGGTGGACACCCCTGCAAAGCTGTTGTGGCGGGACGCACAAAAAAAGAAGCTGTTGTTGTTTGAGCTGCCCGAGTGTCTTTGGAGGAGGGGCGTTGCAGTTGTGACGGGTGATCTGAAGTGGACAACGCTGTGGCGGGTTGGACGCAGCGGGAGGGGGCGGCCGAGGATCCGTACCTAAGCCGAAGCCCGCACCGTAGTGTTGGGACTGAAGGATATGCCGACCTTCCTGCGATTTACGACGGAGAACGACGACGCGGGTGTCACTCAAGCTATTTTTACCCAAGGTAGACATGGCGGAACCTAAAAACACGACACTGGGATGAGAGCTCGGGGCTCGCCCGCATGGGAGCCGGCATGGCCAGTACTGGCATGGGGCTGATATGAAGCTGAAACAATGCTCAAACCCCCAAGTATAGCTTGGGATCAACCTGGCATTCATTGCCGATGACCAGGTTGATCTCGCCTTTTCTAATGGCCGCTCGTCAGTTACCGAAATATCGAAGTACCGCCACAAGTCCCTCCGGCGCAACCGGACGTAAGTGGAGACCGGCGGCACGGCAGAAGCTCTGGCCATCCGACCCGACCATCCCGTGGATTCCCTCTTCTCTTGGTGTGGGGAGATGGATCTTTCTGCCGTTTCTCGCCACGTCATGCTACCGGGGCCCCCACCGCAACCCATGCAACCTAATCCTAATCATCGCTCTCATGACCCCGAGACAGAATGCATGTGTGCAGGCTGCGATGGCGCTTCCATGAGACTTCCACTCCTTTCGCTGCACCCTGTCTTACCCGGTGCTCTGGGCCCGCCGCAGATGGTCCAGCCGTCCGGAGCGGGGTAAATGTCGGTAGCCTGCTTATCATTCCAACGCAACTCGACACATGAGGTGATCGTGCATGTAGCAAGCAGTATGCATCGCCGACGCCATCCTATGGACGTTACTGTCGTGCGATATCCCGGAGGTGTTGGGGAAGCTGTCAGCTTAGCCCGCCCATCCCATGCTTCTCTGCCCTTCTGCCTGGTGGCTTGTGATGGCCTAGCTGCAAAACGGGTCACGAGTGTAGCACGAGTCGGAGCCAGTCACAACATTGCCAGCTTCCCATGCAGCCAGCGTGCACGTCGAGCCACAGCGCTCGCCCGAGATTACCGTTATAAATCGACACTAATTGGCTGAACACAGAGCCTCATCATACCAGGCTAGGCCTGCGAGGGACTTTAGGCCCTCCGCGCTTGTCTTTATTCATGTGTATATACGCGGGAGTCAAGTATATATGTGCGAGAAAGGCGCCGCCCTCCCCAGCCTGCAACCTGAGGCTCGGTTGGTAGAGAGACTAATCTCATGCTGAGGCATCCCTCCTTTCTTTCTCAGTCTGACCATTCTCATCCTAGCACCTTCGTACGGCTCTTGGTTCGCCAGACGTCGTATTGCACTTCCCAAAGTTCTGTGCGCTTGCATGGCGAGGTTGCCTGCCTCATCAGCTCCGAAGACACAGCAACGCAGTCAAGTCGACGCTGCCAAAATAAAGCAGCTCGTGTCAAATGTATGACTATTGGAAGGTGCGATACGCATAATCAGCTCCCCGGCCTGTAATCGCTTCCCCATGAAATTGCTCGGATGTTTCCCATCATGTCTTATGGGAACAGCTCCGACTCGGACTCGGACTCTAGTTCCTCGTCCGCGGGGAACAGCATCACCCACCCGCACCATCGAAAATATATAGCCAGCATGCCCGTAACCGTTAGTAAACCCCGAAAGACGAAGCAACAACCTCCCCAGGAAATCATCGACGAGTTCTGGGCAAAGTTCACTACCAAAACCCCAGGCAAAGGTCCGTCCTCTCCCTGATGCGGATGATGATCATGGCGTGATCCGCATCCCAATACAAAGGCTAATCGGCTTCATCAGCTACGACTGTCGTTCCCCAGAATGCATACGCAGAGAGGGTTGCGAAGCGATCTGCTACTGCCACAGGTATCGGCACTCAAGTTTCGTACGACGAGGCCGCAACTGTCTGCAGGGCCAAAGTGGAAAAAATTGTGCAAGAGTGTCGGAGGGTAAACCAGCGATACAGAGACCCTCATTACGATATCGAGTTCGACCTGAAGTTTGGACGGCGAGATTGCCTCGAATCGCTCTGTAATACCAGGGGTGAAAAGCCGCCACAGTCCACGTTCCACCCCAAGGCCGTCAAGCGAGTTGTCGATATCTTTGACAGCCCGCAGTTCTACATTGACGGGCCTACGGCTAACGATGTACGCCAAGGTAGGGATGGGGACTGCTGGCTGATGGCTGCGCTGTGCAACCTCAGCAACAAACCCGGACTGATCGAGAGGGTTTGCGTTGCCCACGACCAAGATGTCGGCGTGTACGGATTCGTCTTTCACCGCGACGGAGAATGGTACAGCGAGATCATTGACGATAAGGTATGCAGCTATGTGCCCAAGCTATGCTCCAGAGTCAAACTGGCTCGGCCGACGGCAGCGGAGAATCGGGCCGATATACGACACCATTGCTGACGTGCATCGTAGCTATACCTCACGAAACCTGACTACGATGAAGGCTATCTCGAACGTATTCTGTGGGAAGACCGGGAGCGTGTCAACTCCGAGGAAGCCTACCGACGCATCTACCAGACAAACAGCGGTGCGCTGTATTTTGCCCAATGCGAGAATCCAAGCGAAACGTGGTTGCCTCTCCTCGAGAAGGCTTACGCAAAGGCGCATGGCGACTATGCGTCTATCGAGGGTGGGTTTACCGGCGAGGCCATCGAAGACCTTACTGGAGGCGTCACATCCGAAATATACACCACCGACATTCTTGACAGGGAGTATTTTTGGAACGAGAAGCTCCTCAAAGTCAATCAAGACTGGCTTCTTGGCTGCTCCACAGGATTTGCATCGAGAGGCTTGGGCGAACGAAAGGGCATCATAGAAATGCATGCCTATAGTGTCATGAAAGCAGTCGAGATGGATGGCCACAGACTGGTCCTGCTGAAGAATCCTTGGGGCAAGGGGGAATGGAAAGGTGCCTGGAGTGAGTCTAGTCTTGGGACCATGCTGCGCACCATCATCATTTCGTGCTAACACGGAGTAGGTGACGGCTCTAAGGAATGGACCTCGGAGTGGTTGCAAAAACTCCAACATACGTTTGGCGACGACGGAGCTTTCTGGATCTCCTACGACGACCTTCTCAAGAAGTACAACATCTTCGACGCGACTCGGCTCTTTGGCCCTGACTGGAAGGTCACGGCCATCTGGACAACTCTTTCCGTGCCATGGACACTGGATTACCACGATACATACTTCGCCTTCACAATATCGAAGCCAGGACCCGTGGTTCTTGTTCTGGCACAACTGGATGAGCGCTACTTTCGGGGGCTCCAAGGACAGTACAGGTTCGATTTGCAACTTCGTCTACACAAAGCCGGCCAGGAGGACTATGTCGTACGGAGTCAAGCATCTTACCGCATGAACCGGTCTGTCAACGTTGAGCTCGATCTCGAAGCTGGTAGTTACGAGGTCCTCGTCAAGCTGGATGCGGTGCGAAACGACCAGCTCCTTCCCATCGAACAGGTCATTCGTAATAATGCCAAGGGCCGCCGCGAGAAGCTGATCCGAATGGGGTTGGCATACGACCTTGCTCACAGCAAAGGGAAGGTTTCCGAGTCACCCAAGGAGAAGGCGGCCAGGGAAGCCCATGAAAAGAAGCAGCGGGAAAAGAAACGGGCTGAAATCAAACGCAAGATCCTTGAGAAACGAGAGCAAGACCATTACCTCAAGACCAAAGCCGTCAAGAAGAGGCAGAAAGAGGAAGCAAAACGCAAGGCACGGCAAAGGGCCAGAATGGAGAAGCTCAAGGCCTCCAAGGGACCTTGCCCTTTGCCACCGAAGCAACCAGACATCTATGCCGCCACCTCGGCGGTCTCAGAGCTCTCAAAACCAACATCCGGAAAGCGTATCCGGATACGAGACGGTGGTTGTGCGGACCTCGAGCTTGCGACCAGCGTGTTGAGATTAGAAGAAAAGGCTCAGAGTCACGGCAAGCCTAATGGCCATGCAGAGACGACAGTTGCTGGAGAACCATGTGTCTTGCCTCGAGCCCAAGACGGAGCGAAACCGCCCAATAGCAAGCAAGCCGGGATACTCGCTCTTTATTCCGAAGAAACGTCCACAGAATTTCCAAACCCAACTCTCGATACCCGGCAGTTGAAGGTTGATGCACGCCAGGCCGCCAGTGTCAAGAGCGCAGACCACGAAGCCGCTCCGCAAGCGAGCGAAGCAGGCATAAGTGAGGCGACAGCCCCTTCAGAAGCCTCCGAGCCTTTACTATGCGAGTCCGACGACGATGACTTTGCGAGTGTTTCCAGCTTGTCGGAGCTCTCGGAGCGTGAACTGGAACTCCACATCGATGCAGTGGAGGCACAAGAACGCGCTCCTGTAGGTCGCATGCCGCCGCAGCCAGCCGCAGCAGCATCCGTAGACGACCAGGACGAGTTCGAAAGGGACCCTTGGAACGCCGTGGCTGTCGTAGGTCTTCGAATATACTACAAAACATCGGAAGATTACCAAGACGAAGTTATCGTCAAGCTGCGAGTCGTACGACCAAGCCCCTACGACGAAGCAGAAGAAGGGCCGCCCGAAGCCTCGGATCCGGGCGATAATAAGCCGAAAGGCTTGGATGTGGATGACAGCGCCAAAGATGCCACTCTGGAGGGTGAAATTCAACAGCGAAAGAAAAGCATCAGGCCTACCAGCGAGGATCTCGGCGATGCCTCCTCGTTCAAGGCCTGTGACGATCTTGTCGGAAGAACGTGAGTCGCAGCAGGTGCCGATGGGTCCCTGGCGAGAGCAAGCTTCAATGGTTGAGGTGGGCAGGGTTCAGGCAAGACCTCCGCAGGGAATGGATTGGACAAGTTGCTTTGTGTTGATATTTGGGGTATTCTCATAACCTAGAACCTAACGCCTCTCCCCTGTTGGTATTCGTATCAATATACCGTCATGACCCTATAAGGTCGGGTATTTGTTTCTCACTTGTCTTTTGTCGTTGCGTTTGCCGCCCTTGAGACGTCGATTAGAAATTGTTGAGGAGGTCGTCGAGTTTTCGTTTCTCTCCCGTAGCCACGGATCTCACGGCGGGGGAGTCGTCATCCCCGAATGGGCTCACGGGCTCCGTGGACGCAGGCAGAAGGCTGACGCGGCCACCGACACGTGCCAAAAGAACTCGCATACTCTCCATCTCCTTCTCTACTTCGCCGTCGCGGGTAATAAGATTCTCTTGCACGCCGATGCCGTCATCGTCGGAGCGGAAGGGGTCGAGCAGGGCCTTCATGCGCCGCAGACGCTCAAGGCGGGCGGTGGCCTGCTGCCTCTGCTCAGAGAGCGATTTGAGGCGACACACTTGCTCCGTGTACCGCTTGGCCTCCATGGGATACATGGTCACGTCGCGGTCAGCCGGCCAAGTCGGCGGAAGGGACTTGACGGCAGCCTCCTGGGCTTTTGTGCTGCTCTGTCAGATATCCGTGCTGCCGAGGGTGGCCATGATAAAAAAGCGTTGCTCGGGGTACCATGAGAATGACGTACTAAGGTCCAAAGAGAGAGACAGGCCCTCGGCCGGCTCGTGGTCCTGCGCCGCGGGCGGCTGAGACAGGTAGAGGGCGTCGATCTGCTCGGCGACGTGGCGACTCGCCTGGTGCGAGTAGGCGCGTCGCGAGTGCTGCAGTACGGTGGTGTTGAGGCGGGCGACAACATGCTCAACGACCGAGTCCGGGAGGGGGGACTCGGCGGCCTCGTTTGCGGCGAGCCAGGGGCGGGAAGGTCGGAGGGGCTGCGAGAAGAGACGGGTCTGGGCTGCGAGGAAGGCTTGTTTCTGGGCGATTACCGTCGGCGGAAGGGCCTGCGTTGATGCCATCTTGAGTCACAGGGACGGATACACGCAGCAGCTGGGCGTATCTGTGTATAGAGGGTGCTAGAATGAGACGACATCCAGGATGGCCTGTTTGCCTATCCAAAGTACCTAGGTAGCGAACATGGGCCGGATGGACCGAAGGGGTGACGCTGAACGGGGACGGAATTACGGCGGGGCGCGCGCGGACACGGGGGAGTAGCCACGATAGGTAGGAGCTTCAAGTGCGCGACTGAACACGTTGGGAAGGTGGGTCCTGGACTGCTGTTTCTGTCCTGTGGCATCTACACTAGGTAAGTACCTACCTACCTACCCAACCTGTAACCCTCCTTCCTCCTTCACATCACATATCCACCGATCCTGACCAAGCGCCGGTCACTGGCCACAGTTCATAGTTTCTTTTCCCGGTGGGGGGTTTTTTTTTTTTTTTTGGCACTCTCATGCTACCCTCACACGTCCACGTCGAAGCTCCATCTCGCTGCGTCCATCCAGGGGTCTAGCTCAACATCGCTCCACCAAAAAGGATGAAAATATGCGAGAATGGGTTCAAAAGAGCGCCGTCGCCCCTTACTCACCGTCTAGAAGCTTGCAAATCGAGTGAAAAGCTCGTTCCGCTCGGGACTTCCGCCCGACGCCATCGCAAGCCATACTCAAAGATGTGCCATATCCGTACATGTGATGGATCCAATCCGTTGGAGTCTCAAATCCTATTGGTGTGTGCCGCCGCTGCCTGCCCGCCCGCCACCTTGGCTCCATGTCCGCAGTTCTCCAACCTCTGACAGGCGAAGCACAACGGTGGCACAGCACAGAGCAGCGCGACTGAGATCTACACGCAAGCAACGGCACGAAGCGGGCGCGGCGCATTGCCGTCTTCGCGGCCAGCTTTTTTGACGACGACACTCTAATCTACTTTGCCTCTACTGTTAGCCACGACCCGCAGCGGCAGCACCAGCTTGCATCCCCCCCCGGTGTCCGGCCTCCGCGCATGCGGTGATGTGATGGATGTGACAGACGTCTTTGAGGCACAGACACACCGCTGGGGGGAGGGCGCACGTATCGAGCCGTTGTCCGTCCTGGAGTTCGTCCTTGCCCGGCCCCGCCATCCATATCGACACTAATGCGGCCCGCATGCACTCGATTCCTTCCGTACGGCCGCATGGACCAGGGCGGTCCTTCGGCTCACTCACCATCTGCACGTCACGCTTTCCCACCTCGTCCTCAGAGGCCAAGGTGAAGGGGCCGGAAGAAGAGGGTTTCTCGGGGGCTGTCACGCATGGTAGAGTCCCCTGGACCATTTCTCCTTGCGCCCTCACTGGTCCCCTTTACTGCTGGGCCCTAGCTGGCGGCTCTACCGGTGAGCGGTCCTGCGACGCCTTCCCGGGCGCCACTCTCCCATGGCTAGTCTCCATGCCCAGAGCCTCTCTTACCCCTGGCCGCCTGTTCGAGGAACACCGCCCCCTCGTCAGTCTAGAAGCAGGTCCCGGTTCCCGAGGGTATTTCTCACCTACTTTGCCGACGTGAAAGCGCTGCGCAACGTCTTGTGGAGGAATTTGCCGCCAAGCTCGGCCTATCTGGCGTGCCATGGTGCCATGCAGCTCGTGAGACATGGCCTTGGTGCGCTGTCAGGACGGCTAGTCCTGCGTGCCTAGCTTCTGTGATGCGTCTTTTTGTAGAGGATCCAGACGCCCGTTTCCAGCCCTGCCCTGATCTAGCCTGCTTGGTGCTTGGATGGGAGAAGCCATCGACCATTGCCCCTCTTCATCCTGCTTCTCTCTACCGCCAGGCTAAGGCTTACACACAAACTTTGAAACCAGCGTCCGGTATCCTGGAAAGCCGCCAATGTTTTGCCTGGACTTTTCAGCTTATATGAAAGGCCCCCCCATTCTCGCTTCTCTGCTGCAATGTCCTTCCTCGTGAATTATGAAAACTCATTTCCCCTTTCTTCAACAGGCAAGAAGCAAGTGAGAAAAGTGGCGGCAGCATTGTCTCACCTCCTCCTCCCAGCTCACCTCACCTCGTCCCAAATCCCCTCCGAGGGCCGCCGTCATGTCTTGCACTCCTCCTCACTCAACACCTCCCGCCAACGGCTTCATCGCTCTTGCGCGCAAGCTCTACAACCCCATCGGATTCAAAAAGGGGTACAACTTTGTCCTGTTCGTCATTACGGCGGGAGGCATGATGGGCTTCGCCCTCGCCCGGATGATGTATTTCAACATTAACGGCGTCTTCTGTAATCCGGACCATAACCAGCGGACTCTTCCGGGAGAATGCTACTTCTACCAATCTGGGACGGGACGGGCTGGCATAATAATGCACCTCGCTGGGGTGCTTCCGGGTGGGTTTCTCGCCTGCCTGCAGTTCGTGCCCGTCATCCGCCACAAGGCCATACTGTTCCATCGCCTTAACGGATACCTCGTCCTCCTCCTCAGCATTGTGGGAATCATCGGCGTCTTCATGATCGCCCGCCGAACCTTTGGAGGCGGCGTGAGCATGCAGACGGTGATGTGCACCGGGAGTATCATGTTCCTCGGCGCGCTGGGTCTTTCCATCTACAACATCAAGAAGCTCCAGATCGAGCAGCACCGTGCCTGGATGCTGAGAGCTTGGGTATACGTGAGACAGACCATTGCAAATCATTTCTCTTGAACAGAATGAAAGGCTAAGTGAATCGCTCTTCATAGGCCGGTTTCATCATCACCATGCGCATCATCAGCTTCCTAGCCGTCCTGATCACAGCCGACTCGGGCTACTACCAAGTAAAGCAGTGCGCCGTGCTGGACTTCGTCTTCAAACATAACCAGACCCGGGTCCTCGATCTCTACTCAGACTGCGGGGGCTACTACTCGGGCGAGAATCCCAATCTTAACGTTATCGTAAACAGCAACTACCACGCCCACCAGCCTGCCGAGATCGCCGCCGGTTTCACTTCGGTCTTCGACGCGGGGTCCTGGCTAGCTCTGGCAATCCATGCCATTCTTGTTGAACTCTATGTATGTTCTTTCGTTGGATTCCAAGCCCGTGTTGCTTGATTTAATTGTGTGATTGACGAGGGCGGACCAAGTACTGACGAGCTTCTCAGCTTCATTTGACCCCCGCAGAAGCCGAGCGTCTCCGCCGCATCTCGTATCAACGCCAGCTAGAGGCCGGGATGAAGAACGCCGGCAACGCGGGCCTGACCGTCCAGAGACTGGGAGACGCAGAGCCTTGGCTGCCGCCGGTGGACATGCAGCTGGCGGAACATAGCAGAACACCGAGCCTCGACGAAGAGATGAGAGAGAAGAGGGTGAGCGCGGCATGAGAAGTAGCGAGCCTCTCAAGCTGTACGGTTCCAGCATGAAAGAATGGGGCCAGCGGGCGAGCGGATCGGCGTTGAACGACTACGAATGAATGTATGACTGATATGGATTGGGACACGGCAGAGGCGTTGAGGTGGTTTTCTTGGCATTTATTACGCGTCACCCTCCACTCACGTGGCCGAATCAGTCATCCGAACAAAAAGGGAGGATGGGTTTCATTCGTTCATAGTTGTCCGAGACGAACATACATCTATCTCATCGAACAAGCACCTGATTTGGGAAAGAAATAAAATATTTTGTCGTGACAAGTTAGCCCTGCCACCACTTTTTTTTTTTTTTTTTTAGAGACCGGACCACCAGAAGGTCTCGCCAACCTTGAAGCTGCCCTTGACAGCCTTGTCCGTCAAGACACTGCTGTCGCTGACGATGACCTCGTACTCGCCCTCCTCGGCGCACCACTGGTGGCGCTCCTCGTCGAAGTAGCTGGCGGCGTACTTGGTCTCAATGTCGACCGTGACCTTCTTGCTCTCCCAAGCCGCGAGCGAAACCTTGGCGAAGCCCTTGAGCTCCTTGAGGGGGCGGTTGATCTTGGCCTTCTGCTTAGGCGCGACGTACACCTGCACGACCTCGGCGCCCTGCACTTTGCCCGTGTTCTTGACCGTGATGTCGACGGTGATCTTACCATCCTTCTCCTCGACCTTGAGATCGCTGAAGCCAAAGCTCGTGTACGACAGGCCGTGACCGAAGGGGAAGAGCACGGGACGGTCAATGTACTCGTAGTAGCGGTATCCGATGTAGACATCCTCGCCGTACAGCGTGCGGCTGGCCTCGGCGCGGTAGTTGAGGTAGGCCGGGTTGTCCTGGACGCGCTCGGGGAAGCTGAGTGAGAGCTTGGCCGAGGGGTTGACATCGCCGAAGAGCACGTCGGCGATGGCGTTGCCCGTCTCGTTGCCGCCGTACCAGGCCTGGACGAGGGCCTTGACGTCCTTGACCCAGGGCATGCGCACCGGCGTTCCCGACTGGTTGACGACCACGGTATTGGGGTTCGCCTGGGCGACGGCCGAGATAAGCTTGTTCAGGTAGCCCGGCAGGTCCATGTCGGCGCGGTCGTTACCCTCTGTCTCCCAGTCGGCGTTGAGACCGGAGCAGATAATGACCTGGTCAGCGTCCCTGGCGAGGGCGGCGGCCTTTGCGATCTCGACCTGGTCGTCGATAACCTTGCAGCCGCCGATGCGCAGGGCACCGCCGCCAAAGACGACGTTGTCGCCCTGCAGCTTGGACGACGGGGCCGAGGCGAACTCGACCTTGAAGGTGTACGTCTCGCCCTTCTTGAGCTCGACGCGGCCCTTCTCCTCGAGAGTGGCGGCGCCAAAGAAGGCGTCGCCCTGGCGCTGCTTAGTGCTGTTGTCGATGACCAGCTTGTCGTTGACGAAAAGGTTGGCCGTGCCACAGACGATGAGGCCGAGCTCGTATGTGCAATCCTCCTCGGCAACAAAGGAACCCTCGAAGTCGGCGTACCAGAGCTTGGACTTGAACTTCGGGTTGTAGTAGTCGACGAGGAGCAGCTCCGTCTTGGTTAGGACAAGCTCGTCGAGGCACTCGCGGTCTTGGTCCGTCGGGGGTTCGTTGTAGGCGCGCATCGTCATACCGGGCTTGCCGTCGACCGACTTGCAGACATTGCCGAGGAGCGGGAGGAGTTTGTGGGAGTAAGCACCCTCGGTGTACTCGGGGGGCGACTCGAGCTTCTTGCTAATGCCGTCAAAGGGGGTGACGGCGTAGTAGGCGGCCAGGGAGGCGGAACCACCCCCGTGATAGGTGGCAATCTTAGCGTTAGGGCCGATGACAACTGTCTGTGGGCGTGGAAGTCAGCAGATGCCATTCATGCCCCGTGAATGCTTGCTTACCTTCTTGTCCTTCTTCAGGGGAAGCACGTTGTCCTCGTTCTTGAGAAGGACGATACTCTCACCGCCAATGCGTCTCAGCAACTCGGCGGTCTCGGGGGTGTCGCCCGTCTTCTCAGGGGCACCTTCGGGAATGCCGGTGGCCACGGCCTTTTTGATGAACTTGAGCATGGCGCGGGCTCTCTCGTCGAGAACGTGCTGACGGACCTTATCCGTCGACACGTTGAACTTGAGAGGCTCTCCGCGGAAGCGAGAGGGCCCGGGCATCTCCAGGTCGAGACCGGCGTTGGCCGCCTCGGTCGTACTGTAAGTTCCATACCAATCGCTCATGATCATTCCGTCCCAGCCCCACTCCTTGCGAACAAGCTTGTCCAGCAGGTCGGCGTTCTCACTGCAGTAGGTGCCGTTCACGCCGTTGTACGCCGTCATGAGAGCGCCTGGTGTGGAGTCGCGGAAGGTCAGCTGGAAGGGGAGGGCGTAGATCTCGCGCAGCGCGCGTTCCGTCAAAATGCTATGGACGGCATTGCGCTTGTGCTCCTGGTCATTGCACACAAAGTGTTTGGGGGTCGCCTGGATACCGGTGCTCTCGATGCCTCTCACGATGGCAGCGGAGCCGAGACCAGCCAGAACCGGGTCCTCCCCAATGGACTCAAAACCTCGGCCGCCGAGCGGGGACCGTTGCATGTTGATGGTGGGGCCCAGAATGCAGTGGGCTCCCTTGAGCTTGGCCTCCTCACCCATCTTCTTACCAGCCTCCTCGAGGAGCTCGGTGTTGAAGGTGGCGCCTAGGGCCGTCCCGCAAGGGAAGCAGGCGGCCTTGATGCCATTGAAAAACTTGGTGCCGCGAACGCCGTTAGGGCCGTCGGAGAGTCGGATGGAGGGGATGTTGTGGTTGGGGAGGGCCTTAGTGTGCCAGAAGTCGATGCCTGGAGAGATTCAATGGTCAGCTTGCCACGAGCCCTCCTGCGAGATACTCGTCATGTTGTTTCAATGAGGGGGGTGTTGAAGCAGTGTGGGACGCAGACGTACCTGCAAGAAGGTCAACCTTCTCCGAGACGGTGAGCTTCTTGAGCACCTCTTCCACATCAAAGTCGGCCATTATGAGTTCTAGGATGCAGCGGGTGATGGAAATGGAGTGGGTATCAATAGAGCAGCTTCGACAAGGAACAGTGCCGGCCTCGAAACGTGAACAGGCAACGAAGAGGAGCAGTCAAGAAGGGAGAGAGTGTATGATGAGCAGGAGAGAAGCAAGAAGAGCAACAACGAGCCTTCGCCGACGGGCCATGCTGTTAAATAGACTGGCGACGAACTTGAGAGGCGGGACAACTCTGGACACGGTGGGCATCACTTCATCCTAGGCTGGAGCTTGCCAGCATCCCAATCCCCGTCTTCGGGTTCTACGCGACAGGTGCTACTTAGATCCAGCAACCGGCGCGGCTACCGAGGAACGACAGGCAAGCAGCGCATGTTTGCATGCAGCCATCGTTAGCAACGTCAGTATTTCCCCAACCGCGCCATGGTAGCCCCTCCGAGCCATTCAGCCGGCGAGCAAAAGGTGGAGAGCTCTTGCTCCAACACCCCAGAGCTAGGGGACCGGATTGGGCTTTCGACGAGCCAAGACCTCGAGAGATGAGAGACGCGGTCAGGTGCGTCCACTCAGATAACCAATCCTATTCGACAGCGTCCTTTACCCCCCCGCCAGCCCACGTTGTGAGAAGATTTGTGCCCCTCAGCGGCCGGTTGAAGCTCGGATGGCGGCCCCGCCGTAGTGTTTTGGCGTCCTGGATCTGGTCTTGGATCCCATCCGGCGGCTACGGATTGGCCGGCTCATGAAGGAGTTGATGTTGAGCATCGTCCCGAAATCCCGCCAGGCGACGCGATGGTGGGGCATTGTGACGCATGGCCACAGCTATGCCGGCTGAAGTTCGGGGTGGCGTCGGATAACTCCTCAATTTAACCATCTGTTAGCCTCCTCGTCTCCATACAACGAGCGAGGTTTAGCCGACATAGCGGCAAGTGGGACAGTGCCAATTGTGCCGAGTCCCGACCGTACAGTGACGACATCCCCAGACCAACCAACCAACCAACCAGCAGCCCTCCATCGAAATCATTCAAGACCGTTTCGGCTCAGGAGGCACGGGGACGGTGTTTGTGATGCCGATACTCTCCGGGCAACGCACAGCGAATGAATACGCGACGATGCTGTCTCGGCGGTGGGTTGTTCCAAGTCCTATCGCAGTTCCGCAGCCGGGCAACGTCGTGTCCCTATGAGACAGAAGGAGAAGGAAGCTGACTATCATCGCGGCCAGAACACAGTGGAAACATAAATTCCGTGGCAACCATGGGGGTGGAAGCGTATTGCCATTGTCCCCTTTGGATGGTCACTTGGAACCCATGTTTTAAGCAGTATACGGCCGTGGAGTCGCGGCGAAACAACTCATCTGTCATCTGAATGCCAGCATCCCAAGAATCTGTCTTTTCGCGCCGAGAAGCTGAGCTGGGGATTCCGGGATGAGGGCGGCAGACGGTAAAGCAGCTCTCCCTCTTCGGAGGAAATGCGGCTCGGACGGCCAACCCACCTGTCATCCGGTCTCCGCCGGCGTCTCCGCCGGCTCTGCGCGGCCGCTTCACGAAGCTCTGCCGAGTCTAAACCCCCATCCAAATTGGTCAAGTCTTTATCTCCGCTCCATCAGCTCCGGCATCACGACTCCATCCGACTGGCGGTTGGTGGGCGGTCTCTCCCCCAAACGCATCTTCTCCATTGGCAAATTCCGCACCCTTCCCATTCCACGAACGCCAGGTATCCATATTTTCGATCTCAACGAGTGGCTGCAAATCGGGTATGCTAAAGAAATTCCGGCCGAAACCGCCTCGGAAGGGCGTCAGCCTCACTTCAGAACCACCTTGAGAGGGGCTTCCCTTACCGAGTTGTCAAACACGGCAAGATACACGTCCATTCATACATTCGACTGAGCCTGTGATGCAACGGGGTGGGAATGGACCATCCGTTCGCCGGATTCTAATGCCTGTGGCAGCCTACCGGATACTCATCCGCTGGCCCTGTTGCCCTTCTACCCGTATCTAACTCGTTCACCATAGCTTGCTTGGGAGGCGGGGAGATGGGCTCCCCATCGCTGGTTGGATGGCCTACCTGCTCGAAGGAGTAGTCGATAAATGTAGCCGTCGACCGAGAGTTCGCCCATTCGTCGGATCCTGTTTTTGTTCCCCGGTTCGTCCCTGGTTACAATATGATTGATCCGAAGCATGGCCCGCCAATCGGACTGACATGCATCTGTGAGGCGGCCGGCGCAGGTTTTCCCTCTTCGGATGTGGTCGGGAACTATGGTTCGCCGAGCAGTGGCAAGAATTGGCGGTACCGATGGCCTGGTAATCAGCTGTGATCCTTGACAGGGTTCTTCAGTTGACGACGAACGCTGTCAGGAAAGGAGATGGATCTTCAGTGGGGGTCCTCGACCCTTATTCCGACTTCCAACGATCGGCCTGAGCCGCACCATGGCGATCTCTCACATAGACCTTCATAAATAGAATTGCCGCATAGTACTCCAAATAAGAAATACACAGATGGCGGTCACTCATCGCTCGGCACCATGGCCTACAATTCAACTCAATGTTCCAGCATGAAGCCTCAAGCCTCGCCATATCCACCACCGGCAAAGAAAACACACAGTTCTTCTACCACTGTCAACCCAATGGCCAGTTAATTTAGAAGCGCCGGTTGAACAATACCTCAGCCACATCACCGTCCTTCGCTGACTCGAGGAGCACATCGAGACCTCGTCACATCTGATGTCACTGGCGATGGAAGGAGAACACCAGCGTACGAGGCGGCCGTCGCACTGTCGCTTCTGGTTCATGGTCAGATGCCGTGACACGCAGAGTGCAGCACCTCTTTGACTGACTTGCCCGACAAATGCCACCTTTTCATGTAGCAGAGCCTGCCGCCAATGTAATCGACAGCCAACAAGCAAGCCAATTCGCAGCGCGCTTGCTGGTCACGCCGAGGCAGCCGTGCTCGTATCCAATGTCCTTACGAAGACGGGTGGCTGGCCAAAGGTCCAAGAAACAGGACGTCTGTAGCACAGTATAGAGGTAGATTGGTATCATCTCCTCAACTCAGTTCGAGACGGGCCATCGACTTGGTGACCCCCAGAGTGTCAACAGCCACCAAGTGAACGTTACCTAGCACTGAATCTCCGCTGATCGTCTTGGCCACAAGGACTATGACTGCGCAGCCCTCTCTCTGGGTAAGCAAAGTACGGCAAACAAACACGTCGCAGAACGTCGTCCATGGCTATCAGAGAGGGGTGATTTGCTCAAGCGCGGTGACACGCGAGATTGAGCAGCGTTGACATTCCATTCCTGCAACAACCTTGGCAGCTACAAAGTTAAAGTCTGACTTGAAGAGCACGCCGTAGCCTGTGTTCCGTATCTCCTCGCCTCGAGGCTGGTATGTTATGATGCTTATAACGCTCGATGGTGACTGCGTAGAATTCCATCCATAAGGGGGCCCTAGCTCAACCAATCGAGCCGGCTCTTTGGCTACGGCCAAGATATCAAACAGGCTTGAACTCTTTCCATATCCCGAATCTAGCTGGATGTCATCATCCTTCCTCCGAGGCTTAAGGGAGCAATCGGAGAGTCAAGCTCAAGGTTCAATCTAACGCGGCATAGCGGCACGTTGGTAATGAAGAAATTCCATTACGCCGCCCGAACAGGGACCGCGCACCAGGGTTTCCAACTCTGCGTAGATTCCGCCGGGCGAAATCCGGAACGGGCAAACCCTTCCCTCCCTCTTTCCCTCAACGACACGAGTTCTCCCGTCAACAGGAGCCAACGGGGCATAGGTCATTCGGCCAAGACTGGTCTCTCCCATTCCGTGAGAGTGTTCAAGGAAATTCAGGCCAAGCCGTGCCAAAAGTTGGCAGCAAGCGCGCCAGGGGTTGCGGTGTGAAGTGGAGTGAGAAGGAGGCGGAAGGAGAGGGGGCTCTGGACGAAGAATGGCCGGGGAGATGACCGAGGGGACGAGACATTTCGAAAGGAAAGAATGCCGAGCGGGGTAGGCCGTTACGTTGTGTCCGATCCCGAAAGGAGCGGCAGGAGCGGCGGTGTCTGTCCGGGGTAGGTATACAGGCAGGCCAAAGACCGGCCAGACCAATTGACAGCTAGCCCAATTCAGGACGTGCAGTAGGACGGTAACGTGTACAGATACATACAGACGTTCCTTTGTTCCTTCTCGCATTCTAGAAGGGGGGGTGTGAAACAAGGCCGGCTCGGAGAGCAAAGTAGACTTTCAACTCGTCGAGTTCGCGGTGCTTGCCTGTCCGAGGAAAGCGTAGGCGCATTACTACTAGCCCTCCCTTGTGCAATGCCCGTCGAAGGGGGACGTGGGAGGCAGGGCGTGCGCTTGCAGAACGAAAGAACCCTACGATTGCCCACGTTCGCGGTCGGGAACCAACCCACTGACAATCGACAGCGGTAAGTGCGATTTCTCGACGATGGACCATGGTTGACACACGGAGGATGCTTTCCGGCCCAAAAGGACAGACCGGAGGCTGGGTGACGGCGCAGAGTCTAAATCCTTCTTCGAAGCTTCGATGTTGCTTCGACAGCCAATTTTCGGACACACAGTCTTCGGACACACAGAAACGGAAACACCCCGCCACATCGTCACCGAACTCTCGCAAAAGCAGCTTCAAGCGCAGGGTTGCCACGTTCTAATTATCCAACCCTTCACACCATCCCATGGCGTTGGATGTCGGTCGTGCGGATGACAATGCATTGCGCGGTGGCAGAGCAACATAGCGAGGTAGGTACTTGTTTACGATCGTGGCGTGGTAGTGGTGGTGGCCGTCGTCGTCGTCTGGTGTGGCTCACAGCAGACCGGATAATTGCAAAGTGCCGACAGGTCCAGTCATGAATCGCGGGCGTCTGCGTTTCCAAAACACCGTCTCATCGAAGCGTTGTGCGACTGGCCCAATGTCGCACTGGCCACACTATGGCGATGAGCTGGTGGCGACCAACGGTGCCTGCGCGAAGGAATATGCCGGCCAAACATGAGCTAGAGGGACCCGGAGCTAACTTGTCGGCGGAAGCTATAAAGCTTCTTCGATACCCTCTTTCGTTCTCGCCAGCCTAGGAATGAAGGCGTGCGAGGTCGTGATCTGGCGCATGGCAGCGTTGTAGGGCTCGAGATACAGTTTTGCTTTGACATGAGACGTGCAGTTCAGCCACGTGCCGCGGGCAGCGATGTCTGTCAAAAGTCTATACTGGGGCCATCACACGAACCCGGGCCGCCTGTGTCTCAGATGTTTCCATGCATCAGATTCTGCGCGAGGCTGACTCGCAAGGAGGAGGAGGGGGATTCGACGCGTGTGTGGGTGCGTTATGTGTGGGAGGTGTTGCGCATGAACCAAACAGGAGGATAGCGGTGCATTTCCCAATGATGTCCAACCATCCTCCGGCAAGCACCTTGTCTCGCAAGCAGGCAGTGGAAGGAGAAGGGTGGACTGCGCGTGCGTCCGTTGTCTTTCCGTCGGCGACGCTGAATTTGGTGTTGGCGAATACCTAACCTACGCATCCGTAAGTGCTGCATCAATGTCATTGATACATCCAGCACGTGAATTCGAGCAAATGGCCCAGTCTGCATGAAGGCAGCCAGGGATTATCCTCCCATTGCTCCACGGTGTCAAGATGGGTTGGAACCGCTCGTAACCCGAAATTGCGCCATGACGGACTGCAGTGAATGAACGGGGAAAAGGGGGGAAGAGCATCGTGGTCCAAGGGGTATTGGTAGTTAAGGCGTAACCGTCGCGGTTGTCGCTGTCGATTGGTCCCCCCCATTGGATGGACGGACTGCGCTTTGGTCAACCGTCACAGGGTCCAACTCGAGTTGCTGTGGGGGTTGGGAATAAAGCACAGCAGTGCCTGTAAGCGGGCACTTTGAACGAACGGTGGCAAGGCCCGCGGGAAGAAGCGTCGAACAAAGTAAGGACTGGTTGATGGCAGTGTGTACATACAGACAGCGAGACTTGAGGGCGTATCCGTACCGTCTAGCTAAAGCGAAGTAAGGTGTGAGGTAATGGGCTGCGGTATGGTGAGGCTGTCTTGGCGAAGGCGCGGTCCTGGGAAGACCAGGGGAGCGCGACGACGCAACGGGGTGCTCAAATACCTCCTACTATGGTATCAGGCCGAAGTAAAATATCCCTGCCAGGTACCCTAATGCTCACCCCCCTACTGTTTTGGGTTTAGCCAACATTTGCAGTACTTCTGCCAGCCTGCTGGCTGTTAGACAAATTTTCCCCCTATCCATCACCATCACCATCACCATCACCATCACCATCACCATCGCTATGGATATATCTAATCGCCACTATGGCCGGCCAGCTCATTGCCATACGAAGCAGCTGACTAAGGCTGATCGCCTACGCATACGCACCCTCTTTTTTGACGCCAGATTTACTAGGCAACAGATTGCTAAGCAGACTGGATTCTCTGTTGCCCAGGTCAGGCAGGCCATCCAGTCACCAACAGCCCAGCCCCGAGCTGGGCGCCCGCCAGCCCTCAGTCAGCAGCAGGAAGAGCAGTTAGTTGAGTATGTAACTGCTTCACTGCAAGGCCGGATGGCCAGCTTTCTGCAGCTCTCTATGACCCTCTTTGAGGGCAGATATAGAGAGTATACGATCCGCAGCACCCTCTGCCGCCTAGGATATCAGAGATATGTGGCTAGAGTGAAGCCTGTGATAACTAGAGAGACACGCCAGAAGCGGCTCAGCTGGGCCCAGGCCCATCTCAACTGGAGTATCCAGGACTGGATGAGGGTCCTTTGGACTGATGAGACTTGGGTTCTTGGCGGTAACTATAGGAAGGTCTATGTGACTAGGCGAGCAGATGAGGACCTTAATCCAACCTGTATTATTGAGAGACCTCTAAGGAGGAAAGGCTGGATGTTTTGGGGCAGCTTTGCAGGCAATAGGAAAGGTCCAGGGATAGTATGGGATACAGACTGGGGGACTATAACTGCTGAAGGATATCAGCAGCACATCATCCCTCTTATCCATACCTATGCCCAGCAGCGATATCTAGAGTCTGGCATAAGCCTTATCCTTATGCAAGATGGGGCTCCTTTGCACGCTGCCTATAGTACTCTTGAAGAGCTGGATACTCGAGGTATAGAGGTCATTAACTTCCCTCCATACTCACCAGATCTCAACCCTATAGAGCCATGCTGGAAATGGATGAAGGACTATCTACAGGTCCATTATGGGCATATCCAGCAGCCACCTCGCCAGCAGCTCTATAGGTGGGTAAAAGAGGCCTGGGACGCCCTACCAGAGGAGTATTGCTGGCAGCAGCTGTTGACTATGAGGGACAGATGCCAGGCAGTGATTGACGCAGATGGTGGGCATACGCGATTCTGACTTTTGGCTGGGCTGGGCAGCTATGGAAGGGGATGGAAGATGTATCTAGATTACGTCAGCCATAGGGGGTATGGGGGGGGATGACATTACAGGGAAATTTTACTTACCCCTGTAACCTTCGTACTACGTACCTAGGTGATGAAGGCAAAACGGTCCGTGGTGGGTAAAGTTGGTTGAGATAAGGCAGGCAAGGCAGGAACGAGCAGGGGATGGGGGTGAGGGACACGACCGTCGTTACAGAGGTACCTACCTACCTCTCTAGGCACTTACTTACCACACAGCACGTGTTCCTTTCTATGATGCAGGTAGGTGGTGGCAGTACAGATACGGTGTATCCGTAGGGACTACGGCTACACTACTGGGTAAAGCAGTGCAAAGGAACAACGGCCGGCAAGGGACTAAATGACCGCAGGCGGCGCTCCGACGAAACATCCCCGACCGCGCCGTATCCAGCAGGGCCAGGGAACAGCAGATCCCGGACACGGCCGACTGGAGGTTGCCGTTGTTGTTGTTGTTGGCAAGGAAGGTGCGGTTAGTACTCGGGGCAATTCTGCGTATATGCACTAAGTGTGTCGAAGCCTGCTGCCCACGCTTGACCTTGATGGGCTCTGCAGCACAGCAGAGAGCCACAATGCAACGATATGCGAGACGGGATCCTTTTAGCCTCTGGTGAAGAGCTGCAAGATGGTGTAATCGAGAGGGGCGCCAAGACCAGTCAACCTCGCTCACTGGAGGGGACTGCCGGATGCTGAGGGATGGATGCTTTAGTGCAAGACGGGACGGGAATGGCGGGAGAAGCGCAGCGAGGAGTGACCCAGGTGGGATGAGGTAAAAGAGTGAAAGCTTCCGTCCGTTGGAGTTGCAGTGGATGCTGGTCGAGGAGCCACCTAAGATTTGTGTTGAGATGAGGTAATGTGAGGTGATGAGGAGGTGCCCAGGCAAGGGACATCCAGGCTGGATCTTGCTGAAGAAGGGGAGAAGGGCTAGCACTGCACTAGTACAGTCAGTACTTTGTAACTAGGTGGGTAGATAGATAGGTAGGCATTCTTGGGGCAGGCAATTCGGGACGAGGGGGAGACGACAAGGCCAGGGAGGCGGAGAAAAAACAACAACAACAGCATACGGATGACAAGCATAGCTAAAGTAGGCATCGACGCAATTTACGAGGCTGAGAGCACGGAGCTTTGTTTCCACAACAGGTAGGTACCCTAGGCAGTTATAGTAGCAGAGATAGAGAGAGAAGGGGGGAGGATAGATAGAGGATGGAAGCACGGCGGCAGGCAACGCGTCCGTCTGCTTGCCCAACTAGGCATCTATCTACATCCTTCTCATTTCGTTTTATGGACATGTATTGTGTTTCCGACCAGTGTCCAGCTCACAGCACTTCGCAATGTACGGTGACCTGCACGGTGACTGCACCACGACATGAGTGAAAGGCGGGGGAAATAGAGGGGACCTTTACCTTTCCCTGGAAAGCTTTCTGTTTGGAAAGGGAGATTAGCAGCGGTATCCACTCTTCACGGCCCTGGCCAAGAAAGTAGTGTAAACATGTACGGATAGCGAGTGTACAAAGTATCTCAAGACTCGATTCGACCTCGACGTCGTTGAGGACGGCAGCTGGGTTTTGTTCAAAGGGATTCCTTGCGGAGCAAACACCGCACTGCTACGACTTAAAGGACGAGCCACAGAGGTTGTCGGCCACGGAGCAGATAAAATACCTCACTCGTATGCCGGTTAGGATATCAAACACGGGCGATGGGACATAGAACCTGGAAGCCGTTGACTGTTGTTGACATTAGTGTCCCTTTAGACGACTAGTTGCACGTTTGCGCGTAAGGACCCATTGTATGCATTCGCATGCATCCTCAGTCCCACCTCCAATCAGAGCGAGCTGGCAGAAGGAAAAGGAAGGAATGTACGGATACGGATAAGTCTTTTCATTGGCGTGCTGATAGTATTCATACATGGTGGGAGATCTCTCCGGCTTTCGCCTGGCACTAGTGTGGCAGGTCAGGTGCATCTCCATCTGTTGGGCAAAATACCGGCGCTCCAAGTAGCTCACCCAGAAAGGTACATCAGCAGCGGGTGCTTTACTACAATTACGCCCCCGACCCTGGCTCATGCTGCCGGGATGAGTTCAAATCGTCAGCCAACACCCCTGAGGTACGGATCCCAGCAAGCATGTGGTGATCGACTGTGCATGGACGTCGGCACAGGGGATGTCTCCTTTCACTCCATTCCTTTTTCAAACTTCTCTCAGAAAACGGCAAGACGGAGCTCTACCAAGTACGTATACGTAGTACATTTTCTCTTGGGAAGGGACGACGAACAGCCATGAGGGACAACAGCCGCAGTTCTGGCGGCTCCTGTGGACCCCTGTCCGTTTGCCCAACCGTGTGCCTCCATTCCCGTTTTGCGATGCGCGTCTAGCGATTGGATTCGCCGAGAATAAACAAAAAAAGATAAAAATCAACCAAACAGAGACTCCGTCATCCTCTCGCCCTGGTCTGTGCCACAGAGAGGAAAAACAGCGAGAGAAGGCCCACAACACTCGATTTCTACTACCCTTAGGCCTTGGATGCCGTTTGCCGTTTCGCTTCCACACCCATCATCACATGGAAAAAGAGGCATGCCAGCAGGTAGGAAATTTACACATTATCGTCGCCGCATGCTTGTGCCTGTTCCAGCTTGATAAACCATCAACGGCCGCCCTCAACTCACAACATGCACCACTCGCAGCCCCCCCTCGCCTGTCTGCCTGCATCGGACTTGTGAATGCACCCCTGCCCCCTACCTCACCTTACCTTCCCTCACCTCCTGCATCGCATAGCGGCATAGGTAGATGGTTGAACTCAATCCTCCCTTCACCTTCGGATGCAGGCCTCATCTCTGAGTTGCGTAGCTCGTGGCGATCCCATCTCCCCTCTTGTGTATCCTTCAGAACCCCGAGTTACACGTGTCTCTTCTCTCGACGTTCCTGGGCCAAGCTCGATATTGAGTCGCTTCCTAGGGCACTGGGTGTTTGGACGACGTCCGGCCTCGAGCCAACGAAGCAGCAAGACAAGGACGAGAGGGCTTAACTAACCCGGACGGGCACCGTTGACCCTTGAGTATCCCCCCATCGCCGAAGCCTGGCCAGATAGTGAGAGAGAGCACCCGAGCCAGCAATGTCATGTCATCCACCCCTCCAACCTTGGGCCGGAATCACGATGACATGGAGAATGAGGCTGCTGCGATTGGTCTGCTCTTCTAGACTTCAACGGTGTCGCATAGTGTTCGGCCCCCACCCCTCTATGTCCCCTCGAGGCCGGCGAGCAAGCTCACATTGCATCCCACCCTCCTTTTCTTCCCTTCAGCCAGCGAGATGCTCGCCCCATCATGTGATTGCCCGACAGCCTTTGTCAAACACGCGCAAGCCCAAGCTTGAAAAGCTTCCACGAGGCTTCTTTGCAGCTTCGCGACGTTTTGCCTCAAACTGATCTCATCTATCGGGCAGGTGTAAACCCTATTGTTGGACGACGGGCTCGGCGAACCCGAGACTTCAGGCGAGATGGTCGGATTTTTGACCTTCACAGCGCAAGACGGGCAGAACTGAAGCCGGACACCGTAGGCTCCGATAGGCTGTGGCAATCCTCATTGGAGGGTGGAACAAGCCGATGAGAATATGCGAGACCCAATAGCGTGGACATGGAGCAACGTCCGCATTGACGAGCTTTTCTGGTGGAGGCGTCTGTTGGAGGTTGCATCCCTCCCCCGAGGCCCCCTCCCCCGAGGCCC
>NWBT01000039.1:513555-523606 GCA_003386485.1 Colletotrichum lentis
CCCGAGGCCCCTCCCCCAAGACCCCTCTTCCTCAAGTCCTGTTCAGGCAGTTACGCTTGGTTTACGTGCTGCTGCCCTTCCAGCTTGCGAATCGGTGTGGTTGCAGTTTTGTGGTGTAAGCTGAAGTCCACTGGAGCTGGAGCTGCAGCATAATTGCATGTGCGGCCATTTCATCCCGAGTTGTTTCGCCCTCATGCCACGACAATCTCGTGTAGCCGGAGCGAATGCATGCCGGCCAATATTGGCTCCTTTCTTCTTCGGGGTTCTTTCCAGGGTACACACGGATAGCCCGAGCCCGCCATTTACGCCCGGATGGACTTCTGTCCCCAGGAACAGGGCCCGGCCCCTGGTTCGGCCTCGGAGCGGTCGAGAAGGGGAAAGGCAAACGGGAAGCCAAGCCTGATTTGGAAAGGAGAGGTATCAGCAGGGAATGGCGTATGACGGAAGACGGTTTGGGCGAGCCCAGCAAGGTGCCTGGCCTGCTTCGTCTTGACCTTATCTTCATTGACCCTTGTCTATACGGATACAGCTTCGGCATCTCTCTTTACCGCCAGAAGAGCAACGGTGTGTGCTTCTGGAGATTGGAGAGAGCAAGATTACGGGTTCAGGAAGACAGACAGAGAGGGAGAGAGAGGGAGAGAGAGGGTGTGTGATGGGGCTTACTCGGGACAATTGGAATATGTCCCCCATTCGATGGTTTTCTTTTCAAATAATAGTAAGCAGAGAGTGTACGTAGTAAAGGCATTCAACTTTCGCATGCTCTCCCCAGTCCGCTTTGCTGCTGATGGTTGGCGGCCAGGGAAGCCAAAATTCAAAACTGAAACAAAAGGAAGAATCATCGTCGGATGGGGAACCGTCAAGAAGGACGAAGGTTGAGCATAAAGAAACAGGGTAAACGGTGGAAGTAGGGGCAGGAGGTCGGTATTCGTAGACACACGCCATGTCTGCACGAGGCATGGAAACTTTAGAAGACGTACCGACGGGCCGAACGGGGCTGGTATTATTCGTAAGGAAGGAACAGACGGCGGGAAGACGCCTCATGTCAGAGAAAAATTCCATCTTCGGCGCTAGAACAACTCTCGTGCTTGCTGGTTGTGTTGAACGCCCAGGTGGCCGGTCGCATTTCCCTTGGGGTACCTTGGCGGAACCGCACACTTCTTCGCATCTCTCGGGGCATTTTCTTCTTCTCGTTTTGGTCACTGCATGCCACCGGTAGGTTTGCGGATCGTTGTTCCCATACATTCATGACACAGAGCGCCAACCTACTTACGATGGAGATGGAGATGAGCCAGCTAAACCCCTCAACCCTTCACTTTACACATCTGTGCTTCGTCGAGCGGCTCAACGCACTGAGCAGTGAAAAGACGGACAAGGTGCTTGCTTGGTGCTTCGCCTTCACTCGCCGGGGAACGCTTTATCCGTACAGTCCGTGCCTCTCTCCTCATCGACCCCATCTTACCAACCCATCTATCCTTGCTACTTGGATGATCGCCCTGCGGTTGGTCTGGCATTTCGTCTCGCCCACCCGGACTTGTCAACCTTGGTACTTCATCCACGACCAGCAGGGCAAATCGCCCCGAGATGTACAATGCCAACAGCATCGTAGTGTAGAAGGGCAAGGCCGGGGATCATCACAGACGCCCTGCAGGCAGCGCAGGAAGACGTTAGACTTCATCACACGAACCCTGGCAAACCCAATTCAATCTCAAAAGGCTCGCCCAGCCCGATTTTACCGCAGGAGGAAACATGCCCCTCCGCTAGGCAAGGCGCGGGTGAGGAGAGTTAACCGGCCGGTGAATTCGTAACTGAAGAAACGCTCAAAGCGGACAAGGCCCTGTAATCAGGACTTGGCAAGGGACGAGAGGGGCTCGTCCTCACCCAGCTTCCGTACCAAGTGGGTGTGGACAACGATCTTCAAACCACTGGCAGGTGCTCGGCACTTTCCGGCCCATCGCCCGGCTCTTACTCTTCGGGGCAGTGAAGTCCGGTGCTTTTCCATCATTGTACCTGTAGAAACATCGGATGCTGAAAGCCTCCAGCGCAGCGGTCGCTCCTTGCCCTTCCTTGGGGCACTCCCACTTCCCCATTCCCCAGCGGGGCGCTCATCCACATCCAGTCCTGGCCCTGGGTAGCAGGCCAGTACCGGCCCTCTACTATGTAACCTCTGCTGATTCCTTCACCACCTACCTACATAGTAGGTACCCAGTTTACGGGTGCCCGCCCAGACCCGGCGGGGCACAAGACGCTGTGCTGGGACTCGGTCGGATTGGTTGAAATTCTCGCTGCTTCGCAATCCCGAAACCCTGAACACCACACCCCCCCTCCCCCAGCGTAAGCAAGCACGTACTACTTCGTACACCCTGCACAGCTTTGCTTTGCTTTGCTCTGCTTTGCTTTGACCAGTAAGAGCGCGCGGTAGCTACGGCTAAGTGTTCGTACCTCTCAGTTTCCAAGTCCAAAGAACTCAAGGGCCTACCCGTTCTTATGGCTGGCCCATTTCGAGCAGAGTCAGGAGGGGGAGGTGGGCGGGGCTCAAGGCCGAATCTTCAATGACAATCCTCAGCAGAGCTCCCAAGAGGGGAAAGCTCCAGAAGCTGTGCTGTGCTGTGCGTGCATGCAGGCCTCATTGACTTCGCCCGCTTCCAGAGTACCTTGCAGTGGTCTCCGTTTTACCTGCTTCGCAGTCGTACGTAGTACGGATCCGGGTCCAGAGACTCGATGTTCCCTGCCCATGATCCATGGCGCCCCATTACCTAGCATCCAAAGGCAAACGGTCCGTCACAAATCTTGAACCATCGTCGTCGGGTCGGGTCAACTCAACCTTTCCCCCGGTTTTCAGCGTTGCATTTCGCCCATCTTTTGCTGTGGGACAATGTGGGTGACGCGCCAACCCTCCAGCAATATCCTCAATCGCTACATCGTATGTGGTGTAGTGTAGCCCTCCAATGACGATCAAGGGGGCCTGTATGGGATTGACCGGTGAAGGGACCAGGAAACCCAAATAAACCAGCTGCCAGCCGAAGGTATCAAACGAGACGATGAAATGAAACCTTGTCCTCCTCGTAAGGAGACGGGAGAATGGTCCACCCGCGTCTGGCCGCCTGGCGTGCCGCCGTTGAGCATCGGTGCGTCCCCGGTTCGTTGTGTACCTCACACGGGTACCTTGTGGCCAGGATCTGCAAGCGTCGGGCCTGTCCCGGACAGTACTTGTCTTCAACGCTGGGGGGCATGGAGCCTGAGGCTGCTGATCTCGGGCGTACCGCTGTACCAGTGGTAGGGTACCTGTTCCAAGTTCCAGGCCACGTTTAGCTCTCCCGAGCGGCACCCAAGCCTCAAATCAGGATTCGGGCTATTGGGGGAACGAATGGTACGTTGCCCCTGCGCTCTCTCTCTCTATCTCTCTCACCCACCCACCCAGACAGTTACTGCTGGGTTAATCTAACCGTTAGCGCGTTCGTGTGCATCACATCACTTACGTATTCGAAGAAGCATGCCTTGGAACATGCCAAACTCTATCCGACTTCTCATCAGGTTTACGATCGTCTGACACATCCTGTACAGATAATGTTACGCAAACTACGGGTACTTTATCATCATGTGCATGCGAAAAAGCGAGAAGGAGGGGGTGGCGCCCACGTATTGCACGTAGACCCCATCGTATCGCGTCCGACTCTTGCAAAGGCGAAGGGTGCTGAGTACTTGCGCGGTGTGCGCCTAGCCAGCGAGCAAGGCCAATGTCATGTCTTGGTGCGTGAACCCCATCCAAGACAACAAATCTCGACTTTCCCCCAGGCGGCGGGCGCTACTCTCCATCCGTCCCCGTCCGCCGGTTTGCGAGAGATCGGCCAAGGCGGCGATGGCAAAACGATCTCTCTAGGGCAGAGGCTGTGGAGAGGTGGATCATTGCCGTCCAGTCCCGGGCTCTTTTGCCAGACGCTACGGATGCTAGCCAGTCAATTGCACTTCGCCCGGCCAAGTTGCCTTGCCTTTCCGGAGTCCGGACCTCTCTCTGCTCTGCGGACACCTTGAGACCCGAAACCCCAGAGGCTGAGACTGACGTCCAACGAACTGGCAATCGAACTCTCATCTCCAGACGGATTCCACTTGTAGCCTTCTTCCCCCTCCCCCGCCTCCGCCTCCCTCTCGTTCTCGTTTAGTGAACCGCGGGCACCGCATGGACTCAGACACGCCCGCACACGCACTCGCTGGAACGCTTTGGTGGCTCGACAAGATGTGAGTGGCACCCGGCCTCAAAGTCCAACACCAAATATAGTTGACGACGGAGCCTGCCGAAAAACGAAGGAAAGCCGCCAGTCCGGGAATGGCGGTCAATTCGTGGTCGTTACCACCTTGAATTGATTGATTGCTCCCGGGCTCCGCACCATATCAACTCTCTCTGCCGGGACAGTCCACCATTTGCAGGTCGTAACGGAGAGAGCAGATGGAGCAACTGGAGCACGCCCAGATAATATGGAGGTGGCCTGGATGTGGTGCGAGAGAGGCTTAACTCGTCCAAGCGGAGGTGGCATTTCTGCAGGCGTATCCACTCAAGGTCACGGCATATCCCATGTCATTCCTCTCCCCAGCACTCGAGTCCAAAACACCCTCACCTCAGCGCTCTTTCTCTGCTCCCTTTCCACAAGACAAGGGCGGAAGGAATACGTCAAGGGGTGATGGGTGGGATGCCCCATATTCAGATCGGCGTGGACGAGGCACTCCTGGCACCACATGCTCTCTTCTCCGGCCGTGAAAGCGTATGTGCGTGTGCGCACGAGCGCGCGCGTCCGCAGCACCTGTTCAGTATCTTCTGTTCTCCTTCACCATCGACTCAACCCCATTTGTTCTCAAATTAGAATTAGAATGATGCTAGTGTAGCAGACGCCAGACATGCACCGACGAACAGCCCGACCCCCATCCCCCATACCCCCTTCGGCCCATCATCATCCTCTTCGGATCGGCTGCATGTCGTTGGCCTGTGGATGGGCTGCCAAGCCGGAAGGGTTCCTGTCGAATCCTCCCATCGGCCAGCATGCGCTTGGAAGATTACATTCCCGAGACGAATAAGAAACTGGAGAAGGGGAAGAAGGAGGGAGAGGCGGGAGGATTGAGGCTCTGGGCCGTTCTCTTGGTCCTACGTGACACCGGGGGCCGCGACCAGGGATCCAGGGACTGCTGCACAATTTGGGCAATCGGCGGGTTTATTGCAGCAACTGATTTACTTGATTAATTGGACGACAAGGGACTACGCAGTTTTCTCTATTCCCCCTCCTTCTCCACCCTCACCCTGACCTCTCTCTCTCTCTCTCCTCTCTCTCTGTCTCTCGGCGGGTTCTTTCACTTCCCCTACAGCTGCTCTCCAGAGTGGTACTGTAGGTTGTTTCTCATACCCCGGCCCCCATTCGGGCGGGAGGGGGTGATACTGATACTTCGGCGGTGACGGCGGGCGGGTGATCCTGATGGGTGGCGCGCGCGACCTTCTCTTCCCGGTCATTCGACACACCCGCCCACTCGCCCTCCACCCGTCCGAGCCTTGGCCTTTGCCTCGTCCCGGCCGGTTAACATCGTGTTTTCAGGTGGATACACCTGATTTCCTTTCCTTTTTTTTTTTTTTTTTTTTTCCTTTCCTCCCCCCCTTCCCATTCTTTCGCGTCTGGATCGGGACGCCGAATAAAGAGAGATTGTGACGGGGAGATTGGAGGCGGGACATGAGGCGAGCAAATTGATCGAGTACGAGGGGGGGCGGACCGGGAGAGTAGGCATAGAGGAGAAGGGCTACCCACCGGTCATCGACAGATAGATGGACGCCGGCGTTCACGCGGTAGGTGCGTCTACTTTGCGGCAAGGGCGCCTCCCCATGCCCTGCGCCTGCCTCTCCCCCGTGTCTCTGGATTCTGGCTGTTTTCATCACACGCCGGCTCGTTGGTCTCGTCTCGTCTCGTCTTGCTCTGCCAATATCCTTTCCGATAGAAGACGATCTCCGGGCACTCTCTCCTGGCCCTCCCTTGTTGTGCCCGTCTGGTCTATTCTGGTGGCAGGCAAAAGTAAAACCCCCCTGTGAGGTAGAGATGGCCGTGCTTCCTTGATTACCTCAGCGACGAGCACTTTGAGATTCTTATGCACAACCAGCACAAATCTGTCCAGCAAAGTCACAGAGCTTGTAGGCCGGAGCTCCACACTACCTGGTAGGGAGTTTAAACAACACCATAGTAGTTACCGACCCCACTCCCTCTTCTTCAATGTGGTATCTGTATACGGATACATCAACGTGGTATCTGGGTAAATCAGTGTAGTATCTGTACGGATATACATCTATTTATTGTCCATTGGCAAAGTACGTTCTGGAACGCCCACTGCTGTCCGGTAATGCGACCGGCCCGGCTCGGCAGCCGGCTCGGCTCACAGTGCCGGCTAGGAGCTTGTGTGTGTGTGCGTCACGTCCACCAGTCTCATCTACCAGACGACACACGGGTAGAAGACGGCTGACCCGGCGTCCACGATTGGGTCACCTCGTCTCTTTTGCCCCCACCCTCCCCCTCCCTCCGAGAGGAGAAGACGAATATGAAGAAGAAATGAACGATAAGGAAAACGTTGATTAGTCTCTGCTGTCAGGTCCTCTTATCTCATAAGTGCCCTTGGTAGTTTGCCCATCACCTTTGTCTTGTTCTTCAACCCTTGCCTCAGGCACTAGAACACGGTTCTCTCCGAGAACATCATTGTCGCGTAAGAGAAACCTGAGAAGTGCAGCTTGTGCCGAGCTGCGTAACGGTGAGGGGTCATTAGAGTGGGTGTGCTTGTCTGAGGTTGTGATTTTATTTTTTTGGAGCCCCTCAGCGTTCAGCAACAGGGGAGCAAAGATAGAGTTCACAACAGTCGTGCCGCCTCTTCCAAAGTTAGCTCGATGTGCTTGGGACATCCGTCTCTTCTCTGAGAGAGCGCGAGTCGACACAACTGATCGGCGGCCCCTATGCTGTCATAATTCCACCTCTCTCAACGTCACCGGAGTCCGTCACGTCTTGTCTCACCCTTCATCCCGCCCTCTCAATCACGCAACTCAACTCGACCGAACTCATAAGCTCTTGGCTTACATGACGTTGCAAACCAGGGTCAGTCAGCATAGCAATCGCGAGTCAAAGAGGAAAAGGCTGTCTTCTTGAATTGTTCGTCAATTTTTTTGGGTTTCTGGGCGCTTGGATGGGATCTTCCCTCCGCCAGCCACGTTGCCATGGTTAAATTATCAAAATCCATAACCGCACATTCCTTTAGTCCCGTGCCAGAATGTCTTGTGTGTATCATTCACCCTTTCCCCTTTCCCAGAGAAAAAAGAAAGAAGTCTAAAAACCATCCAATAGGATGTTGTGTCCATGAAATGACGGAACGTTAAACAGTAAAAACTGACCCCTCAGATGCCTGTAAAGCGCCTCTCTTTCTCCAGGTTTTCCAGTAAACCGAGTGTAAAAACAAGAAACAGTCCAGTTTGGGCACAAGAATCCCCCAACCTGATTCCTATGCACCATGTATGTTGATATAAAGTTGTGAAAAAAGAAAGACCAAGTAGAAGTGAAGAGACCCAGCCAACGACGTGCTTCCTAGCCGCCCATGAAATGCCCTGACAGTGTACCAACCCGATTTTGTTTTTATCTACTAAAATGACGATTTAGGCAAGAGGGNGGGGGGGGGGGGGGGGGTTAGTTTTCCCGATGTCCCATCCCATTCCAGCTAGAATGAAACCCATTTTGCAGCAAGGAAAGGGGGTGTAATACAAGGAGAAAAATGACATGGCCAAGAAACGAAACTGCAGGTTGGCGAGATGAGAAATGAAGTTGGAGCACAGTCACCCCTCTCAGGATCCTCCGACGGCAACATAGCCGCGAAGTTCGGGGTATCTTCGAACAAAGTTCTCATTGAGGCGCCAGTTGTCGACGCGCATTGCGTGGGCAGTAAACGTGTCGCTCAGCCACATCTCCCCGGATTGTGGGTCTACTACCAGGGCGTCAATGGGCCGGCACGGCCAGTTGATGAGTCTCAGGCTTGCCGAGTAGACGGACTGGAACTCTTCATTGGCGTACACCTCCTGCCGCTCGATGATCGCGGTGCGCAGCGGAGGCCATAGTACGAGGTCGACCCATTGGGGATGCGGGATGCTGTTTTGGCAAGGCTTTGGAGTGAGTTCCGGCATAATGGCCGCATACGCTTCTCGCGTTGGATGCACCAGCCAGGCGACGGCTCTTTGAGTGACGGCAAAAACTGCGAGGCGCTCAATGACGTTTGTGACGCCCCCCTTGTTGACGAGGGCAGTAATGAGCTCGGCTATGGGGTGGTTAACCCCGGGCCCTGTGACCGTGGAGGAGGCGGCTCGGTCAAGGTCGGCTAGCTGGCACCGAGGAGGCTCTGTTGTGGGTGAGGCCGGGTGATACTCGAGGAAGTTCTTCACGTTGACCCTGGCAGGCCGCAGGAGCGTGTCGAGGGGTTTCAGTTGGGCCAGTCGACGGCAGTCCTGGATGAAGCCGACTAGGAGCTGGTCGATCCGACATGTAGGCGGGACGATGAGCGTCGGAATCTCCCAGAGGGCGGTGCCGGGCTGGCGAATCAGTGAGCCGACGGTTGTTGATAGTACACCGGAGTTGGGTATGAGTTCCACGACTGCTGGTGATGAAGATACGACTGATGATGAGACATGGGCACTTGTTGATGGTGACCCATTGAGTGGTTGTGAGGGTATCCAGCGTCTAGGGACTGAGTGGTTAGCGTCTCAGAATTGCGTTGCAACCCAACCACCGCATGCAGAGGGGACCACCCACCAGAATCAACGTCGTCATAGTCCATCTTGGCCGGGATGCTTCGAGCATCCATCATCGGCGCGGGGACGCTCGTGGGGATGTAGCCAGCGCCGTACTCGTCTGTGTTGGCAGAGGATGACGGGCTTGAGACGGTGGAGGGTACGGAAACGGGGATGCCGGGACCCCATGACTCTGATGCATCGGGCATGGGCACGTACGAGGGGCCGAGTTCTTGCATCACGTTATAGTCGCCATTGGAAGGGAAGGGCGAAGATCGAGGGCTTGGGACGGCGCCGCTGATTGAGCTGAGGTTGTCGTCGTATACTGGAGCCGAGTCAGCACGAACCAGAGGCAACCACGCAGAAGACGAGGCGAGTGAGGCAGCCATACCTGAGTTTGGGTAGGACTGCCCGTTAGGAACGCCCATGCTCTCGCGGAGCTTAAACAGTTCCTCTTCAAGGGCCTTGTTCTTGCGCAAAAGCTCTTGGACGGTCTGACTTTGGTCGCGGCCACGTTCGCTCTTGAGCTCCTCGAGCTCTCGCTCGAGTCTCTCAATGTGCTCCTTCGTCCTGGCTCGGATGGCGCGCTGGGCTTCTCTGTCATTGGCACGCTTGCGTGCCAGCTGAGAGGGCGTCAAGGTCGAAACGCTTCTGGTACCTATTGCAAGGACACGGCCAAGTCAGCACACGGCCTGCATTTGGAGTAACGAGGGAAGAGCGACTGGCGATGGAGAGTGAGGAGAGGGAGGAGGAGGACTGATGAGGAAATGATCAAGGCGGCGGCGGCGACGACAAGGGCATGATAATAACTGTCACCGCCGCCCCCGTCGATATCTCGGTCCCCCAAGGAGCGAAGTTGACAATGCGTACCCTTGCGCTTGGTGGGCTTCGTAGGCTCTGCGGAAGCTGATCGTGTCATGTTGTCGATGGCGTACTTGTCGTGTTGTGTAACGGTGGAGGAGACGGGTCTTGTTCGAGTGTTGGCAACGGCAGTATGGGCCATACTCCGGATAAGAGGACAGTAGGAGAGTTGAAGGGAATGTATTGTGCGACGAGTCGTGGTTGTTGTTTGTTCGTGATATCAAGGCAAGGACTGGATGAGGCGGATCAACTGGCAGCGCATCTCGAGTTATAAGATCTATCGACGACAACAGCAGACGCAAGAACAGGGCCCCCAATGCCGGCGGCAAAGTAGTTTCAGGGCAGCAGGGCAGCTGGGAGCCATGGGGTACCAGTACAACGGTACGTACACTCAAGGAGGGGGGCATGGGTCTA
>NWBT01000039.1:524421-541307 GCA_003386485.1 Colletotrichum lentis
GGGGTAAGATGTGGGAAGCCGCCTTAGGTAATGGGGTGGGCCACCAACACCCACACACACACAGCTGCCCATAGTTACGGTGCCTTGGGTGCCTTATCCTTTTTTGTTCTCCTTCCTAGTTTTGTCTGTCCTGCTCCATGACAAGAAGCTGCTCCGGTGCCTACTTGTGATGTATCCGTGGAGTCAACTAGTACGAACAAGTACCGCAAGCGAACTTGAGGCCAGCTGCCGCTGCTCCTCGGAAATCGTTCATCTTGCGGGTTGTCTGTCCACGCTGTGGTGGGCAGAAGTTGACGAGATGCACCCACACGTCTCTGGCAGCCAAGGCGGGTGGGCACTGCTCTTGCCCAGTGGTTCTGTTCTGACCTTGTGCTGGTTTGAGGTCGATTTCGAAAACGGGCTCCCGGTGTGGGGGGGTTGCTTATCCGTAAAGAAAGGCTAAATGGTCAAAGTCGACCATAGTAAAGGGAGGAGGCGGGCGGGCATACTACGTAGAGTTGGGAAAGGATGACGGAGGATAACTGGGTTTATGCTATCCGTACAGAGTCTAGAGCACTTCGTAAGGCGAAGGAGAAACGCAAGGCAGGGCGACGCAAGCTAAGGTTCCTGCAATGGAAAAGGTACCCATATGCCTTGTCGGCTCCGTTGAAGAATGATGGGCTAAATGAAAGCTCAACTGGTCATCCCGCACCGGACCTGGGCAATTTTCTTGCTGGCCTGGCCCTGCTCTGCCTAGCCTGGCTTGGCCTACCTCTCTATTCTCACAAATGGACAGCCCGCCTTGCCCATGAAGAGCGNGGGGGGGGGGGGGGGGGAGATACCCTCATACGCCCCGGCCTGGGGTGGCTTGTAGGACAAGTGATGAGGCATGCACGTTCACTGCCAAGCAAGCAGCAATGGCATCGGTCCGGTCTTTGCTCGGAATAGTCAAACCCATGGCATGGCCTGTGTGGCCCTTGAGACGCCCAGGCCAGACGGTAAGGTAAGATAAGGCCGGGATGATAGGGTGATACCATTGCCCATCTCTCGTCACATCCGCATTGTGTCGACGAGGGGTGGGAAAAGACTTGTCCTGGCAGGGTTAGTGGGTAGTGTGTGGTGTGTGGACAGTGTGGTGTGCTTTGGTGGTTTGTTCGGTTTGGCCCGACGCCGAAGACACCGCGCCGTACACCACACGTCCCGTACGGCGAAGCCATGCCAGGGAGGGCAAAGTGACCCGTAAGCCTCAAGTCTGCTCCTCGAGGCTCAGCACTTCTGCGCACGGCGCTGCTGCATGCCCAGGGAGTTTCGGGCACACTCCGACGGCCGGGGGGCTGGATCGGATATGACGAAATGAGCCTTTGGCTGTCAACGAACCCTTGACGGGCCAGGAGAAGACGAAGGGCGCAGATCAGCACTGGGCGCCACGAATGGGCAACATCTTGCAGGCGTGCGGCCGTGGTTGGATCGTGTGCGCGCGCGCGCCCAGGGATGCTGGGTCGTCACAGATACGGACCATGTATGTGTGTGGGTGTAACTGGTGGGAAAAAGAGAGATAGGTTTGGAATATCTAAGTGGATGTCGGTGCACACGCGGGCGCGGACACAGGCAAAATCGACGAGCAGAAGGTAACTAGACATCCATTATGAGGTGCGTTTCGGGGTCAAATGAGGTGAAGGTGGTGAGGACCGTGAGGTCAGTTGGAAACCGTGGGATATGTGGAGAAGGATGCAATAGGAAGTGCACCCCTTGCGGGAAATAAACTTTACGCTAACTCTGCATCTGGCTTAGTCTTGTGGATACCGATACGCGGTCCATCATCAGCAGCAACCAAGCGACAGTGAACATGAACAATGTGGAGAGGGAAGAAAAAAGAAAACGATAAAGAAAAAGGGTCGACAGCGACTGCCTCCCCGCTCTCTCCCACTTTCCTCCCACTTATTCAAATTATTATTGTTGTGGTTCCGTCCATCGCCGGTACGTACCTAACTGCCGTAGCCATCATTTTAGCACCATGCAAATGCATGGAAACCTGCTCTCACATCTGTTACTCCGACTGCAGCGGCCAGCCCCGACTCAGACCACTACCTTTTGTCTGCTAGCCGTACCACCTACACCCAGCCGTAACACGCTTGCCCGTATCAAGAGGATTGACATTCAACGTGGTGGGATGGCTGAGAAGGGGGTGTGGTGTTCGAACAGTACCCACTTACATACCTAAGGTGTCGTCCTGTATGTGCTGCACGACGGCCTCTTCCTTTGCACTTGATGCTCTCTGCTTAGGATTGGCCACACATTGGCCCTCTCAACCTGTTCCTCTCGAAGCAAGAGAGGCATCAAATTTCGATCCACGGTTTGGCCCTAAGTGGTGTGAGGCTCCAAAGTAACGTCTCTCGCCGCTCTCTCCGCCGTCGCCGCCGCCGCTCTCGCCGGCTCTTCGTCGCAAAAAAGGCCAAGGAGTGAGAATGAGTGGTGTCATCGAACAATGCTGGTTCGCTACACTATGAGAGCCGTTTGCCGAATGGAGTATCCCGGATCGGACAAGCCTGCCTAATCCCTCCTAGTCCACCATCCATCTCATTGAGACGGTGGACGAGGTTGGCAACAAGGCATGCCGACTGTTGTTAGTATGCTTCATCGTCTCCCCAATCCTGGGTCTTCTGGCACATGCGAAAAAGACGAAGAATTGTGAGGGCGGCGGCGCAATCATTGCCCATCTTGAGCCTCACTACGAGTTCTTCTAGCCGCCCGGCCAGAAACGTAACCAGAGACACTGGAATGTCAGTCGCCCTGTGCCCAAGTGTCCAAGTGCAAGCCTCCACTTCCCGACGGCTAGACCGCCTCGTTAGCTAGCAAAAGCCTCACTCCGAATCCGTTGGTCGTACTTGGGCATGCAAACCTTGTGCCAGTCGTAGTGACACCGCTTGCGATAGCCCACTTGGAAACGGCCCGTGATGCGCAATGCGTGTTTGACCACAATGGCATGTCTGTTGATTTAACCATCGGACCTGGGTCCGACTGTCCAATCCCACAGGAAGACGCGGCTGAACTGCCGTTGCAAGCATCGTTCCCCTTCCGCTTCTTTTTTCTGCTTGTCGGACTGCAGGCTGCTGATGATGGGTTATGCATACTGTGGCCTGGTTCATTGGGTCTCTCTTGCCACCTCTCTCGGCCATTGGACTACACCTTGTCTCCCATGCAACTTCACGACACACCCCTCTGACCGAGCCAACTCTGATCCGGCACCGTCAGCGTCCCGCAGCTGTCAGTATTCTCTTCGCTCAAGGTGCTGTTGGGAGATGTCCGGACCATAGGGAATGCGTGATTGCAGCCAGACGAAATGCCTGTCCTGGCAGCGACCACAATGTCGCTGCTGTCAACGCAATCTGGGCCCGAAATCCGAACGTGTCGGTGCTTGCCTCCCTCCATCCCGTCCCCCCCCCCCCTCTTTTTTTTCGTTTCTTCTTTTCTTTTGGTTTCTGAGATTGAGGCACGATATGAGGTGCGCACAGGTGGTGGGTGGCAATGCGCCCGTATTTCTCTGATAAAGTGGCATGCTTCTCGAAGCTCGTGTTCGCACTCGGCCCGTCATCGTTCACACCCGAGGAAGTCTGTTCATGACCACGCCTTGCCCTTGGGATAAATTGCCATCGAGACTACTTGTGACCGCCCAGGGGCGAGAAAAGGATGCATTCCGCCGAGTTGAATGTGGACGTGGTTTACAGGGCGTCTAGACTGGCGGGAAGGTGGCGTCTGGAGGCTCTCTCTTTTTTAGCGTCTTTGCCGATGCGTCTGGCCGGTCACCCTCGCCAACTGAGGTCTCGCTTGTCAATCAGTACGTATCGGTCGGATCTGCCAGTGTTGTGCTCCCCTACCTAGTGTAAAATGTTCCGTTCGGTCGGCCTCCGTTCCTGTTGCTCTTTCGCTTTCTCTTCATCACCCTGCCAATGCCGTTTGCTTCTCATTATCCCAACACGTGATCATCGTGCAATACAGCATTCTTGGTCGTACAAGGCGTTGTTTCGATGGCCTGAGACGGCACGTATAGCTGTTCAGGGGTCGTCGTTCGGTTCGTGCTATGTCATTGGCGCTCAATTCTGGTTGACGAGGGGTTCGGACATGGCGAGAGGCGTCGAGGACATCAACAAAGAGGGCATCCGGAATCAGCGATTTTATGAGTTATTTCGGGATGGGCTTAGCACTCTAGACCCGGGGTTATGAACCCCTGATGAATGCCGTCTCGTCGGAGCAATATCCTCTTCGGATTTCTGTTTTGTCAGTTCTGACTCAGAAAGCCGGTCATTGTCTGTTTCGTTTCCTCCTGTACTTCCCCTCACGGCACACGCAGTAAGGTCACTGGGGCCCCATCAGAGAAGTACCTTCAGACCTAGAACTTCCTGTCAAGGCTGGCGCAGTGCCAGTGCTGTGCCGCCAGGGACCCTCACGCGGGCCAGCTGGTCAGGGTAAGGCGGGCCAGCGGAGGGAAACAGGAGAGCGGTCTGGGACTCCAGAGCGGGTGGAAAAGGGTACCTGAACTGCTGTGCCTACGTGGAAGATGCGCTCCGTTGACGCCAAACCCAAGCAGTTATCACGCTAGCAGCTTAATGATGACCGCTATTCCTAACGAACCGACCAATCGTTAGCCGTCCCAGCCAGTACGAAGTACAGTACGGAGCTTACTCCGAATTAGAGGTAGTGTCAACTTCTTGGCATATCCGGGCCTGTGGTCTGAGTGTGGTGTCGGCTGCTGGGGGGTTGGTCAGTGATCCCCATGCCTGGACAGACGTGAATCCTTCAATGGCTGGGGATAGTGAGCGGACATTCCGTGCGAGTTATCCGCCATGGACCGACCCCATTACGTTGCCAGCACCTAGCGTGTCTCTGATAATCCGCCTTACTGGTGGTTCCTTGGGGAAAATTGCCTGGAGTTCCTCTTCTGCTATGCAACACAAACAAAAATTTTACTTGTCGCAATTAATATTTTTTTTGTCGCAAATGCCGCAACATCGTCCCAAATCCAAGCGAGCTGGATCGGTGGAGTCAATCGGTCCGTCCGGGACCGTTGTACGTCAAGGTACGTATTGTCATCGCTCCGCCGTAGAATTCAAGACACTTCAGGGTTTCCGTCTTTGACGGCCTCCACTAACTCCTCCAGTCCACCAACCTCCGTCGGTCCGTTCATGCCATCCGGGGGAAGCGCCCATCCGGGCATCGGGCTGGTGTAGCCCCATGCGCCTCCGGCGTCTTCGTACCGGAGGCTGTGAAGCCAAAGTGACAATTCATGCTCGCCGGGATCCGTATACAGAGGCGTATCGCAGATTTCGCAGCTTTTCCCTGACAGCTTCTCGGCCCGTCTCTTCGCGTACAGGTCCACCATCTCGTCATGATATGCTACCGCGTCAGCAATATCCTGCTTGCCCATCCGTTCCAGACGCGACATGATGTCTTCGTCCGTGTTTTCAACTGCATCCGAGTCGTTGCATCCCAGGTTGATGCCCCAGACTCGCTGATTTGCGTACAGCGGGTCGTTCTGAATCGGGTGCCCGACAAATTGCAGGTGCACACGAATCTGATGCGTCCTGCCCGTCAAAGGCAAGCAGCGAACAATAGAGTAGCCTTCCTTCTTAATCCAAGGCCGACGCTCCTCTTCCGCAAGCTGTTCCGGGGTTTTGGGCTGCTGCGGCTGCGAGTCATTCTGGGTTTCTGGCGGGTAATAGGCCAGACGCTTGAAGACGGTACGAGCAGACTTTCCATTGGCCCGGACTCTATTGAGTCCTAGTCGCGGGGATATCTGGAGGATGGGCTGGTCGCAGACGACTTCGCCATCGGGAAACTTTCCAGCAACGCGGGCTAAATACTCCTTGCGCACCGTATGAGCCCTGATCTGTGCGGTGAGCTTGACGGCGCCCTGCGGCGTCTTGCCGATAAAAAGAATACCGCTTGTGAGGCGGTCCAGGCGATGGCAAGGGTACGGCAGGAAGTGCTCGCCCCTCTCAGCTTTCATGATTTCGATGAGTGAGTTGTACTTGTATCTGCCAGCAGGGTGCACAGGCACGCCTGATGGCTTGTTGACAACAATCATCTCATCATCTTCGTGGATAACACGAATGGGCTCTGCAGTGACTGGGGGCTCGTGGCGATGGATGGTATGGTTCACCAGGTCCCCGTTTTTGACCACATGGTCCGGCCCGACGGCCTTCCCGTTGACGACTATGGCTCCGGTTTCCATGGCATGGCGGTAATACTCAAGGGTGCGGTCCCTGAACTCATCTTCAAATATATCGACTAGTTTCCGGCCACGCCATCGTTCTTTGGCCCAGGTGTGATAGGTAAAGTGGTAGGGGGCGACTCTACGCAGACCGTCCTCAAAATAGTAAGGACGTGGCCACATGTCGCCAGTGGGAGTCGTCAGCACGTCAGACTGCTTCTCGGAGGCTTCAGAGGGTCGCAAATCCGACGGCTCAGCCACAGAGGCGGAGGATGTTGCAGTTTGCACCGAAGCCGGTGCCGAGGCCAACATTACTTTGTCGGAAGCCATGGTAGACGTGAGCGATTCCAGTCGGGGTGGTGGCAGTCGTGCCAGAGGCGTGACTGCGCTCCTGAGCCTGGTGGCAGCCAGATTGATGGGCAATTCGAGAGAGGGGATAAAGTGTGAAGGACCAGACAGGGGGCGTATGAGTGGATTGAGAAAAGCTTAGTGAGCGGTAGAACTGCCGTGCTTTGAGAGGTCGCGTGTAGACTTTTCCCTTCGGCCCTGGATTTAGCGAGTTGATACGGATAGTTGATTGATCTTGAAAAGAGTCACAAAATTGGTGGCGGTCAGACTTGGCAGAACCTTACTGAGGTTGAGCTGGACAAGCGCAAGTTCCAGATTGTGGGTTGGCAACAGCGTGATTGGCTCTCCAAAGGCAAGATTCCCTTGAAGATTATATAAGCCAAACCAGCACATTGCTTCGCCAATCAATTGGCTGTTCCGTAGTCCTGGTCTGCCGACACAATTAACCCTTTCGGCGTCGGCAGCGACATGCCCTTCCGCCTTTCACTTTGCCTCGGTTTGGGCATATGAGATCTACGCAAAAACACTCCCTTTCCAGTTCAGTTTCCCGACAGGTTCCTCCGCAAGCCTAGTGCCAAAAAAGACTACGTATGAGAACTTGATTCGATAAAGGCCGCTTCAAAGGTTTAAAGGAACGCGTTGAGCCAAATTCTAAAACGAAGTACCGGTCACTGCGACGCACTCCTCGCTGTTGAAAACCAGCACGGCTCTGACTGTCAGGTGTCCTGAATTAGGACGTCGTCGACTACGACAGATCCAGGGAATCCCGGGGATTTCGGCCCTTCGCTTTCGTTATCTTATCCCATCAGGACGTCGTCATGGCAAGCTGTGCAGAGTTGAAGAAGCGTCGGAGGGAAGACTATCGCTACATCCTGGACTATCGGACGCGATGGTTGGTTTCCCCCCTCCCCATCATTTCAACATTACTCGTCTTTTCCCTCTGTCGACCTCAAAAATGGACGTCCGAGTTCGACTCCTGGTGCCAAAGNGGGGGGGGGGGGGGGGTCGCTACTGCAACCGGACGACCTCCTTCCATCTCCCCGCCTAACCTCCATTCCATCCATGAAGGCGTCTCACGCCCCTTACTCGCCATTGTTGGCCAGGGCAGGGGGTGCTTTCCATTGCTTGCCCGTCATCTTCCCATCATCGCACTTCACTCTTCGCCGTTCCCATGCGCTTTTCTTATGTCGGTTTTATCGTTTGGACAGTCAATAACAAGGTTCCCTAGGGCCGACAATGATATGTACCAGCACATGAACAACAGCATTTATAGCTTTCTGTATGACTCTTCTCCATCCAGCTGCTGCGCCGACGCGGCGTCATACTAAAACCCCCCCGCAGATACGATTCGGTTGTCAACACCTACCTGATTGAGCACTGCAACCTTTCGCCCGCGGGGTCTGAGCAACACGGCGTGGTGGTACACTCACACAGCGACTACTTTGCTTCCGTCTCCTTCCCCGCGGTTGTCGAGCTGGCTCTACGAGTGAACAAGCTGGGAAGGTCGAGTGTGACATACGAGATTGCCCTCTTTGAGAAGGGGATCGACCAGGTGAAGGCAGTCGGGGAGTTCGTCCACGTCTTTGTAGAGACATCTACCGGTCGCCCAACCACATCCGGCATGGCCAACGAAATGCGGAGGGGGCTGGAGCGAATTCTGGTGGTGGAAGCCAGGGAAAACAAGCTCTGAAATTGAACTCTATCCTCCACCCCACAGGGCAACCTGGAGCTTATCTCTTGTTTATCAATGTCTCATTACAGTTGTAACTGCAGCCTCTGAGTCGCACCGTCCTGTTCACCACTCTTGAAGATCTTCTCAAGGAACTCCAGGTCGGCCAAGGCCTCCTCGGGAGACTGCAAGGGATTCGGCTTTCCTGCCACCAAACCTTCTGCCCATGCTTTGACTTCCTCCTGGACACCACTCGTCTGCTCGAACTGGGTTGTCCGTGCCTCGCCATCAAAGGGCTTGACAGTCAAGTCATGGCCCGACAAGGTGACACTGCCCTTCTCGCCCGCCACATGAAAGTCGAAGGCGCTCAGGGGGGAGCCAACGCTGACGGCGAAGGAGCCTGTAGCACCCGACCTAGTCCTGACGACAGCATTGATGGTGTCGATGGGGGGCAGATGCTTTTGGGTCAGGTCGGAGAATGCCGCAACTGAGTCCGGCGCCGCCGCCTTGCCGAGCAGCAGCCGGAGGGCAGCGGCAAAGTGGACGCCACCATCGAGAAGAAACCCACCCTGGTAGTCTGGCTTCTTGCGCCACGCCGTCTCAATGTACTTGCCGCCCAACTGCACGAAAAAGAAAACCCTCACATTGAAGCCGATGATTTTGCCCAGTTTCTGCACTTCGTCCCGCGCGGTAGTATAGCGGGGCTGGAAACGGTAGTTCTCGGCGACCGCAAAGGTGACGCCATTCTCGGCGGAGACCTTGTTGTAGTACTCGATCAGCTTCTGGGCTCGAGAGACATCGGCGGCGATTGGCTTCTCGGCCAGGACGTGCTTCCCGGCAGCGAGTGCTTGCTCAATGTACTCGGGCTGGCTGACAATGGGCAGGGCCAGGATGAGGGCGTGGATGTCGTCACGGGCCAGGAGGTCCTTGAACGACTTGCCATCGCCCGAGTCGTCCGAGTACAGGTCGGGCGAAGTGGACTTGGTGACGAGCTTCGCCGTGTCCTCGGCGGACTTACGGGACCGCGAGTAGATGGCCTTAAGTGTGAGCTGGTCGGTTGCTTCCACGGCAGGCTATCAGAATTGAAATCAGTGAGCTTGAAAGGTTTAGAAGAGCAACAACTCGGTAAGCGGACGATGCAAGGGCTGTTGGGTTTCCTACCAGATGCTGCTCCTTGGCAAAGATGCCACCGCCAACAATAGCTACTCCGATGGGGGCCATGATGATTGACGATCTGTTGTTGTGTTTAACCGGCGACGGATGAAATTAGGTAGTGCACCACGTTGTCCGAGACTGTTGATTCTCTATACGGCTTGCTGTAGAGAACATGTAGCGGATGGTCTTTGGCTGAAGAGTACCTCAAGAGACGTCCTCGACTGATCTTTGCCTATGGATGGCCCTTATGCGGCATCTTTGGACCAGGCACGCACGCCATGCCATCATCGTGACTTTCCTCCAATGCCAGGAGGCCCTCTGCCGTTAATGTGGAGTCGGATGGCGGGGCAGTGACACAAAGGCCGCACTCAATAGAAAGGCTTCACGTCGCTATTATGAACGCGACTTGGGCAGCGCATGGGTTGTTAGTGCTCCCTCATCATCTCTAAGCAACCGCCAAACTATTCTGGGAAAGACTAACAGTCTGGTGTTTCTACTCCACTCTCCCCCTCCTAACATCTGTTTTTCTCCCTCCAAGTCTGGAGAATCCTAAAGAAAATCTTAGAAAGATGCACTCTTTCAAATGCTGTTTAGGAACTAGTTAGGGTTAGGATTAGGGATACAGTTCGTATAAGAAATATAGAATTAGTTAGGTTTAGATGTCTAGGACCTGGCGGCAGATTGGCAGGAGGTGATGGCAGGGGTATCATCGCCCTGTCAATTCTGTGGACAGCAACAGCAGCATCAAGGACAACCCCCCCAAAGAAGCTGCGTTGCTTGATAGGTATGTATGGTATTGCCTGTGTAATGAGCACGACGAGCAAATGCAGTTGCTGCCTACCTACTACCTACTGATGTACCAACTTGGGAGCATTTCGCCCAAACTGCAAGTCCACTGATTTTCGAGACATTGACTGTATTTGCGTTCGCGAGCCGCCGCCCACTCGCCAATTAGCAACTGTTCGTCGCGTCTTCTACCACCGAGGCTATTCCCACACGATGGTGGCTATTTACCTGACCACTTATACGTCTCATTTCTCAACAAAGTTGCTTTTCGCCGAACCGCAGCTGCTTGTTCGCGGAGAATTGGTTCATCATAACCACGTCACGTTATCTACTCGGCCCGGGCCATCGCGTCATTCCAGTCTGGGCCGGAGAGGAGCCCGTCTCATTGGCGGCGGCCCTCTCTGCCTCATCTCCTCCATCACTGCTGGAGCCATCCAGTCGATCCAAAGCCCGCTGGCACTCCTTATCCCATTTGCTAAATCCAACAATCACCCATTCCAGCGCCCCGACCAAATACAGAGCAGAACATTGACCAATCCACAACCCCGCGAGACCCCAGCCGTTGAAGGCGAGGTAGATCCCGGCCGGCAGAGCTCCGCCGTAGTAGCTGATAAGATTCACCACAGCCCCGACCCACTGGCGGCCCATACCTCGAAGCGCACCGCCGCACGATCCGTTCAGACCGTCTGCTATCTGGAACAAGGCGACATATGGCATCACCTCGCCCACAAGCCGGACTACACCCTCGTCGTCGTTGAATATTTTCCCAAATACATCCTTGGTTGCCATGAGAATGATCAGAACGACGCTTCCAAGTATCACGGACAAGATCGCCGCCGAGTGTGCTGCTACTGCGGCATCCCCCGGTCGCTGTGCACCCAGCAGGTTTCCTATTCTTGCCGACGCCGCCACGCCGAGGCCAAAGGGGATGGTGTTGATGACTTGGTCCGCAGTCATGATGACTGACTGAGCCGCCAAGGGAATTGTCCCGAGTCTTCCAGCGGCCAGGGCGACGATTTCGAACGCCCACCACTCAGTGCCGACGTGGACGACGCCTAAAATCGCCAACTTGGCGAAGGGTCCAATATTCCTCATAGCTTGTCGCAACTCCAGGCCTCCCCAGCACTCCTTGCCCCGGATGAAGACGGCATACGCCACGAGCAGCAGGAACGAAATCCAGTACGAGATGCCTGTGGCAATGGGAGCGCCGTATAAGCCGAGGCCGAGGGTGTGAATAAGAAGATAATTGAGCCCTGCATTCAGCGGCGACGTGATGAGCAGCACGTAGGTCCCAGGATGGTAGATTGCTGTTACAAGCCCGTGTCAGTTCCATCGAGGTCCTTATTCTCTCTTTTCTGTCTATTCTCAGAGTGANGGGGGGGGGAGGCAAAGAGAAAAAAGAAGACATACAGGGTTTGAGGACGTTGACTTACCCTGCGCCTGCAAGTACTTTTTCATCGCTTCAAACCACACGTACCCCAGCCCACCCGGGATCAGGCATCGCAGAAATGTCGAGCTTTGCTCACAGATAAACTCCTCTTGGCCTAATGCTCGGAACACGGGTTCCGAAAACCACCAAAGCAGTGCCACCACCATATAGAATGTCGACAAGACGACTATGCCCCTCTGCAGAAGGATACCCAGGTCGTGCTTGTTCGAAGATCCGGTGAAACTACTCGATGCAAGCGTGTCAAGGGCGGTTGTTCCACCTAGGGCTATGAGCCAGGCTGTCGCCATGGCGAACATATAACTAAAGGCAGCAGTGGCGAGAGCTTCGGGGCTCAGTCTGCCGACGATGAGCACGCTGAGGGTCTGCAGGCTATTCTGCAGCGTGTACGCTAAGATGACGGGAACGGCGGCTTTGGCGAGGAGCCGAAGCTCGGCCAACCATTGCCAGATTGGGTAGGGTTCATTGGAGATGGACGCCGGCGGCTTCGGTAGCAACGCCGTGTTCTCGGACGGAGGCGGCACGGCCAATGGGCCCGTTGGTGCGTTGTACGATACCGATTCCGGCATCTTTGTGCGCGTTTGGGTTGCAACCTCTTCGCTTTGCTGCTCGTTCTTGACTTTGAATCGTCGTCTTTGCAAGTATCCCACGTTGCCGAGTTTTGTTTTCCCTTTTGTCTTTCGCCGAAATCTGGGTGAGCCGGCCAGAAAGCACGAGTCAAGAAGGTTGTTACACGAAACGAAAACTACGCACATAGGCCGTTTGCTGTGTCCAAGCACCGAGTGTGTTGCTGACGAATCTCGAGGCTTTTTTTCTCTTCGGAAAATGTGGAGGGAGGAAACAGAGGTTCAGACGGCCAATTAATGGACGGAAAGCCACGAGACAAGAAGCAGCAGCATTCCTGTGCGACATTCTTGAATTCGTCATGCCCAGGACCCCCATCCCAAGGTCTTCTCGAATTCTGGGGCACAAGATAACTGACAAGAGCCAGTTGCCACATGCAAACTGTCAACTTGATAACTCAACGGCCAGCAACTGGCCTTGGTCACAGCTCGCGAGGTATGCCCGGCTCTTTCTGCGCGGGGAGATGCCCTCAAGCGACGACTCAAGATTGGACAGCGATAAGTGTGCATTGGAGCCTACATCATCTTACACTGCTTTGACGTTTGCGAGGGTCTTGATGTGCTAGCAGAAATGTTAAGGCGCCGGGTCGTTGGCTCTCGATGGCTGCATCATGTGGCACACAGCAAGCGGACCATCCGAACCGACGCAAAGGATGAGGACGGTTTTCTCGAACAAGCAACCTGTTGACATGTTACGCATTTACCACCACTCCGTACTGCTCTAGTTGAATTTTTACTTGAACCTCTTCACCTTATTCAATGCGGCGGCTGACTCGTTAAAAGATAAGAAGTTGTGTGAATCAATCAACGCGCCGATAGACAACTGATGCAGAATCCTTATCGCACATCGCCAGATGCGACAGCGGGCAGGAGCGGACAGCAGTGGGGGCGTCGGCGGTCAAGCTTCCAGTGACGAAGGGACCAACGGCCGACACCGGCTTCGGTCAAGTCCTGGTGGCCCGGCCGAGTGGAGCNGGGGGTTGGTGTTGTCGGTATGCCGGGTACGTACGGATAGGAGACGACATGGTCTCACTGACCAGTTAACATATTCCAATGTGCATCACTTCGTGACAGCGTTGACTGGACCGTTATGGCTACGTATCTCAGAACTGTACTCAGTAAACAAGGTAGTTGGTTCACTCTCGTAAAGAGACTTGTCATGGCCACAGCGCGCAATTCCCGACCCCGCTCCGAGCTCGTCCAAAGACGCAGAGAGAGAGAGAGAGAGAGAGAGAGAGAGAGAGAGAGAGCTGAAAAGAAACGACGGACAGCAGACTCTCGGCGTGCATTGGCGAAGAGTTGTAAGGTGGGAATGGAACGAATGGAACGGCGCCAGAAGCCCGTTCCGGAAAAAAAGAACCTTGGTCCAATGGTGCAGACAGACACGTGATGAGTAAGGGAGGGGGGTCACAGAGTGTGGATGCAAGTACGGATACACAATGTACATCATAGTACAGTATCCCTTGACAAAGAGTCAGGGTCATGGATCCTCGCACGCAGCCACCACCACCAACACCATCTCATCGGGTCTCCCAGCCAAGCAACGACGCCGAAGCATCGGCTACGGAAACTTCTCGAAAAACCCGCCGGATCGGTCGTAGTCGCCCGGCAATGGTGGCAGGACGTTCAGCACGTGCCCCGGCACCGGTGGTGACGAATGGGATGAGGGAGGGACCGCGACTAAGGAAACGTAACGCCATGTGCTTTCCATGAGTCGAAAGACCGGGAAGGGGGGTGGGCGGAATACCAGATACGACGGACGGCTCAATCTCATGCGGCACGAGGCGAGTTGGGTTGAGTTCGGCTCTTCCAGTCGACTCGACCTCCATGGTTATCACCAACCGGAGTGGGTGTGCGCGAGTCGGGTCGTGTGCACCACCTACGTAGTAAGTGTCCGCAGGTGGCCGCGGCATTGCAACGAGGGAGAGAAGGAGGGACAATGTAGAGTACACGTCGTCTGCATCGCAAGCAAGGCGGCGTCATTCAGGAAAGGGGAAGAAGGGAAGAAGATGAGAACCCCTTNCCCCCCAATAAGAAAAAACCCTAACAAGTTCTGCAAGTCGAAAGCCAAAGCCTAAATAGACAGACACTGCTGCCGTCTTGCCCGGTCTGCCAGATGACGCCCATCGCGCCTTCCAATGAGCGCGACGCAAAAGAACAACAGCGAAGAAGGGTGGGATGTCCGTCTCATTCGTCACCTTTTTCCGAGATATCACGCATTGAAGGATGCCCCCTGCCACGAGGTACCGATATCAAGTCCAGAATTCCACAGAGGAGGGAGCCTGTCCCTCCGTCTGTCTGTTCTTGACTCCTGACACGGGGACCTGGCAGGCGTCAGCTCCTTGCAACGTGGAACGCAAGCACACCACCAGCCCGTCCGTTGTCTCCTCGTCGATTGGGAAAGGAATTCGTTCGAAACATGCCGTGGAACGTGGCCCTAAACCTTAAACCCTCTGTTTGGGGATCCTCGCCCGTCTGGGGGACCGGCCGGGCCTTGGCCAGGGGAACCACCCCACGACCCGTCCCATGCCCAGGTCCCGGACTTAATACACAGGCCGGTACAGAGAGAGTACGATACGGGATATTGGGTCGTCGTGTCTGTTGATGTACAAGCGCTGCTGTCCTGTTGTGTGCGTGTGGCTACTGGCTGGCCTGCACAGTTGCAATGAACAGTCCCATACATTTCATGCGGCTTGCTTGCCTGCTCTTGACCATGTATATACTTACAGAGTAGGATACACGTACCCTATGCACACAAACACACCAACACACAGGACAACACTTCCAGCCGTCTGTGCCGCATGTTTCTCTTTTATGAATTCGCCGACCTGCGTCCTACTGTACAGAGTATCTACCCATGAGAGCTCGCGCGATCTTGTTGGATCTTCCCGATTTTGTACAAGCTTTTCCCCCTCCTTCTCCTAGCAGTGGTTTCTAGTGGACGCTCGGGATCGACGCCGCCGTGCACCTTGGGAGTCCTCGAACCTTGTGCTACATACCAACGTCACTACGGGCTGCAGAAAGAGAAGTCCGAGGATGCATTGCATGCACAAGTCGCAGCCAGGGCAAGGCCTCGAGGCGGGCAACAACCCCACAGGACGGTTCCAGGCTGAACCTGTGAATTGCGGCGAAAAGTACCGTGACAGAGTGTCGATAGGGGGATGCTGAGCGAGCCCCCCCCGGGGGAGGGACAGGGGGCGGGGAGAGGGACCTTGGAAGTTGCCCGTCGCCCTTCTACCGTTCTGCCGCTCGTTGTTGCTGTATCCGGCCTGCTGCATTACCGACACCACCGCCGCCGCACCGGGCTCTGGATGGAGAGGTACGGCGGGTATACCCAGGTCAGCAGAGGGCTGCCGTGTGGTTGTCTCCCGGCAGGGCGGTTGCAGGAAACGGGCGTCAAACGGTTTAGGGTTCTTCTCCCCGCTGCGGCGTCTGGCACATCCACGTGGCTGTCGCAGGCGGGCAACGGACGACAGCCCTTTCCTTCTCCTTCCCCCTCCCCTAGCAAGCTCGCCCGTTTCACCAAATCCCCGAACGCTGCCCATCCCGGCCGCCGTGGTGAGTTGCATACCATGTACATCGTTCAACGTAATGCCGTCAAGAACGTGGACATCGTCGCATCGTCCTGACATGCCAGGACGACAAATAGCNGGGGGGGTGGTGCCCGCTATACACGCCGGGATGACACAACAACACATCGCAACTTGTAGGGTACAGTAATGTGCGTACGGGTACCGATGCTGGGACCGACCGTACCTCGTACTCTGCACACTGCTTACACGAAGAAGCCAGGACAGGGGGCAGATGGACAAAAACAGAAACGGGGGATTGTTGCATCGTCGACCACTCTTTAGAGTTCGAGGCCGCATCAGCACCACCACCACCTCCTGGACCAGCCTCTCGCCCTCCCCCTCTCCCCCCTTCTCTCTCTCTCTCTCTCTCTCTCTCTCTCTATTCCCACCCTCTTCTCCATTCTCTCTTCCTACCTGTATTCGTAAAACAGCCTGTCGACAACCCTCGTCTGCTCCTTAAACTTTACCAGCGGAAGGTGCAAGCGCTTCCCCCAGGAGTAATTTCGGATGTCGGGTCGTGGGGATGCGCTGATGGAGAGGGGGAAATGACGACGTTACGGCAAGGTGTTGTTTCCTGAACCGCAACGTTGTCATGATAGCCAAACGAAAACGGGAGAGGGAAGAAATATCCCACGTTCCTTGTCCCCTGCCTCTCAGTACAGCCGTACGATGTACATCGTACAACGCCCCCTCCCCTTTTGCACTTTCTCTCCCCCTTCCCCTTGCTCTGCCTTGCCCCTCCCTTCTTCGTCCCCTGTTCGGTCTCTACCCTTTCGAGACGGTATCACCTTCACACTTGTGGTCGTGGTAGCTTCCGGTAGCAGGCTGGCCCCTGGACGAAACCTTTGCGCCACTTACGCCGTTGCCGCCGGCAGCCTCTCTTTTCCTTCAACACCTCGTGGCAAGTCAACCACTGTCATCCTGGTATGAATCTCTCAGTGAATATCTGTAAGAAGGCTGCAGATCAACTTGGTCAGCGCATCATATGCCGCGAGGACGTCATGCTGGACGCGCAATATCCGTAATCCCCTCGTCATTGCCAATTTTTTTTTGGTGGTGGTGGTGGCCGTCGTCGTCGTCGTCGTCGTCGTCGTCGTCG
>NWBT01000039.1:541351-559831 GCA_003386485.1 Colletotrichum lentis
CCCCCCCCCCCACCCAACCGGTAACGCAACTCCTTCCCCTTGCCTGCGGTTTCCGCCGCTGGCCAGTAAAACATGTGCCCGTAGACCGACTGACCACCTCGTCCAGCGATGCCCATGGCACTGCAGAATGGAGCCCAATCCACAGTGGAGGGTGTCTCTTCGGTGATTTGGTTGTATGCTCGGCCACACACCCCCTCTCACCGCTCTTCGCGACCAGAACGCCGCCCTTAGACTACTGGTCCTTCTTCCTCTTGTTGCTGCTGCTATGCCCCCTCATCCACTTCCCCCTCAACGTCCTGGCCGCTGAGCCAGTACTGCAACCTCATACTGGCTCTGGCAGCGCTCATGGCGATGGCCCAGTTCTCAACGCCGAGTGTCAGCATACTGATCGTCGTCATGTTCTTGACGAAGCACGCGTGCGGCGAGCGGTGACACGCCGGCGCAATAGCCAGCATGATCCAGTGGAAGACGCCCACGGCGCTGTTCCAAGTCGACAGGGGCACCCGCCACGTCGTAGTCCAGATCTGCAGGAATTCCGACTCCGTGCATGCGACGCTCAAGGGCGTACCGGTGGCAATGGCACGCGTGTAGACGATGGCCGTCATCCAGATGACCTGGTGCATGAAATCCGGCTTCTGCTGCAGATGCTGTTGCTGCTGGTGATGGTGATGGTGGTGGTGTTGCATCGATCGGGGACTCGTTGGAGATTCGCTAGCGTCGTGGGTCTGTAGCCACTCGGGTGTCGTTGTTGAGTCGGAAGCTGGTCCAGATGGCGACGGGCCCGCGCTAACGGACCCGCGCCCCGTTGTGCCTGTACTGGAGATGCTCCCACTTCGTACGGATCCATCATCGGCGGCCGCGAAGTAGTTGCTGCTCCTGCTGCTCGGCGGCGAGCTCGTCATGGTCGATGCTTCCGGCGACGAGGCTTGTCGGCATCCCGGAATCGTAGGATGAAGCCCCGAGATGTGCTCGTGCATGTACTTCCCCGTTAGTCGTGCCTTTCGGGAGGCCTGTGCCGGCGTCGGTGTCGGTGTCGATGTCGATGTTGCCGTCGTTCCCATAACCTTACTCGTCGATATTATCGTTTCGTTCGCGGTAGTGTAGATTGCCTCAACGGCGCTGAACAGATACCTTACATTGTCGAGAATTGAGGCCGTCGCCGGGTGCATGCTGAGGCTTGCGGCGCAGTCGACAAATGACGGGAGTAGGCCGAAGGACGGGGGTAGGTAGCTGACGAGAGGCGTCATGTGCGCCATGCGAAGGGGCAGGTCTTTTATAGGGTTGACAAAGACATATCCTGTCAAGCCCCATGGATCTGATGCCGTTGCCGACGTTGCCGTCATTCCTCCTTGACCACGCCGTGCTTGGCTCTTGGTTTCTTGGCTCCCACCGCCCCCTCCGCGGCTGTCGTCCGAGGACGACAGAGTCAGTAGCAGTGGGCTTTTTTCGTGCGCAAGGGATATGGAGACATCGTGACTGTGCGGACGAAGTAAGCATATGAGTCAGTTTTTGGGGAGCGTCTGAGCGAGCGGACGAATGCCAGACGGGCATATCGTGTGTAATCCCAAAGAACGAGACCCATATACGAGTCAAGGCTTTAGGCGAGAAATGAGCAAAAACGAACGGAAGGGGGTCGTTCGGACGAACGGAAACATGGGATTTCGAGCGGGAAAAACCCCGCGGCCAAGGGAATGTTGGAGAAAAACCGGACAGAACAAACTAGAGGAGAAAGCAAAATAGAGCATATGGGAAGTCAAATAGAGAGTAGGGCATGAACAAAAAGGGTCGCCAGCCTCGACGGCAGAAGAAAACAAAAAGGTGTCGGTAGGAAAACGCAGCCAACATGGCCATGTCACGATGTGAACTTCCGCCGAGGGGAAAGGAGACTGGACCTACGTACATGATGGCGTTTTTTGCCAAGAGACCGTTCATACCGAGTTTGTTGAAGCCACCTCGTAGCCGGATCATACCTCGCAAGCCCATGAGGTGGTATCGCAGGTCCTCTTCCGACTCACCCCAGTACCATTCGGCCACGGTTAATTGAATGACTCCTGCGATGGCGGCATCGCTGGGGTGTTCTGATCTCCCGCTGCTGCCGTCGCCGCCGCCACCGCCACCATCGGTTGTTGTCTCGGATGCGATTCCGGTGGTGTTCGGGAGGCTTTGATGTCGACTACTACCAACGTCGTCGGACTGCAGGCTCTCGTTTAGCATTCGGATGGCGTGGCCCTTGATCGTTCGTAGGGCCGTGGTTGGGACATGGCCCGTTTCATGGAGAAAGCATGCCGAGGTGTAGAGAATGATTCTCATGACGAGGGGGTCCTGGAGGCAGAAAGGAGAGTAGTAGCGGATGAAGGGGTTATTGGGTTCCGGATCACCGTTGAGAGAGGCCTTGAAGCGGGAGAGAACTGTGACGTCTACCCGGTCCATGTTAGATTCAGTCTGTCTTGATGCTGTGGGTGACCTAGATGAATCAAGGTGAGAAGCTTACATATTCGAAGGAGTTTCTTGTTTAGTGTCGTTTGTGCAACCGGAAGATGCGCGATTTGCTCGTCCACGCCGCCGACGGGCCGTTCTGGATGTTGGAGGCTGGGCTCTAGCGCATGATGCCATCTTCGAGAAGCTGTATCGTCTGCGGGAGCTCGATCACCGTCATCGTCGCCTTCGCCGGTCATGTCGAAGACTAGACCCGGCACTGCGAGACGGTATGTGAGCACCTGCTGCGATGCGTGGGTCGTGTCCAAGCCCAGCCTGCTGCGCTTGGGATCAGCCAGTGGGAACCATGACGCTGATGCCGGTGCCGGTGTTGATGATGATGATGATGCTACTGCTATTGAGGCGTTGTTGCTTTCAACGAGAGGCTCCGTCACCAGCCAAGGCGCGTCGTTGATGGACGGATTCGTCGAGCAATCCGTCCCCGGGCCTGAGTGTGACGTCGGGTTCCCTGAGATGGCCCAATTGGCTAGGCCGACGGGAGGGTGCCCCGTAGTCCCGGGAGGCTGACCTGCTTGAAGCAAGGGAGAGTTTACTCCCGAGAGAGTGGGATGGAGAGGGACTCGACCTCCTGCTCGTGCTGGCGTCAAGAAGGTAGATGTTCCCGGTATCCGGCTAGAAGACCACAGTCAGATCGTGGTTCGGATCGGAGCAGCGACGGGGTAACAATAGAGACAATATCATATAAAATTACTTACTTGCCGATGCGATATTCGCATACCGGCACGGGAAATCGACGGAGGCAGTTCCCGCAAGGCTGCTCCTGATCGCACTGTATCCGAGTTAGCCAAACGATAAGGCTGTTGAGGCGTTGTCAGGTTGACGCAGAGAGGACTCGGCCCAGCGTCCTCACGTCGGCCAGGATACTCGATGTGTCAAAGACACCGAGGTCCTCAATTTGAGACGAACAAGGGGGCGACCATCAAGACAGAAGGTCTGTACTTGCCTTCTGTTTCCTCCTCCGACACTCTCCGCATGATGTCGTTGTTCTTTCGGCGCGCACCATGTTGCGAGATGCTCGCTGATACTGGTGCCAGCGCTGCGACCCTTCGGACATGATCTCAAAGCGGCAACGGCAACGGGGGTCCTCTTCCGCGTCGTCCTCGGACCATCCCTTCCTGCAGTTCCTGTTTCCTGCAGCAGCTGGGCGGCACAGCACCAAGCATGACGTGTGATCCAGAAGTCTGGTTTCGGGGGTTGATGTGTTTTGTTAGGGCTGAACTTATAAGCAAATCGGAGGAGACAAACTGCAAATGTGTCAACGGGAGGCGGGTCAACAAGCGATTGGATAAGGGGATAACTTTCAGCCAGGTGGCTTTGTTGTTTCCTTGAGGCGGCATGTCGTCGGAATTCGACACGTTTGGTCTAGCGTTGTGGAATTGCGCCTGGCTGTCTACCGAGGCACCGAGGCTGAGGAGCGGCGAGGGGAAGATGGGGAGCCCCCTCCGTCCACAAGGCCACACAACAAGCCTCCTTCCTCCGGGGTTTGTGGTGATCTGCATTAGCTGCGTCGCTAGTGTCTAGGTCCGAACCTTTTGATGAACAAGGTTTAGATGTTTGGTTTGTGTTGGCCGTGCAGGAGCCAGTCGTTTTGGGCGGACAATTCTATGCGAAGGGATGTCGAGACATGAACAATACAATTAGGTAGGCTGACTAGGGGGCTCCATTTGATGATTGAAGAAAAAGTATTCAGGAAGTGGTGGAAATACGAAATGTCGATGACGTGAATCCATCAACGCACATCTCGAACAGGTGGGCTCTCCCTCCGGTGCACTGGGCAGTACGCAAATGAACGACCATTCAATGAATGAGTTTCAGCCCGCAAGCCTTCTTCTGGGCAGGGCAATAGCGCCATCAGCCGCAAGTGGACCGAGAAATGGTGCAAGTCTCGTGGCGCAAGCCGCATCGTTCAAGGGTTCACTAGCTAGCAGTTGAGCCCTTCTCGGTCCAGAAGAAGACCGGACACTCGTCCCTGCGCCGTTGTCGTTCAACAACCCGTCTGGTTCGATCTCGAAATCCTGGATTCCGCGATCTGTCGTTGCGGGATATATGGAGCCTGGGTGAGAGTCTAATTCAATGGCCCCCCAGCCAGGCTACTTAAAACGGTCCGCCGGCGGCGAGTGCCGATTCAACGTGCTGAGACCACGACGAGACCCAAGAAGAGCCTGTCCCTCTGCGGGAAATGGGAAATACTTCAAGGCCGACGGAACATGCATGCGTATGTACAACTCCAGACGTGAACGCGCGGCCCCTGTAAACTGGTCGATGTCGTTTGCCTCAAAAGACTCGATAGACGTCGGCCGAAAAAAAGGCCAAGAAGATGGAGAACAGAATCTGCCGCTCAGACAACAACTTAATATGATAAAGGGTCGGGCACAAGACTGGACTGGTGCGCCGTGGTCCCCTGCGGAATTTATTAGCCCTGTCTCTTAGTGTTAGCTGGGAAGGGAAAAGCAAGAACGGGCCAGGACTTCGTAAAACGCCCCCAGAAGGCCTTCAGCGGCCCCCAAATGTGTTGGGTCCTCGACGTCATGGCTCACTGAGACACCGTAGCATTCCAGGGGGGGCAGCTCATTGGGGACATCATTTCGGTGGTCGCTGCGATCTCTGACCCGATCGTGACCACGAAGAGGAGAGGAGCCAGTGAGGTGAAAAGAGCGCCAAGATACTGTCATGCTCCCTGAGGCACCTGGTGTCTGCTCTAGTGCTGTCTTTTGCAAAATGGGAGGCACCTTAATATGTGACGATAACCAGCTGAGCGAATATCTCAACGACGCTCTCGTCCCTAGCCAGTTCGCATACAGTCAGTCGGTCGCGGTCGTCGGCTGGGGTTTCTTGCATTGGATGCTCCGAATAGAAGGTTGTCCAGCACAAAAAAAAAAAAAAAAAANGGGGGATCAATGAGTCTAGAATCGGAGGGGCCGGTTAAAAGTTGAGCAACCAAACGGCCGGAAATATCATGGAAACGAAAGAGTTTCGGCAGCCCAGGGGAACTAATAACTATGGGATTTAAGCTCAAGGCCGGGGACCCGTGACGTAGTGTCTCCACTAACCGACCGAATTCTTGGGTTCTTGCCGCCGTGGGATTGCCCCAGACCGATGAAGTCACAGCCTGCGGGAACTGTCACAGGCGACCAAGGCAGTCATGTCATACCAAGACGCAGCAAAATCTCATTATGTCATTAAGGTGGCTAACTTCTTTGCCGCCACGGCACATCTCCATATGAAACAAATGTGCAGAGAATGGTATCTTTGTGGAAATTCAACCCGATAACACCTCCCCAATATAAACTCCTGTCGTCATGTCGCTGTCCAATAATGAAAGCCTCGTCAAGTCGTCGGACTCCCGAGATCCCCCACCCCATCATGAAGCAAAGTTTAGTGTCGGCTTGACTGGTGGCGAGGAGATTGGGTGTAGAAGTCCATCCGAATCTGATCACCTCCCACGATAGTCCGGTTTCCTAGCCATGTTCACTGGCGGAGGCTCGTCGTCCACAGGGTAAGGCAAGGGCGATGAGCCGATGGGGCGACGACCGCCAGCTGCCTGATGTTCGGGCAAAGGTGTCTTGGGGGGTAGCGGCGGTGGGATTCGCTGCAGTTGTTGAGACTGCTGTGTAGAGCCGTTGCTGTATTGTTGGTTCTGCCACCGCGGGTGCTCATCGGGGCTCATAATCGCAATCTTATCAGTACCGACTGCGTAGCGGTACTGAGAAGGCGTCGGTGCAGTAACGACTAGTCGGTCAATCTCATCCTCCTTAGGCAGAGGTGGCGGCAGTTGCTCGAGTCTTGATGCTGGCGATGGTTGAAGTCGCTCGCCAGAGCTCCTAGGCGAGGGGCTCATCGGCGAAGGTATGTGCAGATGTTCTGTACCGGATTCGTATGACTGGCGGCTCGGTGGTGTGTTGTGCGGCGGCCATGACGTGGGCGTGTCGCCTGGCAACTCCACAGCAAACGACAGCGGCTCGACAGTCTCCGAGTTGGACTTGACAAGTTCGGGAACATCTGGCATACGGGAAAACCTGATGTTCGCTTTGTGGATCTTGGCCATCTTTGCGGAAGCCCCCTGGATCATCCTCTGCTCGACTTCCCGCCTCAGGTATTGCCGCGTGCTCGTGCTAATCTCGGCTAGACGATGCCACTCGTTCATACCAAACTCGCCGACGCCAACCTCCACGTTAAGGCGATAGTAGTTCTCGACGTTGACGTTCCGCTTGAGGAGATGTTCCCTCTTCATCTGCTCGTGAATCACCTCACAGCCCTCAATCTTGGAGATGAGCTTCCGGCGGGCCTCGGCAAACTCTCCCAAAAAGCCCTCATACCACATATGCGAGTTCGCGTCGCTTCCCCTGGGTCGTCGACCCGTACCAACGCTGAGAAACACGCCAACTTCACGACCGGGCCACTCGTTCACCACAGCTTCGTCCAGGGCTTCGGGTGCAGGGTTAAAGGTGCCACTGCCGTCATCGTGGAAGACGGACTGTCCAATCTGAATGGGTTTGAAGGCGAGACCAATCGCACACGTCGCCCGGCCAGCTTGCCAGATCTTGCAGTCAAACTCTGGCGGGGGTTCCCTTCTCGAGTCGTAGGATCGCAGAATGGCGGCAGGAGTGCCCTTGCGGGAGCCCTTGTACATAGCTAAGACGGCGCTTATGAGATTGTCAGCTTGGACAACTAGCTAGCTACCTTGGTGTAATTCTTTTGCGATGCGTCTACTTACGTTTTGGTCCGAGTCTCCCGAGCATCATAGAGTCTCGCATTTGGGTCGCCGTATCGCGAGTTAAAGGCAGGCCGTATCATCTGTGCTTGAGGACTGCGCGCGCTAAAGCTGACGGTGCTTGCATTGCTGGCATGTCTTCTTGGGTTTGAATTGTTGTAGCCGCTGAGAGGGCTCATCATGTCGTTCTCGGTGCCATCGTTGCCCTCCTTTTGATAAACGGTATGTTCTCTGACGGCCTCTTTGATGGCCTCCTCGAGCTTGGAGGCTTTGAATAGGGTTGACCGATAGGGGATGCCGGCGATGGTCTTGTCTGTTTCGAAAACCATGCGCGTCATTCTCACGTATAGCTCTTTGCACTGTTCCAAGTCCAGGCGCAATCTACCGAGCATCAAGGCGATGAGGCCGCCGGTACCGGTTCCAACAATAAGATCGAAATGGTCGCATGGCCTGGGGATTTCGCTTCGGCGCGGAGCCCTACCCTCGATTTCGACAAAGGTGCGGTGCATGAGTTCTTGGAGAATGATGAACATGGAGTAACCGCGAACTCCTCCGCCATCTGTCGCAAAGCATGTTAGTAAGATGCATCATCACCAGGCTGGGCCCGTTTCGCAATAGTATTCGCGCGAGATGACGGTCGAGTTCGCCATAGGAAGTGGCGGCCTCACGTACCTAACGACAGAATGCGGAGGGGAGGGCCCTTGGTGGTGTCCCTCCTCTTGACCCCATTGAGGTCCATGACTGGCGCAAGTTCCCGTGGGTCAGCCAAAATGATTTTTGATCCACCAGGGTGTCTCTTGGTTTTCAGTGTGTAGTCGTCGCCGTCTTCTATGCCGAGAGTTTTGGTTCGGGGAATGGGGAACGAGATGCAAATGAGAAATCAAAAATCGAAAGGGTCGGCGAAAAACAAACTAGCGAGTGCAAGTGTGCAAGTAAGTAAGTAGTCAAGGTAAGGCAAGGCAAGGCGAAAAGGATGTACAGACAAGGCAAAGTGCAGTTGGTCATAATCTAAGGTCTGATCACGAGTGGGAGGGTGACGCAAGAAAGCGACTTGCGCCCTGGGCCGCCCACTCAGATGGGCCCTTTTACCTTGACCCTGTCACCCGCCCACTTTGCGGAGGAAGGAACTCACTAACTTGTCAGCGCCACTCAGCGTGTGCGTGTGAATGTGTGTCGTTTTGCGGGCGCCGCGCGCTGGTCGTTTAGGCGAAATCAGAAATGGTAGAAAGCAACGGCTGGCAGAGACAGCAATTGCGACGAGTGATGGGAGGCGACGGGGGTTGGTGTGAGTAGTATGGGCGCCAGAAGAACCAGAGGGATCGGCAGGCGGTTGGCAGGACGCCACAGCAGCGAATTCAGAAATGGCCAAACCGCCCAGGATGGTGAAGCGACTTGGGAGAATAAGCACGAATGGTAGGCCGCCGTTTCTACCAGGCCCGATGTATCGGCTTCCTCTTTCGTTTCTTTGGAGCGGTTCGAAAGCGGCAAAGGTATTCAAATGGGACAAGGTCCGCCCTCTCGCGAGAGCGCCGAGGAATAGAGCTCTGGACAGAAATTTTTGCGTTCTGTTGCGCTGCGCTGCGTTGTGTGCCAGAAAGGGTTGGTGACAAGTTTATGAATGAGAGCGCTGCGGGGTTGTTGACCGGGAGCATCGGGATCATCTAGGAGATGAATAAAGATGTTGGATACCTTGAGAATGTACCTGGAGTGACTGCGCATCAAGCGATAGACGTTCGTTTGGGCCAACTCTACCTCTACCTGTACCGGTAGTGATGCATCTGTGTGTCCATGTAGGTAATCGGGAGGGAGTGAATGACCAAATCTGACTTCGTTACCCTGGGATAGCCTGATAGGCAACCATCTCACAACACCCAGGTAATGACAGGCAGGTACGATAGTAACGAATGAGTAGTTAGGCACGGACGGACCCCAGAAGAGCCCTTTTTTGCACGTCCCTCCTTGCCCGCTTCGCATGGCATCGGCCGAGACGCTCGTTCTCCATCGTCGTCGAGCATCTACCCTGTTCGCAGGCCTCACCATCAGAACATTCCTCAGGAGATTCCTCACCTCTCTCTTTCTCTCCTCTTTCTTCTTCACGATGCATTCATTGCGTTATATCTGTACAGGCCTCCCGCACAAACTTCGAACCAAACAACACCGGGAGTCTTCGTACTTCAAACTTCTGTAGACAAAAAAGAACCATCATCGGCGCCCTCTTCGTTTTGCCCACACATAGTCAGCCGCTATAGCGAGCGCAAGAGACGGCCCGAGGCACGCCGCAAGGCAAATTGACAGCCTGCCTGCAGTCAATAAGCTCGACAGTAAGACGCAGTCGGCGATCTCGCAGCACCTTACCCGAAACTGGTCCGCAGGGACGCAAAGATGTTTCTCACTCCACACAAACCCCCTCCTCGCGACTTGGCCCAATCGCGGCCTATGAAACCGGCACTCCGCTCACGCCAGCTCGGAGCAGCAAGCTTGTCGACCTTGAGGCTAGGTATGTTCTTTGCTGGATGATACCGGGAGGACCTGCACTAGAACCTTACTGCTTGTTGGGTACCGAATCCAATCGAGACTGTCGAACCTGCCAGTCGAGTGTTACGGAGACTTTCTCTGCCAGATGCCCCGCTCTTGATAGGGATGATTCCCATCCCGTCGGTTCTTAGCGAATTCCAGCTGTTGGATCTCGTACGCAGCCCTGGCGTCTGATATACGACTTGGAAATCCACTTTCAGCGGCTGGGTTAGATTCAAAACACTTGTTAATCCTGGGTCTCGAGACCAAGAAACATCCGCCCAGGGGGTGGCTGCCCTAGGTACAAGAATACCCCACCAGATCCTCGGCGACTTGTGCCGTGATGACATGACTGCGGCGGCACGGCCGGTTGCTGACATCAGCAGCTCCATACTAGAGTACCCATTTCCGACCAGAACCCTCGATGGCCCCATGTATTGCTTCTGGAGTTCACGTCTTGCTTCGCAAAACACATTCTCCATTGTGGTGAATTCTCCGACAACTGTATCGTTTACTGCGTCTTACGGCCATCAACGAAAACAGCGTTCGTTAGGCCGAGATGGAGGTGACCTGATGCCCTAGTCATTCACCTGCCCAGAAGGACAAGCAGGGGCACGGATCCCTTCCGGTGACCACACCTGCACGTCAGCATCGCCACCATCATTCAGCCCGGCTTGCGCCGTTTTTGGCCGCTCCGGCCTCAGGCCAATGTCACTGTGTAGATTACTTGAAAACTCAACTTTCCAACCCCGTGTGGCTGTGCAAGGCCTCTGCCCTCTATTTGGTCGTATCTCAGTTACAGTGGCGATACTGACAAGTGCTCGCGTGACAGAGACACATTCCATTCTGTAGTCCTTTTTGACAATCCATTCGAACTGGCAGATCTCGAAGACTGAGCATTCGTTCCATCTACTGGGTGAAATGGCTGTACCAATGGATGGCACACCGAGGCGGATCTTTCCCCTCTTTCTCACCCCTCTTCCCATCTTCTTCTTCTTCTTCTTCTTCTTACTGGGTCTCCGTGCCCGGTGGACCAATGGCTGATACTCACTTGGCTCGTGTTCAGCATCAAGGAGCATCCCGGAAATATAGTCCAAAGCCACTTTGGTTAGTAAGTTCGAGAAGACGGTTCTCTGCATTGCGGCGTTCAGAAGCTGGCCGAACAAGCGACTTGGCGTCGGAAGATACGGATACAGCATAGTTGCGCAAAGAACACTGATGGATGAGTGAATGGAGCCTAACATACCACATACTGCAATAGGCCTCTGGAGCATAGGCTTTATTTAGGTGGCGCTCGGGAGCCCGCTGTGTCAATTGTTCGGAATCCGGCGCGTTGTGCGCCGGAGTGATGGGTAGACAGACGCTGGCGGCCTCCTTACCCGGAGACCCGCCTCCCGGTCCGGGCCATGATGCCATCGGGAGTTTCTCTAACTTTACAACGAGGAAAATCAAGAACGTGGATGCAACCAGCAGTACGACATAATACTGCATCGTAATATACGGTTCAAGTGTCACCAGTCAACACTAGCAGGAACGCAATCTGTCGTCAATCAGGGACTTGGGATAGGTCCTCTATTCACGCGTCTAAGCTCGGAGGTGGCAAAATGCAGCAGTTGTTGCTCGCTACCACAGGCTGGCTTTACCGCTTCCAAGTTCTGACAATGCAGGGTGGCGGCTGGACCGTGGCCGTGTGCACTCATTGCGTCCCCAAGCTCCTAAAGCTATGCCCCCTTGCTTACCGGGAAGGTCCCTTCATCCAAATTATCAACGCCTCCGGCCGAGGCATAAGGTGAGATGAAGTCGGTCTTTTATTAAGTGGTCAGGGCACTCGGGCCGCTCGCATCAATCTCCGAAATTCTACTGGAACTTCCAGAACGCTTGGGTATCTGGCTCTAGGCTTTCGATTAAACGGATAAGTCCTTTGTATATCAATGCCAAATATCTGATGAGACGGCGGTCAATAGCCATGCCGCCAAACGATATCCTGAACATGAATGCACTAGGCGCAACTCGTCGGCTCGGAGGCTGCGACCAGGAAAGAGGACGCACCGGAAGAAGCTGGTGAAACCGGATAGTACAGCCTCAATTGATCAGCGACGGAGGAGATGAGTGGAAGAGAGAGAGAGAGAGAGGCCGCGGTATTGGACAGTGTGGGACTGCAAACCTGCAGACATGCCTTGCTGACGCGGGCAGAAAGCGTAATTCGTCAAGCCAGCCAAGCAGAAGCAGTGTTGTCTCTCGCCATTGTTATGCCGGCAGTCTGTGTCGGTCAACAAGTGAGATAATTATCTCACCTCTCAACTCCTGGCAGCGTCAAACTGCACTACCCGGCTGCGTCCCCACGTCCTATGTACCGCCCCCGTCGCGGTCTGAGGCGGATGATTGAACGACGGAACGGCATCAGTGCCGCATCACGAACAGGAAAGGCACTCATTCATCTAGGCGGACGTGGACAAATGATTGATGCGTGTTGAACTGACAGGTGGCAGATGCCGGCCAGTCCCAGAAACAAGTCAAAGCCAATGCTATCGGGCCTTATCGGCATCGATGCTGGTACGGATACATCCACCGTCGATAGCAAGTAATGCATACACGGATACCTTTGGGTGGCCTTGGATCTCCGAGGCATGCCCAATGGAGCTAAAAGACGCCGCCTTGCAGCATGGCTTGGACAAAGGCCGTACATGTGGCACCAGTAGGAGACAGAGAAAAAGGCAGCTGGCTGCATGATGGCCGGCCAGTCGTCAGGCTCCAGAGGCCCCAAACGGCAAGGTATCGGACTCGGCGGTCGAGGTAAAGGCGGAGGAGGGGCAAGGCCGCGAGCTGCATCAGAAGGAAGGGCAGGGGGGGCAAAGGATGCGCGGAGAAGCGACGAGGAAGAGTGGTGAGAAAATGATTGCATCAAGAACGTCAGTAGAACTCGGGTTTTATAACTGGCTTGGCGGATATGGATGACGAGGCGAGCGAATACAGTTAGGAAGGTTGGAGTCAGTAAGAAGCTAAGACAGTGAGTGAGAGAAGCGTAGACCACCTTCCTTCCCACCTCGCGACACCTTTTCAGGCTTTCACGGTGCCCTCCCGCCTTCTCCATTTCTTCTGCTTAGGCCCACAAAACACCACCATCAGGCGACCCTATCGTCCAATCATAGCCCAGTTCAGGTTAATAGAGTCCAAATCCCCCCTCGAGGGCAACCGCAGCCTCGCAGCCTCACAGTACTCCCGCCTTTCTCCTCCGCGCTGCCTCTCTCCAGTTCTTCACCACCCTTCATCTCCTCATCGTCGCAATCTCGGAACTCTCGCACGACTAACTGCCTCCTCGGTCATTTGGCGCTTCCATGACCGCAACCCACCTCAATCTCGAACTGCGATTCCACAAGTTGTCTTCTCATTGACACAAACCCGCAGATGGAAGAGTCTCAACCAGCGAAACGGCGAAAGCTTCTCCCGCGCCAACCTTCAACCAGCATCACGCAGGCGGCCCCATTCACCCATGAATTGGTGAGCATATCGAACACACGCAACTGTCTTTCGGTTATCAAGCTGATGTCATGAATCTTGTAGTCTCAGCAGCATCCGGTCCAGGAGGCCCCTCCAGCCGAACGACATGACTTCGAATCCTTCGCGAGGCACCTGCAAGATGCCGCCATGTTGATACAACGCCAGACGGAGCGTTCTCCCTACGAAAATGTGTCCGTTCTACTCCTACGGTGGGAAGAGGACACCTCCGTCGAAGCCGACCTAACAGCCATGGAAAACATCCTTCGGTCTGTGTACAATTTTCGGACCGACCGATGGGCCATCCCGACTGTGCCCAACCCTAGCATCAAGCTTGGTGTTCAGATGGCTTCCTTTCTCGAACAAGCCATGGCCAACCACTTGCTCATCATCTATTACGCCGGCCATGGTTACGTTGGATCCGACAACCAACTCTACTGGGCTTGGTGAGTCGCGGACCTGCCTTGAGAGCAATCCCCTCAACCCTTCTGACCGCTCATCCATAGCAATACTCGAGAAGATGCTGCAAAGCTCAAGTGGGACGGCGTACGTTGCTTGTTCGAAGATGCCCAGTCCGACATACTCCTGCTGCTCGACACCTGCTCGGTTCGGGATGTACCCGTTTCGGGAAGCCATGGCACCAAGCAAGCCATTGCAGCGCGTGGCCCTGAACAGACCCCCCGAGAAACCGCTGGCAAATCCTTCACCTACCACTTGATTGAGGCGCTACATAAACTGAGCACGGCGGGGAGGCCTTTCAGTGTACCTAGGTTACACGAAGAGGTCGTACAGCTGAGGCAACAGGAAAGCGGCCAGGCAACCAAGCTCACAAACGGTTCAAGCAAAACTCCACCTCCGCCGCCCCAAATCCCCATATGTTTCACTCTCACGCCCGGCAAAGGACAAAGTCTGAGCTTAGCCCCATTACCTGCCCGGTCACTTCAACAGCAGTCGCCGCGGAACGGTGCTTCTGATGCGGATGGCCAAACAAGGACAACGCGGGAGGACCAGCTCATCGACCCTGAATCTGTCACTGACCTGCGCTTTGACGAAGCGAGAGTGCTTGTGTGCACGACATTTGTCGGGGATGCCAGCCCAGACATGTCCTTCTTCAATAGCTGGCTACACAACACACCGCCCCTCGCCGATAAGATTGAAGTCGAGGGAATGTTTCTCGGCCCTCCAACCATGCTTCTGATATCGATGCCTCACTCCATCTGGAATGTCGTACAGCACGACAAGGTCTGCTGTTTCCTAGGATACATCACATCGCATAACATGATCCAATTGTATCAGAAGCTAAAGGGTTCCTCGGGCATCCCCAAAGCCACGGCGAAGGAGGTTGAGGACGGTCGAATCTTGTTGGAGGCGCGGGAACTAGCAGCGAGCACGCCGGTCTTGCATCGACGTTCGTTGGACAGCAAAGACGCCGCCTACCCCGAGGCGGCCAGCCGCGTAGATACCACTCCTTCCGGCGTGTCGTTCGCAGCTGACGCTGTCGCGGCCACGGCAGTGGATGGCAAAGATGACGTGGAGGATTCGGCCGAGATGCAGGAAGCGGCGGAACAGCTAAAGGCATTAAGCCATGTGCGCCATCTGAGCGACGAGGCCGCGCCAACCGTAGAACGGCAACGTACAACCCTCCCTGATGGTGCGATGCCCACCAACCACGAAGACACAGGCTCCTCCCATGATGCGAACGAATCGGGTGCGGACGACACGATGCATTCCATCGACATGAGCACGCCCAACGCAAGAAGCAAACAGCGGCGATCTCTGCAAAAAGCGACACCTAAGCAAGAGACGAGATGCACGCTATGTAGCCACGCTCCCTTCAAGGACTCGTCGTCGTTGCGCAAGCACATTGCTGCCGCGCACACCAGGCCGTTCCCATGCGCGTTTTCATTCGCGGGATGCACCAGCACGTTTGGGTCGAAGAACGAATGGAAACGACATATTGCCTCTCAACATCTATGTTTGCAGTATTACCGATGTTCGTCTTGTCCTCAGAGCACCGTTGAAGGCAAGGGAAACGAGTTCAACCGGAAGGATCTCTTCACCCAGCATCTGCGTCGCATGCACGCGCCGTTCGCCATCAAGAAAGCCATTGCCAAGGGGGACAGTAAATTGCAAGTGGAGTGGGAGGGGCATGTGAAGGAGATGCAAACGACATGTCTTGTTACGCGCCGGTCACCGCCTCAAAAGTCGGCCTGCCCAAAACCGGACTGCCAAAGTGTATTCGAAGGTCCTGGCTCTTGGGACGAGTGGACGGAACACGTTGGTAGGCATATGGAGAAAGGCGAGGGCCAGCGACTCGGGGTTGATCGACTGTTGGCGAAGTGGGCTCTCGACGAAGGTATCATTGAGCGAAAGGGAGATGGCGAATATCGCCTCTGTGCCGGCAATGGCCCCGGCCCTGTCCCCGGCGGTGCTGGCGGCGGCGGTGGCGGCATTGCAGTCAGCGGCGAAGGGAGAGACTCCATCTCGGTGGTGTACCCAGAGCCGAAACAAGAAGTCGAAGCAGAAGTCGAAGCAGAAGTCGAAGCAGAAGTCGAAGCGAATACCACCGAGGACAAGATGGAAGTGGATAGCTAGTTCTTCAGCGCCATTGCTCTCGCCTTTTATCGTTGGGGAGGATGCAAGAGGACGAAGAGGAGTGCTTTGATAAGGGGTCAAGGCGGCGGACGTCGGAATATTTGCCGGCGCGCGCACTCTATTAGTTATCGGAATCAACCAGGTACACGTGTACTGGCGAGGGCCAACGTGTGGAGGACGGACGGTGCAGCTCACGGCGGAACTGGTGCGGGGCTGTGGATTTGATTTTCCTATTAAGCTATATACTACGGCGTCACTGTTGATCGGAAGGAGTTATCGGGTACGACTGACATGAGATACATGAACGACTTTCATTCACTTGGACAAAGTTCGCTTCTTGCTGGCTAGCTCGGGAACAACACCTGGGCAGCCAGCCTGGCGCCAGCCTGCCTGGCTTAGGTCGCGAAACGCAGGTTTGGCCGCGCGATTCGGAAAGACAATGGAGGACGGACTGGAAAACAACACAAAAGGCAAACAGCATCGAGACCAAAAACCAAAAACAAAAACAAAATAAGACCAAAGACCACCTTGAAGTCCTTGCATGACGAGACGCCCGCCTGCCTGTCCCTGCATTTGATGATGGAACACCTACCAAGTGGCCTTCACGAGGCATGGCTAGCAATGGCAGTCGATGGACGACCCCTTTGCCGCGAGATGCCCCGATGCCCCGATGCCCGATGCCGAAAAGCCGTTCGAGAGAGTCTGAAATTGGCATCGACGCTCTGTTGATGTTGCAGTAGATTGCGGGGAAATGAAGACTGGTCCGTTCTATGGCCCTCGCTCAAGCTCAGGTGGGCGGGCACATGACACGAACACACACCAACAAGGAAGATGCGCACCAATATCCCAACGTATTTTTAGCCAACGGGCCATTGAGGGTGTCCGGACGGAGACGAAGCGCCGACGGCGACAGTCTATTGAAGGAATAATGGACCCCTCTCGGACAATTGAGCCGTCCTAGGCCAGTAGTATGTTGCATTAGGCTCGAAGAAAGTTTAACGTGCGGGCCACGAGGTACGGGAAGGAGCTTGGTACGAGACTGGCATGGGGATCCCGGTGTCAGAAAGGCGAAGGCAAGGGGGTTATACGATGTAATATGGACAATCGGTGATGGAACAGAGGGTGCCGAGCGATTCTGGTCGGGCGAGTCCAGCCTACAGGGAGAAATAGATAAATGGTCCGGATCTTGACGATGCTGCGCAAAGAGAAATGGTAGACGGCCAGCGAGCGTACGCTTTATCAGCTTGGGTGTCTTTGTGTGAGGTTCTTTAGTCTCTCTTATAGCTGTGAAACACCCACGTCGTCGACTTATACGCGGACGACCCTTTCAGCCGCCAACATGCGCCTGTTCAAAGGCATCGCCTGCCTCCTCGCGGGAACGGGCTTCACGCAGGCCACGCTTCAAATCATCCCCGGCGGGACATGGACGGCCGTGAGTAGAAGTTGCGCAGCTAGCTAGTCCTCCAGCATTCTGACCCTGTACCACCCCCCAGACGAACACGGGCCGCCACATACAAGCCCACGGCGCCGGCGTCACCAAGGTCGGCTCGACGTACTACCTCATCGGCGAGGACAAGACCGAGGGCTCCGCGTTCCAGAACGTCAACTGCTACGCCTCGACCAACCTCGCCGAGTGGAGCTACGTCGGCGCCCTGCTCTCGCGGACGCCCGGGGCGGGCGACCTCGGGCCCGACAGGGTCGTCGAGCGGCCCAAGGTCATCTACAACCGCGGCACGGGGAAGTACGTCATGTACATGCACATCGACAGCAGCAACTACGGCGAGGCCAAGATCGGCGTGGCCACGTCCGACAGCGTGTGCGGGAGATACACCTACCTGGGCAGCTGGAGGCCCCTGGGGTTCCAGAGTCGGGACATTGGGCTGTTCCAGGACGACGACGGCGCCGCCTATCTCTTGAGCGAGGATGTGAGTTCTCCCGATGTACCTTGTCCTGGCGGCTTGTGTATACAAAGAGAGAGAGAGAGAGAGAGAGAGGGAGAGAGAGAGAGAGGGAGAGAGAGAGAGAGGGAGAGAGAGAGAGAGACACTGTGTATACAACACGTTCGCTAACTGGGTGGTGGTGACAAGCGGGCCAACGGAGTCCGCATAGATGCCCTAACGTCGGACTACCTGAACGTCACGCGGAACGTCCACCTCTGGAGCGACAGGATTGAGGCACCCGCCATCCTCAAGAAGAACGGGTACTACTTTATGTTTGGAAGCAAGCTCACCGGCTGGGACCCCAACGACAACGTACGTGTCCCCCCCTCCATTCCCCCCTTACCTTGGCCCGTCATCTGACATCTACCAGGTCTACTCCTACGCAACCTCCCTCTCCGGCCCGTGGTCCGCTTGGAAGACCTTCGCGCCCGCCGGCTCCAAGACCTTCACCTCCCAGACCACATACATCCTCCCCCTCGGCGACACGGCCATCTACATGGGTGACCGCTGGGTCAGCTCGAACCTCATGCGGAGCACCTATGTCTGGCTGCCCCTGACGATCTCCGGCACGACCGTCACCCTCGCAGACCACGTGAACTGGACCCCCAACGTCGCCGCGGGCACCTGGGCCCCGGGGCCCGCCGAGACGTCGTACGAGGGCGAGTCTGCGAAGCTCTCGGGCGGCGCGAAGGCGGTGGCGTGCGCGGGGTGCAGCGGGGCCTCGGCCGC